>VWZE01010457.1:1054618-1069443 GCA_013396675.1 Eubucco bourcierii
TCTCCAGGCTAAACAATCCCAGCTCCCTCAGCCTCTCTTCACAGGGCTTGTGCTGGAGGTCTCTCACCAGCCTCATTGCCCTTCTCTGGACACGTTCGAGTACTTCAATGTCCTTCTTCAATTGAGGGGCCCAGAACCGGACACAGGACTCAAGGTGTGGCCTAACCAGTGCAGAGTACAGGGGGAGAATGACCTCCCTGCTCCTGCTGGCCACACTATTGCTGATGCAGGCCAGGATGCCATTGGCCTTCTTGGCCACCTGGGCACACTGCTGGCTCATGTTCAGGTGGGTGTCAATCAGCACCCCCAGATCCCTTTCTGTTTGGCTGCTCTCCAGCCATTCCAACTGCAGCCTGTAGCTCTGCATGGGGTTGTTGTGGCTAAAGTGCAGCACCCGGCACTTGGATTTGTTGAACTCTTTTTATATTTGTTAAATGTGTTTTTTTCTATATTCTGTTCATCCTGTATAATCATACAGCATTTTCTGGAACTGCTCAGTTATGACCACTTTTATTTTAGATATAATCACTTCTTCCATGGGGAAGCAAAATCTGTTGAAATAGTAGCTTGCATAAAGAGGAGACCAAAATTCTTTAGGATATGTATTAACTGCTCAATAGAAAGCAGTAACAGCAAACCTCAATGGTTTTCCCCTGTGATGCAAACCTAGAGAGACTCCATCCAAGTTAGAATAACTTGGAATGTACGTATACAGAACACAAAGTAGAATTTTGTGGTCTAAACCCACAGAAATTTTCCTACTGACTGAGGCAATATGCTGCAAAACACTGAAAAGAGTTATGAAAATTAAACTTAACCATTTTCACACATAGCCTCTGAGCTATGTGGCTTTAATGTTATCTGTGCAGAAATGATCATTTAAGAAGTTAAAACATTTTGCAATACAATTTTACAACCAGTTCTTTCATTTTTTTAATGGAGGAAGGATATTGCTAGGAGCAAGTGGCCAACAGATACAAAAACCAACTACAGGCACTATTAATATAATAAAGGAAAGCTGGAGAACAAATGAAGTCTTTGGATAGCGCAACCTTATTGTACCATGGGAAAAGTTATGTTATTTAACACTGAATATTGAAACTGGCAGCAAGTTACAGTGACTCAGACTCCAAGGACACCTCCATAAGGTAAACTGCTTTGCTAGAGTCCCACACAGAATCACAGTCCACGTAACTTCAAGAGGTCCTTTTCTGCCTGAAGTAACTCTGCTTTGAGTAGGATACTGAGTGAGAAAACTTCTGAGGTTACATCAGGCTGTTAAGGGCCTCGTCTGAAGGAGTTCTGTGTATCTCCAAGGGTGGAGACTATACAGCCTGTCAGTACAATCTCTTCCAGTGTTTAACTAACCTCATGGTAAAGAGTATTTTCCTCGCCTCTCACTAAAATTCCACTTGTTGCTCCTTGTGCCCACTGTCTCAAGAAGAGTCTAATATCATCTTCTCTATAACCACCTAGAAGGTACTTGAAGATAGCAGCCAGGTCTCCTGCTTTCACTTCGAGCTGAGCAAATCCACTTCTCCCAGCCTCTCCTCATAATCCATGTGCTCCCACCCTCTTACTGAGTTTGAGTCTGTTCAGCTCTTGCCACTTTAACACTGTATTTCTGGAAGTCCAGTATGTCTGTAAGTGGACATGCTGCACCAACTGTGGTCTCACAAATGGCAAAAAGGTGGTTGTAGCCAGGGGGAGGTTACCTTCTTCTCTCAGGCAACCAGCACCAGAACAAGAGGACACAGTCTCAAGCTGTGCCAGGGGAAGTTTAGGCTGGAGGTGAGGAGAAAGTTCTTCACTGAGAGAGTCATTGGCTACTGGAATGGGCTGCCCAGGGAGGTGGTGGAGTCACCATCCCTGGAGGTGTTCAAGGTGCGTTTGGACGTGGCACTTGGTGCCATGGTCTAGTCTTGAGGTCTGTGGTGACAGGTTGGACTTGATGATCTTTGAGGTCTCTTCCAACCCTGGTGATACTGTGAGACTGTGATACTGTGAAATACAGCCCATGAATCTCTTCCCTTTGCTCTGCTTGTGCCATAGCCTCTATGCTTTACAAAACAGTGGTTACTTACAGCTTTTAAAAGATCATTATCAACCTTACAGAAGAATATAACCCAACCTTATTTTCTAACAATATACTGATAAGTTTATTGCTTACTTTATCAATTCCAGGCACAAGCCTACAGATGACTTCTACCTTCTCTGGCTCAAGTCCCACTTCTTCTTTAGCTTCTCGGAGAGCAGTATCAATTTCATCTTTATCACCTGCTTCACTTTTACCTCCTGGAAAACACACTTCCCCTGGGGATCTTCTCAGCTAGAATTTAAAGAAGTATACTACTGTTAAATATAACAGGTTTTCTATTTCTCCTTGGATCCAGACAGACATTTTTTCATATTGCAGAATGACTTCATTTGATCTATCTTTCCAGTCACAGAAGCTGGAAATGGTGCTAAGAGGTGAGGTTTCTGCAGATCAGAACAAATGTGGCTTCTGAAGAGCTACACAAGAAGTTGGGCCTATATCCAAATAATCCATAAATCTTCACTATCAGAAACAAACACATCAGTTGTGCAGTATTGCCTAATTCCTAGTGTGCAGTCTGCCTTAATACTTCCAAAATGTATACTTTTCATCATCTGGCTTGGATAAGAAACTATTAGAGGAATCCAGCAGACAACTTTGAAGAGTGAGATTAAAATACCCAATGTAAGAGCTTCTAAAAGCCACATTTAAGTAATGTGTCTTTAACAGGCTTATGCATTAAAGATCAGTAAAAAGGCCATTTACAGTCAGTTTATCAGCTAAATAACTGGAATAACTAGGGTCTTAAAATTTCTAAGACCCCAAAAACTTGAAAATTTTCAACAACTGAAAACTGTAAGTAAATAAATTCTGAGCACAGTTAGTGTATTGGGGTAAGGCAGGGATGTAAATTGAAAACAAGAGTTGTGAAAGAAAACTAAATGCTGGCAAAGGAGTTCTGCAGGGGCTTGGGTGTTTGCCTTCCATACACAAAAGGGAGAGACAAGTAATATAGACTGAAAAGTCACAGTAATAAAGGTACACTGCANTAGGATACTGAGTGAGAAAACTTCTGAGGTTACATCAGGCTGTTAAGGGCCTCGTCTGAAGGAGTTCTGTGTATCTCCAAGGGTGGAGACTATACAGCCTGTCAGTACAATCTCTTCCAGTGTTTAACTAACCTCATGGTAAAGAGTATTTTCCTCGCCTCTCACTAAAATTCCACTTGTTGCTCCTTGTGCCCACTGTCTCAAGAAGAGTCTAATATCATCTTCTCTATAACCACCTAGAAGGTACTTGAAGATAGCAGCCAGGTCTCCTGCTTTCACTTCGAGCTGAGCAAATCCACTTCTCCCAGCCTCTCCTCATAATCCATGTGCTCCCACCCTCTTACTGAGTTTGAGTCTGTTCAGCTCTTGCCACTTTAACACTGTATTTCTGGAAGTCCAGTATGTCTGTAAGTGGACATGCTGCACCAACTGTGGTCTCACAAATGGCAAAAAGGTGGTTGTAGCCAGGGGGAGGTTACCTTCTTCTCTCAGGCAACCAGCACCAGAACAAGAGGACACAGTCTCAAACTGTGCCAGGGGAAGTTTAGGCTGGAGGTGAGGAGAAAGTTCTTCACTGAGAGAGTCATTGGCTGCTGGAATGGGCTGCCCAGGGAGGTGGTGGAGTCACCATCCCTGGAGGTGTTCAAGGTGCGTTTGGACGTGGCACTTGGTGCCATGGTCTGGTCTTGAGGTCTGTGGTGACAGGTTGGACTTGATGATCTTTGAGGTCTCTTCCAACCCTGGTGATACTGTGAGACTGTGATACTGTGAAATACAGCCCATGAATCTCTTCCCTTTGCTCTGCTTGTGCCATAGCCTCTATGCTTTACAAAACAGTGGTTACTTACAGCTTTTAAAAGATCATTATCAACCTTACAGAAGAATATAACCCAACCTTATTTTCTAACAATATACTGATAAGTTTATTGCTTACTTTATCAATTCCAGGCACAAGCCTACAGATGACTTCTACCTTCTCTGGCTCAAGTCCCACTTCTTCTTTAGCTTCTCGGAGAGCAGTATCAATTTCATCTTTATCACCTGCTTCACTTTTACCTCCTGGAAAACACACTTCCCCTGGGGATCTTCTCAGCTAGAATTTAAAGAAGTATACTACTGTTAAATATAACAGGTTTTCTATTTCTCCTTGGATCCAGACAGACATTTTTTCATATTGCAGAATGACTTCATTTGATCTATCTTTCCAGTCACAGAAGCTGGAAATGGTGCTAAGAGGTGAGGTTTCTGCAGATCAGAACAAATGTGGCTTCCGAAGAGCTACACAAGAAGTTGGGCCTATATCCAAATAATCCATAAATCTTCACTATCAGAAACAAACACATCAGTTGTGCAGTATTGCCTAATTCCTAGTGTGCAGTCTGCCTTAATACTTCCAAAATGTATACTTTTCATCATCTGGCTTGGATAAGAAACTATTAGAGGAATCCAGCAGACAACTTTGAAGAGTGAGATTAAAATACCCAATGTAAGAGCTTCTAAAAGCCACATTTAAGTAATGTGTCTTTAACAGGCTTATGCATTAAAGATCAGTAAAAAGGCCATTTACAGTCAGTTTATCAGCTAAATAACTGGAATAACTAGGGTCTTAAAATTTCTAAGACCCCAAAAACTTGAAAATTTTCAACAACTGAAAACTGTAAGTAAATAAATTCTGAGCACAGTTAGTGTATGGGGGTAAGGCAGGGATGTAAATTGAAAACAAGAGTTGTGAAAGAAAACTAAATGCTGGCAAAGGAGTTCTGCAGGGGCTTGGGTGTTTGCCTTCCATACACAAAAGGGAGAGACAAGTAATATAGACTGAAAAGTCACAGTAATAAAGGTACACTGCATTGTCATTTTTTAAACTAAAGTGACAGGAAACAATATTTCCATTTCTGATCTGGAACTTGTCTTTCACTGTCACAGCTTTCTGGGTATCTGTCATTTTTTTGGTGTGTAAATACTAAAATCATCAGTGTATGAGGTCTGCTTCGACTGCAGATTGACAAGCAGGCCTCAGAACGTGTGACAAGGCTGGGACCTGTGCTGAACACGCGTTGAGCATTTCCCTGAACCGGACCTGGCCGCTGCATTCTCGCTTCCGTTTGCGCAGCGGCGGGCCCCGTCTCACCTACCTGCATCGACCTGACGGTGAGCAGTAGGTGCAGCTTCCCCGCCCTGACCATCAGCGGCAGGAGCACAGAGGCTTTACGCAACGGCAAGTGGGAGAACCTGTCTCCAACATCGAACTCCCTCAGGCGAAGCCTGACTGTCTCCTTTAGTCTCCTTCTAGAAGCAAAGAGAAAGGAACCCGTGACACCTCCGGGCTGCGCCCCGGCAGCCGCGGACACCTTGGGCGCGGGCAGCCGTCACGGTCCAGCAACCGCCGCTCAGCTCGCGGCGCGAGCTTGCCTTCGGCCGGCGCAAGGCTGACAGCCGCCCGTCCCGGCAGCCAGGGGGCGCTGTAGGCCCGGGAAGGCCCGTCCTCTCAGTCACCCTCCTTCCGGGTTCTTCCGCTGCTGCTCGGCACAAAGCGAGTGGCAAGCGCGGGTTACAGGCAGGACAAGAGCGCGGGCAGCAGAGCAAGACTGATACCTTTCCAGCTCATCCTCCCTGCTCGCAGCCGCCATCTTTGACACCCTCGACCCCGGAGTGGACCTCCCCTTCCCCGCCTTCCCACGGGTCACGTGACGGCGGCTGCGCGCGGCGTTCCCGCTCTCGGGTTGGCCTCGCGCGGCCCCGGCACAGGCGCTGAGGCGTGGTGTGGCTCGGCCCGGCCTGGCCTGTAAGGCCTTGCGGACCGGGAGCTTCGTAGGCCTGACGGCAGCAGCCCTGGGCCACATCTGCCTGGAGAAGGGTGGCCTTAGCTGCCAGCAGTTCTCACTCCAGCTGGGAAAAGCAGCAATCCGCCAAGTGGCGTCTGTGGCCTGCTCTCGGAGTGACAAGCATGGCGGCAGCAAGTGGGTGACGCTGTGCTCTGGTGCGGGCCGTACCCCTTACGTTAGGTAAGTATCTGTTCATACAGGCACTGGTATGCCTGCACTCGCCCCCTTTAAGGGTAAGTAATGCACAGATCACAGCTTCCATCTCCCAGGGAGCTCTGCATAGCACTGTTGTACAGGGCCTGGTCACCTGTAGTGCAGGACTTCTAGAAGCAAAGGACAACAACAGACCCTGTAGAACTCTAATGCCTTTCCTAGTACTCTTAATTCACAGTGGCAAAAAAAACCAGCAAGGCTTGTTTTAATCGCTTAGTGTAGGTAGAAAAAATGATGAGGTGTGAGAGACTCCCTCAAGTTGGTGCATTTTGTAGGCAGAATTCAGCTTCCTGTTCTCATTAGGGACACACAAGTAGTGGATGGAATTTTCTGCCTTAGTGGTTTATTGTCCAGTCTTAACAGGTAGCAATCAGGATTACCTCTTTTTCAAGTAACACCGCAGTGGTACAGTAAACACATAATCCCTTGAAAAACAAGGTACAATAGCTCATGTTACATGGGATGTGTAAGAACTAATCAATGTAGTTAATGTTTACTTATTTTTCATTGCATTACGCTAAAGAACCAAATATGTTTTCTATGAGGTATGCACTTTGTACTGTTAATTAAGCTTGGGTACTTAAATCCTTATTTGTAACAAAGTACATGTATTTATACACACAAACTCACGTGAAAATTAGTGCAGTTTATATACAATACACATCGTATGTTACTTCATACAGTAAATTAAACCCCAAACATAATTAGATATGCATATACTTGTCCTGACTGCATCTTATATTCTGATGGCATCACAGACATTCCTACACCACCAGGTTGGAAGGGACCTCAAGGATCATCTAGTCCAACTTTTCACAGTTGGTCATTTATGGCCAGTGTACTGTCTGGGTTTCAGTAAAAATTGAGAACTCATTTACCCTTAAGCTATTTTGCATAAGTGATATAGGAACAAAATCTTTAGAACCATATCTTTAGGAAATCATTGTTCTTCAAAGCATAATTGGTAAATTACTTATTAATCATCCACACAACTGTACATGCCACTGGACTGTTGTTCCGGAAGACTGATGTTATCAGATCCTGTATTTCTCTTTGGCTTTTTCTTTCAGAATGCAGATATGCTTAAAAAAAAACCCAAAAGAAACAGAAGTTTAGAAATTACAGCTTTAGTCAATCTTTAAAGAAAATACAAGAATGATTTTCAATCATATTCCTTAGCATTGTAAGGAAAGCACACCAGAACAGTGAACTTTGCAAATTTAGGGGCAAGTTTACTTCTTGCAGTAAATTAAGATGTTAGTACTGCTTCCAAGCTCATCCATAACTTAGAGATTTGTATATTCTGAAGAGATCAGATTTGTTCAATTGCATCCTTCTTAGTAGTGCTCTGCAATAGCGTAGATTCATTATATGTCTTTAAAGGCCTGGTTTGCCTTTAAAAAGACTTCCAAGTGAAAAGCTTTTCCACTTAATCAGATGTAAGAAAGTACTTTTGAAAACTAGATCAGCTCTTTTTCTATCAGCTGTGCTCTCTCCAAAAGTAAGGAGGGTGTAATAGAACAAAGAAAATATTATCTTGATGGACATATTACACAGTGTAGGAAAAACCTTCACACACAACTTTGTCAGGGATATGGCTAGAAAAGGGCAACACAGAATTTCACTAAGGCAAGTATGGAATGAAGCTAAATTACAAGTTCCTTTCTTTTCAGATGGGGCTGGTACGTTGTGTGCTGCCAACCATCCTGGAGGATTCTGAACATGGTGGAGCAGATTCATACCAAAGGCAAGTCATAAACAAATTTGTATGCCTTTACACTGGATTATCAACTTGGCACATTTATAATAATGTTTTTGTCCTTTTGGTGGCAGTTTTTCGCCAGTTTGGAATTTTTATTAATTTTCAAGAAATGCCGAGTACTGGTTACCTGTAGTAGCAGTTGAGGTACTTACATTTAGGTCTCTGAAGTATTCATTATAATCCAGAGCATAGCCAACCACAAATTTATCTGGAATTTCAAAGCCTATATCTGTAACAAAAGACAGTTGGGTTTTTTTTGAACTTGAGTTGGTGTAAATAGCTCTCAATCCCAGTTTGTATTCAACACATGCTACAGCTATTTAATATATAAAACTTTCCAGGCTATGTTAGCATGCCTCTTTAAGCATCACAGCTATAAATGATGAGAAAGGTTACAATCTATACCATCCCCATCAATTAGTAATACAATTAAAATGTTAAAAGAATGTGTTTTAAGAACAAAATAATTATCTAAAATCTGCTTACAAGGTAGTCCTGGGAGAGAGAGACAAGGAGTGAGATTTTACTTGCGTAAAGGGTAGATGCACTGCAACTCAGTAGGGATTTTCAGTCTGAGAACAAGGCAAGTTTAACGGGGTCAAAACAAGTACCATTTAGAGTCAAAACCAAACAATACAAAGCTAAGGTGTGATTCTGGTAACAAGTAGTCACACCTGTACTCAGACCAACCAGAAGGGAAAAAAAGAAGCTGGTCGTGAGGTTTCACCATAGGATAGCTGGTTGTTAGTTTTCAAATTTTTGTGTGTTTTCTTCTCATTTCTCTTGACCTTCCAAGCTTGGCAACTTACATGCCAGTTGTCCACCTTAACTGTGTGAAGTGAAATTGTAAGATAAGTTTAGACAACCAGAAACCCACAGTACTTACAGTCTGGTCTGTAACCTGGGCTTCGACTTGTCCTTTTGACAAGCAGGCTGTAAGGCAGAGCAGAGAAGGTTATGTTTCTTGAAGTATGCCTTGCTCTAAGCAGTATCCTCCACTTCTCTCCACCTCACCCCTACATCCAATTCCCTTCAGTTCTGTATCCCAAACCATTATGTTTTCATGTAGTAATGTATCAGCAGAGTCTGGTAAGCAAGTTCAAGTGACTTGTAAAGATTCTAGCAGGGAGGGAGAAGAGGACGAGCTGTTCAATATCACTATGATTTCTTCCACAAAGTTATATCCATTCTTGCTTTTCTTGTGGACTTTTGAAGAAACTGAGAATCTCCTGGACAGTCACTAGGAGGAGCATAACTGGTACATAAACCGGAAAGTGTTTTTTCAGAGGGTTGTGATGACTTGACAGACACAGGGATCTTAAAAAAAAATTCCTTGTGGAGATCTAGAATGCCACTTGAAGTCATCTCACAAGTGCTGACAAACTCTTAGGTTCTGAAAATGTGTATGACTGAGGGTATTAAGAAAAGTTCTGGCTGTTGTCATTCTAATATTGAGAGGCAACTGAAGAGATGTTAGGTTACCTATGGAAAGAACTGAATTTCCTTCAGACAATGAGGAAATGAGAAACAGGGAATTCATCAGGCTTCATGGGCTATGCAAAGAGAGCCAGGAAAGCTTCTTCACTGATTTTTAACAATGAAGGTTGTAGTGCGTATGTAAATTTCCCAGTTAAGTGAGGAGATAGTTTTTCACCAGCTAGATAAGGACTGCTTTCTGGTTTTACTTCCTCTTCCCCCAGACTTCAAACCAAAGCAAACTCCTGTCAGCATACACTGTTCACCTAAATGACTTTGCTCTGTCTTCTCACTACAGTGGATTAGTAGGTGGCCATGTCATTATACCTCACAACTTTTACCATCTTTGGTTCATTGTCTTTTAGTTTCGAAAGTAGTGCTTTCATTGTTCTACCAGTCTCAATAATGTCCTGGAAGAGATAAAAAAAATAGATGATCCTATGAGTCTGAAAGAAAAAACAGACTGTTAGAGGATAAATTTAAAATACAAACAGTCAGCAAGCCTGGCATCACAGTAACATCATTAATTGTTGGTTTATGTGCAATAGATATTAATTTGCAGAATGAGGAGAAAAAAGTGCATACCATTTCCTCACACACACCAGTCTTTACTTACCTCTACTACTAGCACATTCTGGAAAAGGTCATGTAGGGAGAGAAAGAAAAGAAAATATTTACATGGCAGCGTTCAGTGAATTACACAGCCAGGCAAAGTTTACACTGTAGACTTCAGTTATAAGTTGCAACTGATTTTCAAAGGAGCTTGTCACCAGCTACTTAGGCTGTTTTACAGCCTTCTAAGGAGTCTTTGTATAGTATTGCATGGAAGCATAAAATATTGTGAGGAATCCACCTATGTCAGGTTTATGAAATTGTATGTATAGGAATGACATTCTAGAACCATACTGGATGAATCCAGTTTAAGATGGTTCATTTCTGGGAGCTATTGGATAAAATGTGTAATAGGACCTTTGGAAGCATTCAGTCCTGCCTTCATTAAGTTTTCACGGAGGTAAGTGGGAACTACTCACTGTTTCAAAGCATGGCATTTTAAATCGGTGCTAAGTGGCTGGAAATACATAGTATCATAATCTTAATAAAGATGGACTTCCTGGAAGGTGCACAAGAACTGCTCTTTACCCACAAAAGCTGAGGATGCTGATTCATACCTTCCCATTTAGTGTAGACAGTTCCTCGATGACAATACTGATTTTTTCTGCAGATGAATCATTCTGGAAGGAGATAGAGGAGAGGGAAGTCAAATAAAATACTCTAAAGTGTCATCTTGTATGTGCAAAAACGATGTACTACTCTTGCTTTTTGCCTGTCAAATGACTCCTGCAACTTTACACAGTACTCCTTCAATAAAATTAAGCAACTGAGAGCAAGAGTACTGAAGTATCACTGTGGACAAAAGTGTGTATGGAACTAGAATACATCCATGTTCAGGGAATAGTTACCACAGATTCATTGTAGAATTCCTTGGGAAAAAAAAAGATAGGATATTTTAAGTGGTTGTATTTTGCATGGGGTAAATTTCATTGGTGCACAGAGCTCTAAGCTTCAAAGAGTGGAGAAGATAAAGCAGAAAGAGCGAGCTTAAGTTTTTGCTTTGCAATAGTTGGTTCAGGCCAGCTGTGAGTGGTTCAGGTGGAAGATACCTGTTCTGCAGTGTACAGATTGTCAAAACAAGTCTCCAGTGTTACCTATAGGGAGCAAGTCTCTGATACAAAGCTCCTATCCATACTTCATCCAGCCAAAGAGTGCCGTGGTAACAACGGAGTAGAACCTGTATGGAATCTCTGGGCAGGAGAGGAGGACATTGGAGACCTGACACTGGTTTTGTCACGTTAAGTGTTCTTCTCTGTGTTTATTTCTCTGAATATACAATCCCCAACTGAGTGTCGGGGCAGATCTGTAAATCAGCTACTTCTAGTGTGCAGTAAAGTGAGTTTCTTTGAACAGGGTGTATGCATAAACTCAAATCTTGCAAAGTTTTCGTGTAAACTACCAGTGTTCAGTATGCTGGGAGAGTCAGTTTTCCAAAGAGAAGGAAGTTGCTTACACATTGGCTTTTTATTCTAACAAAATCCACAGTAATAGGCACAGATTTATCACCATTTTGATTCAGTGCTTTTATATGGTCCAGCAAATCAGCGAAGAATTTATAGCCTCCTTTAAGGACACAGAGTGCAACAATATGATGGCTTCCCATATCTTGCATGATATCTCTAGCCAAACGTTCTGTCCTGGAAGTTAAAGAAAAAACAAAAAAAAACATCTATTGTAAAGACTTTTGTATATCATATTTGTTTGTCCATGTTAAGCAATGTCCAAGTTACAATTCTGGTCTTGCTGTTAGGTTTTTATAACTCTGACACATTGTGACCTCTGTGACATAGGAATGTTGATTACATATTTACGGTTCACAGAATCATGCCTAGCACACTTAACATACTGTTGATTTAATGCATATATTGGGGTAATGTAGGCTAGGAGAGTGCAAAGATATTTGAGATATGATGGAATCATCACTGGGGTTGTAGAGGAATCCTCTCCATAAAACTCCACATGCATTAAACTCCAGAACACAAGAGCTAATAGCTGCAGTTTTCTGTGTTTCTAATGGGTTATGGCAGGTAGGGCCTCAGTCTTTTCTTCTGGAGAGAAATCAATCACTGGCATTGCTATCACTACTCTTTGTTGTTTACCCTTGTACCTGTCCAGGATGAGTCCATGAGGAATGAAGACTCTTTCTAAATCTTCTTCATAATGCTTAGGAATGCAAAAGAGATTTTTATTATAACCACTTTCTTCATCTCTTATCTGCAAAGGAAAGAGAAATATCTCTAAGAGTAAAACCAGAGCTATACAGGGGAAAAAAAAACCAACACACAACCTTCCAAGCTCTGATAATGTGGAAAAAGACTCCTCCCCACCCAGCTATCCCAATAATGTGTCAAAATGAAAATATATCTGAGAGTTTTTGAATGTTCTGATAGAACAATTCACAATCTGATAATTCAGGAGGTAGTGTGTTGTACTGAGATGTGAATGGGATAGATAACCACTTTGCCTCAGTTGTCATAAGAGAAATTCTCAGCCTTGATCTTCCAAGCTAGACTTTGAGCGTAGCCATGCAGTTGATTACTGGAGTGTCAGCAGCACTCTTTTGCCTGATTCGGTTGCTATTTCCTTCATGGCTGAAGTCAGCAAAGGAACGCTTAGGTGAAGGATTGTTTTTAAATTAAACTTGGTTATGCTTTATATGTCTTGGAAAGGGTTTGGCAGTCGTAGTGGTATCAGCTGTACATCAGGCCAGACATGAGCATCAGACATGAATGAGCAAGCTTTAATGCAGAGCAGAATTGGTTGTTGCTGTCTGAGTGTTATATTAACCCATTTGCCGAGCTTGAAATGAGCTGATTTCTGCCTGTGTGAGGTTGCTAGTGGTTGCAGACAGAATACAGGTACGGGATATGGGATTCTCTCGACAAGAAGCAGTGATGGTAGGACATAATTTGAAGCATTAGTCAAAAGACTTTATCTGAGAGTGCTGGAACCCATAAGTGTAATTTCATTTGGGGTAGAGAAAAAGCAGCTTTAGGGATACTCACTGAAATGATAAACAGTTTTAAAAGTGCTGTAGCGTGGATCGTGTTTTATCCTGTTGTTCGGGTTTGTGTTGGTTTTTTTCCCTCCAAGATCCTCATCTCTATTGCATTCTGCATTACTGCAGTTTAAATGCAGTGATGATGCTGCCNGACATAATTTGAAGCATTAGTCAAAGGACTTTATCTGAGAGTGCTGGAACCCATAAGTGTCATTTCATTTGGGGTAGAGAAAAAGCAGCTTTAGGGATACTCACTGAAATGATAAACAGTTTTAAAAGTGCTGTAGCGTGGATCGTGTTTTATCCTGTTGTTCGGGTTTGTGTTGGTTTTTTTCCCTCCAAGATCCTCATCTCTATTGCATTCTGCATTACTGCAGTTTAAATGCAGTGATGATGCTGCCTCCAAGTTGAGCAGGTTTTCTTTTGCCCAGTCATGGTACCAGTTGCCATATTTTTGTGGACTTCAGCCTTACAGTTTTCCTTTGCAGTTATAAATTGGTCTTTCACCCACACAGCTAGTTAAAGTTCAGCCTTGTTGCAAATGAATTTAGCTTCCTGCTGCATTTGGTGAGAGGCATCACAACTCTTCCAGCTCAAGTGAGAGATGAGCTTTGTCCATCTTAACGTAACTATTGAATAAAGCTAATCTTGTAGCACGGAGGTGTGCATAGTGATTACTGCTTATAGATTCTTCAGCAGTGCAGTTTAGTGCCTCTTACTTGGTTAACAGCTATGCTCGTTGAGACTACTTTGTGCTAACGTCTGTTACATTAATACCTTGTTTGATGCTGTGTATGAAGCATTTTTTAAGGTCTGCTGAAAGGTTCATGATGAGAACCTTAAGGATTGCATCATTTTGAGCACTGCATCACCATAGCAACATGCTGCATATGCCTTACAGGCTCATAAAAGCAATTATATTGTGGCACATGCTAAATAATACAGCAACATCCCATTATAATAAAGCAATCTACTAAAACTATCACACAAAGTCATTACATTTTTAAATCATAAGCTTATAAACTGAAGAATTAGTTGTTTAGTTTAGGTTCAGTTTCATCTGTTGTTCATTTACTAATGTAGGTTTCTGATTTTAAGGAGAAAAAACCAATTGATTTCACTAAAGGCAATTTTACATAATAAAAAAATTAATAATTGTTTCATCAGCACAGAAGGAAATAATTTGAATGTAGGTGTATTAAAGTCAAATAATGTCAGAAGTTTGTAAAAAGACATATCAAGGACTTCTCTGTTCTGAAATCCAGTTTTTCTTCTGAGAGAATATAAGAAACAAGGCCTTTTGTTAGTCTTTCTCTGATGTCCTGCTATTTTTGCTGAAATCAGCCTCTTCCCCACACTCAGTGCTCTCTTCAGCCAACTAATCAAATAACCAAATAGGAGTGCATGAAACTTTCTTACCTGCAGTCCGTGAGCCATAATCTGACTTTTAACTATGCTGTTGTAGAATGAGTTGGTGTTACTACTGCAGTTTGTCTTGCTCTGTTTTCATCTTGCAGTCAGATCATGACCTGCTTCTGAAGGGTCAAAATTGCTGTCCTTCCTACAGGAAGCATTACTTACTTCTGCTAATGCACTGACATCACAATCCCAGGTTCTTACTTAATCAGATTAACTAGAAATAAAATAAACATGAGCCCTGCTGCAACCAATCAGAGTAAAGGTACAGAGAACAAGGGAGATGTAAAAAGGAAATTTATCAATCAAATTAGTGGGAAGGACTATGTAGAGTGGTAGGTTTTTAACTGAGAACACAGATTAGCTATGTGGTTGTAGCAAATGGTTAATTCAGTGGTGTATATAGAATCATAGAATCATAGAATGGTAAGGT
>VWZE01010460.1:11530-26065 GCA_013396675.1 Eubucco bourcierii
AGAGACTCGCGGAAACATTTCAGTCGGAAAAGACCTTTTCAGGTCATCGAGTTCAACCCTTCTCTGGCTCTGCTGAGGCTGGTGTTGAGCCAGGTGCCTCAGCACCACGTCTCTGTGCCTTTGAAAGGCCTCCAGGGGTGAGGATTCAGCTACTTCTCTCAGCAGCCTGCGCCAGGGTTAGAGAAGAGTTTAACTGCAGGACGACAAAACATTAGGGGATAGAAAGGACCTCGAAAGCTCATCCAGTCCAACCCCACTGCCAGAGCAGACTCACCTATGACAGACTTCATCATCATATCTGCCCCTTTTCACCCCCACCCACCTCATTTCTCCCTTTTTCCCCCCAAACTCAGAACACCTGGGCTCTGTTGGAGTCTCCTCCCACCCCAGGTGTGGCCACTTTGCCCTCCCTGCCCACTCCCCTTTATAATGAGCCCAGGGAAGGCAAGCCTCAAGCTTGCCCGAATGGGCAGAGGGATCCTCCTCTTCCTCACTGGTGAGTCCTTCCATGGTGCACACTGGGTGAATGGTGGAGGTGATCTAATGGCCTGGGGGGGCCTGGTGGCCCCCCCAGTTAGGTAGGACAAGACTCAATGCTTACTCTAACAACCTTAATTTAATAAAGTATCACCGGGTGGGAAGGGACCTCAAGGATGATCTAGTTCCAAGCCTATTGCCATGGGGTCACAGGAGATCAGGTTGCCCAGAGTCACATTCAGCCTGGGCTTAAAAATTCTCCATCGCATCCTGTGTGAAATATTTTGGCTGCTAATTCATGTCCTCTCTGTGGCAAATCCAAACTGCCCAAGCTTTCTCTTTCTGATGGTGTTGCAAAGGTAGCATCACAGAATGAACCAGATTGGAAAGGAGCTTGGGGATCATTGAGTCCAAGCTAACACCTTCTAATTAACTAACCCATGGCACCAAGTGCCTCCTGCAGCCTCCTCTTAAACACCTCCAGGGATGGGGACTCCACCACTTCCCCAGGCAGCCCATTCCAATCACTCTTGATGTAAAGAACTTCCTCCTAACATCCATCCTGAACCTGTCCTGGCACAGCTTGAGGTTGTGTCCTCTTCTTCTGTCTCTGGGTGCCTGGAAGAAGAGGCCAACACCAGGCTCACTCCAACCTACTTTTAAACAGTTGTACAGAACCAGAAGGTCTCCAGAATTAAACAAACCCAGTTCACTCAACTGCTCTTCTCATGACCTCTCCTCCAAACCCTTCACCTGACTCCAACACCCTTTCAGGGAGTTGTAGAGAGCCAGAAAGTCTCTGCTCAGCCTCCTGTTCTCCAGAACTAAACAACTCTTTCCTATTCCTCACCAGCTCTGTCTTCCAAACCCCTCACCAGCTTCTCTGACCTTCCCTGGACATACTCCTCAATGTCTTTCTAGTACTGAGGAACCCAAACCTCACTGTTCCTCACCAGCTTCATTGACCTTGCCTGGACACACTCCTCAATGTCTTTCTGGTACTGAGGAGCCCAAACCTGACTGTTCCTCACCAGCTCTGTGCTCCAAACCCTTCACCACCTTCTCTGACCCTGCCTGGACACACTCCTCAATGTCTTTCTGGTACTGAGGAACCCAAACCTGACTGTTCCTCACCAGCTCTGTCCTCCAAACCCTTCACCACCTTCTCTGACCTTGCCTGGACACACTCCTCAATGTCTTTCTAATATTGAGCCCAAACCTGACTGTTCCTCACCAGCTCTGTCCTCCAAACCCTTCACCACCTTCTCTGACCTTGCCTGGACACACTCCTCGATGTCTTTCTAATATTGAGCCCAAACCTGACTGTTCCTCACCAGCTCTGTCCTCCAAACCCTTCACCACCTTCTCTGACCTTGCCTGGACACACTCCTCAATGTCTTTCTGGTACTGAGGAGCCCAAACCTGCCCCCAGGACTGTAAATCTATGGAGGAGCTTCCTCTCATGCTCTGTACCACCACAACATCTCCAAGCCCCTTTTGCAGGAGGGCTTGGACACAACTTTTGCACAATGCAATTGAACTATGGCAGGCAGCTAACCCTTGCCTGGACCTGTGCTGACACCTTCAGAGAAACTGAGTAGATTTATGAGCTGTGACTTTGCTTAGAGAAGCTTCCTCAATTCTTTCCCAGTACACCCAGACCCACCCAGGCTCCTGCTAATTCTGCTGTAGATTGCAGCTTCTCCTGACTTGCCTCTGACAGAAAGCACTCTGGCTTGTCCCCAGCTCCTTCTGCCCTTTCTGAAGAAGAATGATGTCATATTTCCTGCCTCCCACACCATTCAGAGCAGTCTCAGAGGAGGGAAGCTGGAGTGAGGAGTGATGTTTTATCACACAGCCTCATGAGAAATGAGAGCCATCTCAGCAGGCCCTCAATCAGGCTAGGCAAAGGGCCTGGTGTAATTTGCCAAGCCTCAGGTTGGCATCTGCATAGACACAGATTTACACCCTCACATCCATCTGAGCAGGTGGAGATGCAGCAAGGGCAGGGTTGGCTCTAATCAGCTTAAAGGGAGCAGAAACACAGAATGAAGCAGGTTGGAAAAGAACTTTGAGATCACTGAGTCCAACCCAGCATCTAACAGCTGCTCATGAACTAACCCCTGGCACTGAGAGCCTCCTGCAGCCTCCTCTGCAACACCTCCAGGGATGGGCACTCCACCACCTCCCTGGGCAGCCCATCCCAATGCCAATCAGTCTCTCTGCCCAGAACTCCCTCCTAACATCCAGCCTTACCCTGCCCTGGCACAGCTTGAGGCTGTGTTCTCTTCTTCTGTCCCTGGGTGCCTGGCAGCAGAGCCCAACCCCCAGCTGGCTCCAACCTCCCTTCAGGGAGCTGCAGAGAGCAATGAGCTCTGCCCTGAGCCTCCTCTTGTGCAGGCTGCACACCCCCAGCTCCCTCAGCCTCTCCTCACAGGGCTGTGCTCCCGGCCCCCCCCCCCAGCCTCGCTGCCCTTTTCTGGGCACCTTCCAGCACCTCAACATCTCTCTTGAATTGAAGGAGGAGGATGAGGATGGCTGAAGTGTGAAGAGGGTGATGGTTGAGCAATGAGCTCTGCCCTGAGCCTCCTCTTGTGCAGGCTGCACACCCCCAGCTCCCTCAGCCTCTCCTCACAGGGCTGTGCTCCAGGCCCCTCCCCAGCCTTGCTGCCCTTCTCTGGGTACATTCCAGCATCTCAACATCTTTCTTAATCAGAGTTCATCTCTCTGCTTGGGAACAGATGTAGAAGTGCATAAACACATTCATCACCTGTCTCAGGCCTGACCACTCACCCTGATAGGGACAGGTCTACAGCTGAGACCCCAGGTACCCTGTGATGTGGATGGTCTGACTACTTGTCAAGCAGGATTCATGAAGAACTGTGCACAAGGTAGAATCAAAGAATGGGAAGGTTGGAAGGGACCTCAAGGATCTTCTACTTCTAACCCCCTGCCATAGGCAGGGACACCTCCCACTAGCACAGGGCACTCAAGGCCTCGTCCAAGCTGGTCTTGTACACCTCCAGGGAGGGAAGATGCTGTAAGAAGGCCCTTAAAAGTTGCTTCTTCCACACAGATCATAGAATCATGGAATTGTTTGGGTTGGAAAAACCCTTTAAGGTCACTGAGTGAGTCCAACGTCAACCCAACCCCACCATGGCCATCAAACCATGACCCCTAAGGACCATGGCCACACAATTCCTGAGCACCTCCAGGCATGGGCACTCCAGCACCTTCCTGGGGCAGTCTGTGCTAATCCCTGACCACTCTAGCAGCAAAGAAATTTTTCCTCATCTCCAACCTAATCCTCCCCTGGCACAATTTCAGGCCATTGCCTCCTGTTGTATCACCTAGGGAGCAGATCCCAACCCCCACTTCAGTACAACCTCCTCAGGGAGCTGCAGAGAGCAATGAGGTCTCCCTCAACCTCCTTTTCTCCAGGCTAAATCCCTCCAGCTCCCTCAACTGCTTCTCCTCAACCCTGTTTACCAGACCCTTCCCCAGCTTTGTTGCCTTTCTCTGGACACACTCTGGCATGATTTTTCTTACCAGTATCTTATTGTCTTCTCTATCTCCCCAGCACCATCAGGAGTGACATCAGGAGCATCAGACAACTGAGCCTTCTGTTCTGAACCTGTGAAGTCCAGAGGAGGCCATGAAGATGCTCAGAGGGCTGCAGCAGTTCTGCTATGAAGACAGGCTACAAGAGTTGGGGCTCTGCATGGAAGAGAAGACTTCCAGAAGACCTTGAAGTGACCTTCCAGGATCTGAAGGGGACTGCAGGAAGGTTGTGAGTGACTATTGATGAGGGCTGGGAATGGCAGGACAAGGGCAATGGGTTTGAAGTGTCAGAGGGGAGATTGAAAGTGGATGTTAGGAGGAAGTTGTTTGCAGTGAGGGTGGTGAGACACTGGCACAGGTTGCCCAGGGAGATTGTGGAGCACAGAATCACCCAATGTGATCAAAGATCAAAGATCACATTGGGTGATTCTGTGCTCCACAACCTCCCTGGAGGACTTCTGTGCTCCACAACCTCCCTGGAGGTGTTCAAGACCAGGCTGGATGAGGCCTTGAGTGACTTCCAGTGTGAGGTGTCCCTGAATATGGCAGAGGCTTGGAACTGGTTGAACTTTGAGGTCCCTTCCAACCTAACTCACTCTATGATTATTTACCCATCATAAAGTGACTTTAGAAGGTTGATTTTTTTTTTTTTTTCTCCACAACTTCTCTGCTGTAGCCTTTGCATAATCCCTCTCAGGCTGCTCAGTGCTCTCAGCTGAGCTGACCCATTAGCAGATCAAGGTTAATTACTTGTGGTTTCTTTTCCAAAGCCACCAATCTCTAAGTAACATTGAGTTAAAGCATGCATCAGTGGTGACTGATGGAACTTGCTTTGGGGTCCCAGCTCCTTGCTCTCCCTCCACAGCTTTGCCTTCCTCCTCTACACCATTCCAAACTTTGGCTCTTTTCCTTTTTCTCAAATTCCAAGAGGACTTTTTTTTCTTTCTTTCCCTTTCTTGGTTATTTTGAGGCTTGGATGCCTTCCCTCTGCTCACTCTGATGCCCACAAGGCACACCTGCAGTTGCATGTGAGTTTTCCATCCACCTTCTAGGCACTGCAGGTTAACCAAGTGGGATGCACATCTCTGTAGTATGCTGAAACCACCTTCTGCTCCAACCCCTCTCAGGATGCTCTTCTCCAAGCTAAACAGCTCCAGGCCTTTCCTCATCCAGGAGACATGGTCAGGCCCTTCAGCATCCTGTGGGACAATCTCTACTATACCCCTGTCCCTCTTGAACTGGGGAGCCCAGAAATGGGCACAGTATCATAGAATGGTAAGGTTGGAAGGGACTTCAAAGGTCATCTAGTTCCAACCACCTGCCATGGGCAGGGACACCTCCCACTAGTACAGGGCACTCAAGGTCTCATCCAACCTGGTCATGAGCACCTCCAGGGTGGTTGTGGAGCACAGAAGCACAGAATGGGATCTTTNAGCCTTCTCCTCTCCAGGCTGCACAGCCCCAACTCTCTCAGCCTGTCCTCACAGCAGAGCTGCTGCAGCCCTCTCAGCATCTTGGTGGCCTCCTCTGCACTGCCTCCAACACTTCCATGGCCTTCCTGTGCTGGGGGCTCCAGAACTGCACCCAGGACTGCAGCTGGGGTCTGAGGAGAGCAGAGCCAAGGGGCACAATCCCCTCCCTTGCCCTGCTGCCCACACTGCTCTTGCTGCAGCCCAGCACACAGTTGCTGTCTGGGCTGCACTCACACTGCAGCCTCAGCTTGAGCTTTTCCTCACCCCACACCCCCACGGCCTGTTCCTCAGGGCTGCTCTCAGCCATTCCCCACCCAACCTGGAGTTGTGCTTGCAGTACTCCAGATGTGGTCTCATCAGGACCAGAACAAAGAAGAAATGAGAACCTTCTTGACCTGCTGGCCACACTCTGCTTACTTGGACAACCAAGACCAATCTACACCTGTTAAGAACGGCTGAGAAGAAAAGAAGTTGGTATTTCAGTGCTTGATTTTTCCCCAAACTATGAGTCTGAAGCTTGCAGCACTCTGGTTTATTTGTTTGGGGGTATTTTTTGGAGTTTTTGGGGGCCTTTTTTTTTTTTTCTGGCACTGCTTTTTTTATATCAGTGTTGAGATTCCTGCCCAGCTGCTGCCCCCCACACACAGAGCATCTCAGGCAGGAGAATAACCATTTGCCGGCAGCAGGTCCCTCCTGTGGCAGGGCACAGCAGGTTTGGCAGCCAGCAGGAGAGGCTGGGATGATAAAAGGCAGGGGAGAAGCTGGGATGAGAAGCTGCTGTGGGTTTGTGAGCAACTGTCATTGTTTATTTGGTAATCCTGGGTCACTGCAAGCTGTTTCTAAATTGATTTGTTCCTGCTCAGGCAGTGGTGCCCAAATCTCTTCTCCTCTGTGCCTCTCAAGCAAACTCAGCTCTCTGCTGGGCACAACTCAAACAGTGCCTAAAACAGCAGGGGTTGGAAGGGAGCTCCAGAGATCATTGGGTCCAACCACCCTGCCAAACAAGGATTACCTAGGGCAAGTCACACAGAACACATCCTTGGAGCCTTGAAAGCCTCCAGACATGCAAACTCCACAACCTCCCTGCTCCAGCATCCCCACACTAAAGAAACTTCTGCTCAGGTTCAGGTGGAAGCTCCTGGGCTCCAGATTGTGTCCATCTCTCCTTGTCCTGTCACAGTACAGCACTGCAAAGAACCTGGCCCCTTCTTGACACCCACCCCTCAGGTATTTATAGACATTGATCAGATCCCTGTCAAACAAGCTCAGCTCTCTGCTGGGCACAACTCAAACAGTGCCTAAAACAGCAAGGGCTGGAAGGGACCTCCAGAGATCATTGGGTCCAACTCCCCTGCCAAACAAGGATTACCTATGGCAGGTCACACAGAACACATCCTTGGAGCCTTGAAAGCCTCCAGAGATGGAGACTCCACAACCTCTCTGATCCAGTATCCCCACAGTAAAGAAGCTTCCCCTCCTTGCTCCTCACTTCCAGATTGTGTCCATCACTCCTTGTCTCATCCCCTGGTCATATATCAGACCTACCCCAGCTCCCTCAGCCTATCCTCCCAGCAGAGCTGCTGCAACCTTACCTCTGCCAGACCATTCCTCGGCTCAAGACCTGACCTGGCTGCTTGAATGGAAACAGCATTTGGACAGCTATGGGATGGGAGAAGACTTCAGGAGTCTGGAATGGGGCTCTGGTTTGCTTTGGACCTGGGAATCACTCCCAGGGTCTGTAGGAGAGGTGAACACCAAAGTTCAAGAAGCAACAGGTGCAGGCTGCAAGGGAAATCTCAACTGAATATGAGGCTTCAGGGACACCTTAGAGCCGCCTCCCAGCAGCTGAAGGAAGAGTTGGCCCTGTCCTAAAGCTGCAGGAGCTGTGCTCAGACATGAACTCCCTCACACATGGGCACTGAAGAGTAAAGACTCTGCCCAATAACTGCAGAGCTGTGCTCAGACATGAACTCCCTCACACATGGACACTGAAGAGTAAAGACCCTGCCCAATAGCTGCAGAACTGTGCTCAGACATGAACTCCCTCACACATGGACACTAAAACCTATTTCTTTGCATCCATGCAGGAGCAGGCTGCTGCTTTGGGTAGGAGCCACTCCACCATGCTGAAGGCTCTGATGAGGATGGAGAGAGGTTGAAGAATGAAAGGGTTATTGGTAACCTTTTGGAGACTGCTCCATCTGTGGGGGTGTTGCATCTTCTCTTTGGGGAGGCCAGGACAGAGAGATTAGGACTGCTGGTACCCTGCAAGCCACAGGTGATTCTACATCATGGAGGGAAGCAACCTCTCTTCCTTGGCCTGATAATTAAGTGGATGTCTTAGCAACCTCTTGTGTTGCCCCCTGCATGCTGCTGAAGATGCTCTTCCAGACCTGCAGCTGGGGCTGGGGCTCCTGCAGCCTTCTGCTGTCACTGTAGTGGAGCTTGGCTTGTGCCACCACCTCCCTCTTGTTCTCTGAGAGCATGGCACAGGGAAAGGTGTCAGAAACCTTCCTCAGGCCCTGTCCTATAGCTGCAGACATGAATTCCCTCCCAGCACACGTGGACACTGAAGCCTGAGGACCCTACCCAAGTTATTTGCATCCACAGTGCAGCTGTTGGGTTCTGCAAGCTAAGCAGCAGAGCTCAGATAGCTTTGCAGTGAGAAGAAAACGTCCCCAGGAGGATCCTGGGGCAGGCTGTGGGCTGCAGTGGGGACAGACCCAACCTCAGAGCTGCTCTGTCTTTGGTTGGGATGTTTTCAGGTGAGGGCACACTGTGCCTCTAGGAGGGAGGGGATTCCTCCTCTCTGCTCTGTTCTGC
This sequence comes from Eubucco bourcierii, assembly GCA_013396675.1. Classification (NCBI taxonomy): domain Eukaryota; kingdom Metazoa; phylum Chordata; class Aves; order Piciformes; family Ramphastidae; genus Eubucco; species Eubucco bourcierii. The sequence continues at coordinate 19,864 of VWZE01010460.1, forward strand.
TGAGACCCCTCCTGCAGTACTGCCTCCAGTTCTGGTGTCCCCAGCACAAGGAGGACATCAAACTCTTGGAAAGGGTCCAGAGGAGGCCATGGAGGCTTCTCTTTTGCCATTGGTAGATTCCCTCCTGCTGCCTGAAACTCTTCTCTTTTCCCATTGGTAGATTCCCTCNGGCTGGGGCTCCTGCAGCCTTCTGCTGTCACTGTAGTGGAGCTTGGCTTGTGCCACCACCTCCCTCTTGTTCTCTGAGAGCATGGCACAGGGAAAGGTGTCAGAAACCTTCCTCAGGCCCTGTCCTATAGCTGCAGACATGAATTCCCTCCCAGCACACGTGGACACTGAAGCCTGAGGACCCTACCCAAGTTATTTGCATCCACAGTGCAGCTGTTGGGTTCTGCAAGCTAAGCAGCAGAGCTCAGATAGCTTTGCAGTGAGAAGAAAACGTCCCCAGGAGGATCCTGGGGCAGGCTGTGGGCTGCAGTGGGGACACATCTAGCCTCAGAGCTTAGAGCAGCCTCCCAGTAGCTGAAGGGGGCTGCAGAAGAGCCATTCCCCCTTGGCCTGTCTCTAGACATCCTCATCAAAAGTCCCTCTGCTGCCTTCCTGTAGGAACCCTTCAGGTATTGGAAGGCATCTCTGAGGTTCCCCTGCAGGCTGACCAAGCCCAGGTTCCTCAGGCCTCAAATCATCTTTCTGGCCCTCCTTTGGACTTGCTCCAGCAGCACTGTGCCCTTTTTATGCTGGAGACACCAGGCCTGGATGCAGTACTAGGGGTGAAGGTTGGCATCAGGCTGCCAACCTGCAGCAAGCTCATCTCGACCATGCCTTGCTGAGACCCTCTCCCACCCTGCTTTGATTTCAGCTGCCACCTGAACAAATCAACCACAGCAGCCCTGTCTGGGAGGAATGGAGATCATCCCCAATGTGTACCCAAGGATGCTGACTTCTGGACCTCACCACCCAGCTGTCCCAGGAGGCTGGGAGCTGCCACCTTTGCCCTTTTCTCAGCAAATGCCCAACTCACGAGCTGGCAGAACCCACTTCCAGCTTGAGCATCCAATACTTCCAGTCACTGCAGATCCTGAGGCAGCCTCTGAATGTAAAGCACCCACCACAGTTCCTTCTTGGAATAAAAGAGATTAAAAAAAAAATTTAAAAAAAATCAATGCATTTGAAGGAGAAATGAAAAGGAATGGTCTGGTAGCACCAACCTCACTCTGTGCCAGGCAGCAGGCACTGAGCCTCTCGCAGCCAACTCGATGAAGAGGAAAAAAACCAAAACATCTTGCTCTGGAGGCAGGTTGAAGATGCAGAAAGTGCATCTCAAAAGGTGACCTCTGGGTGATCAGCACAATCCCAGATGCTCCCACAGAGCCCTTATGGATGTGGCCTGCAAAGCAGGAATAAGAAGGACCTGGCGTGGGCGCACAAATCGACCTCTAAGCCGAGGAGTAGCAGAACCGCTTGGGCTGTGGGGCTGAGTTAGCTCCAGCCAGCTCGATGAAGAGAAGAAAAACCATCTTGCTCTGGAGGCAGGTTGAAGATGCAGAAAGTGCATCTCAAAAGGTGACCTCTGGGTGATCAGCACAATCCCAGATGCTCCCACAGAGCCCTTATGGATGTGGCCTGCAAAGCAGGAATAAGAAGGACCTGGCGTGGGCGCACGAATCGACCTCTAAGCCAAGGAGTAGCAGAACTGCTTGGGCTGTGGGGCTGAGTTAGCTCCAGGTGTCACCCTGCCTGCTCCTTCCTCTCTTGACAGACCTCCTGGGTCAGTTCTGCTCATTGATTTCAGTGGAGAGCAGATCAATGGTCTCTGTGGGTCCCCTGTGTGAGAATGAGATCGTGGTGAATATTAATTTGCCTCGCAATGGGCCCTGACTGCAATTTCCTATCAGCCAAGGAGGATCCAGAGACTTCCATCTATTCATCCTCTATCTCCATTGACATTATCTCAATTCCCAGCTCCAGTTCAAACAGAAGTTAGTTCCTTTTTCTTTTTCTTTTTTTTTTTAACCAATAAATTATTTTTTTCCACCCTTGATGCCTGTTCTCATATTTTATTTCATTTCATTTTAATTTATTTTATTTTATTATTTTTTTTGTCTTAGCCATTCGAACAAAGGAGACAAAAAAACGTCTTTGATGTTAGCAAAGCCTCTTCTGAGAGCTGTGGGGGGAAAAATGAAAGGGAAAAGATAGTCTGGAAAATTTAAGGAAAGGATAGGAATGCTTCCAAGTTACCTTGTACTTAATTGAAGCTGGTAGAAATGTTCTTTTTCTTCTTTTCTGTGTTGGAGTTGCTCCTTGAAGTACCTGTGAAGGCTGCTTCAAACCAGCATTTAATCTTTGACTTGCTTATATTTACCTCTTTCTTCTCCTCTGTCTGTAGAGAAGCACAAGGGCTCTTTAGGGAATTTCTTCTTTGGCAGTGCCATGGGCAGAGGAATCAGTGCAGCCTCAGCAAGTGTGCAGCTGGCACCAAGCTGTGTGGCACAGTCACTTGCTAGAGGGCAGGGATCCATCCAGAGGGACCGGCACAGGCTGCAGAGCTGTGCCCAGGCCAACCTCAGGACATCCAACATGGCCAAGTGTAAGGTCCTGCACCTGGGTAGGCACAATGCCAAGCACAGCTCCAGGCTGGGTGGGGAATGGCTGAGAGCAGCCCTGAGGAACAGGCCCTGGGGGTGTGGGCTGAGGAAAAGCTCAAACTGAGGCTGCAGTGTGAGTGCAGCCCAGACAGCAACTGTGTGCTGGGCTGCAGCAAGAGCAGTGTGGGCAGCAGGGCAAGGGAGGGCATTGTGCCCCTTGGCTCTGCTCTCCTCACACCCCACCTGCAGTCCTGGGTGCAGTTGTGGAGCCCCCAGCACAGGAAGGACATGGAAGTGTTGGAGCCAGTGCAGAGGAGGCCACCAAGATGCTGAGAGGGCTGCAGCAGCTCTGCTGTGAGGACAGGCTGAGAGAGTTGGGGCTGTGCAGCCTGGAGAGGAGAAGGCTTCCAGGAGAGCTTGGAGTGGCCTTGCAGGGTCTGAAGGGGGCTGCAGGAAGGCTGGGGAGGGACTGTTGAGAAGGGCTGGGAATGGCAGGACAAGGGGAATGGGTTTGGAGTGGCAGAGGGGAGATTGAAAGTGGATGTTAGGAGGAAGTTGTTTGCAGTGAGGGTGGTGAGACACTGGCACAGGTTGCCCAGGGAGGTTGTGGCTGCTCCCTCCCTGGAGGTGTTCAAGGCCAGGTTGGAGGAGGCCTTGAGTGCCCTGTGCTAGTGGGAGGTGTCCCTGCCTATGGCAGGGAGTTGGAACTCGTTGATCCTTGAGGTCCCTTCCAACCTTCCCATTCTATGATTCTATGATTCTTCTTTAGCATCTCTTCACCTTGGTCCTGGATTCTTGGGGAATGTTGCTGGCAGACAGGAGAGCATCATCCAGATTCTTCCCAACAGGATTTTACCTGCTTACTTCTTTTAGCAGCTCAAAAGAACACAAAAAATCCCCCTGATAGTGATTTGGGTTGGAGGGAGACAACCTCCAGCCCAAACCTGCCTTGCTTCACTGCTCTCAGATTATTCTACAGGAGGATTTCCTTGGATACAGGATCACAGAAGGGTTGGGATTGGAAGGGATGGTAAAGATCCTGAACCAGCAATGTGTGCTTGCAACAATGTCCTGGGCTGCATCTGAAGCAGGGAGAGCAGCAGGAGAAGGGAGGGGATTCTCCCCCTCTGCTCTGTTCTTAGGAGACTTCACATGGAGCACTCCATCCAGTTTTGGTGCCCCCAGCACAAGGAGGACCTGGAACTGTTGGAGGGATTCCAGAGGAGGCCATGGAGATGCTCAGGGGGCTGCAGAACCTCCCCTGTGGGGACAGGCTGGGAGAGTTGGGGCTGTTGAGCCTGGAGAAGAGAAGGCTGTAGGGAGAGCTTACAGCAGCCTGCCAGTACCTGAAGGGGCTCCAGGAGAGCTGGGGAGGGACTTTTGGTAAGGGTTGGGAGTGACAGGATGAGGGACAGTGGATTTGAGCTGGGAGAGGAGAGATTGAGAGTGGAGATGGGGAAGAAATTCTTTGCTATGAAGCTGGGGAGACACTGGCACAGGTTGCCCAGGGAAGTTGTGGATGCCCCCTCCTTGGAGTTGTTCAAGTCCAGGCTGGACCTCAGACTGTGTGGAACAGCAAAGGACCCATTCCAGCCCCTCCATGTCTTTCTCATACCATGGTGCCCCAAACTGGACACTGCAGTAGCTCAGCTCCACATTCCCCATCCTGGTTGGAGTCTGTTATAGACCACCCAACCAGGATGAGGAGGCAGATGAGGCATTCTGTAAGCAATTGGAGGCTGTCTCAAGATCATCAGAGCTTGTTCTTGTGGGTGACTTTAGCCAGATATCTGCTGGAAACTTAATTCAGCAGAGAGGAGGCAGTCTGGAAGAGTTTTGGATTGCATGGAGGACAACTTCCTGATGCAGCTGTTAAGTGAGCTGACCAGGGGGAAAGCTCTGCTTGACCTGCTGTTCTCCAATAGAGAAGGGCTGGTAGGAGATGTGCACTTTGGCCACAACAACCCCATGCAGAGCTACAGGCTGGGGTGGGAGTGACTGGAGAGCAGCCAAACAGAAAGGGATCTGGGGGTGCTGATTGACACCCACCTGAACATGAGCCAGCAGTGTGCCCAGGTGGCCAAGAAGGCCAATGGCATCCTGGCCTGCATCAGCAAGAGTGTGGCCAGCAGGAGCAGGGAGCTCATTCTCCCCTTGCACTCTGCACTGCTTAGGCCACACCTTGAGTGCTGTGTCCAGTTCTGGGCCCCTCCATTGAAGAAGGACATTGAGGTGCTTGAGCGTGTCCAGAGAAGGGCAACAAGGCTGGGGAGAGGCCTGGAGCACAGCCCTATGGAGAGAGGCTGAGGGAGCTGGGATTGGTTAGCCTGGAGAAGAGGAGGCTCAGGGGAGACCTTCTTGCTGTCTCCAGCTACCTGAAGGGTGCTTGTAGCCAGGAGGAGGTTGCTTTCTTCTCTCAGGCAAGCAGCAGCAGAACAAGAGGACACAGTCTCAAACTGTGCCAGGAGAAGTTTAGGCTGGAGGTGAGGAGAAAGTTGTTGCCTGAGAGAGTCACTGACTGCTGGAATGGGCTGCCCAGGGAGGTGGTGGAGTCAGCGTCCCTGGAGGTGTTCAAGGCAGGTTTGGATGTGGCACTTGGTGCCATGGTCTGGTCTGGAGGGCTGTGGGAATGGGTTGGACCTGATGAGCTTTGAGGTCTCTTCCAACCTTGGTGATACTGTGAGGCTGTAAATCTCCCAGAATTGTCAGGGTTGGATGGGACCTCAAAGATCATTCAGTCCCAACCCCCACTCTGCCATTGGCAGGGACACCTCCCACTAGATCAGGCTGCTCAGAGCCACATCCAGCCTGGCTTTCAAACCTCTCCAGTCAGCAGAAGCCCTGCTGCAGTTTGTTAATGACAAACTTGCTTCCAGCATGCAGGCACAAATGGATCTGTCTCCAGTTATTGCCTCGCCTCTGATTTCTTAGATTAAACTGCTTGAGTCAGCCATGTGCCTGACCTGTGTGGAGCCACTCATCCTGCCCCTGGTGTTCTAATCCCAGCAGTAATAACACTAATGTTGTCCTGGATGGGGGATTGAAGTCCTCCAGTGCCACAGCTCCTGGGGGGAATCTCCAGAGGCTCTGTAATTAAGTCACAACAGACTGCGGCCCTGCTGCGAGCAAGTGAGGCGAGAAGATGAGGAGCAGGCAGCCTGACTTTGGGATGGGCACACAAGGAGCCAAAGCTTGCATGACTTGTACCCAACATGGAATGCCAGGAGGCAATTTGGAGTGTCTTAAGGCCTGCAGGGAAGAGTAACAGGCAAAGAAGCTGTGTGAGGTAGTGGCACAGCCGCCGTGAGAGGAGCAAAGAAAGGACCTGCTGCAAAGGAAAGGAAATAGTGGTGGGGAGGGGTGTGAAGGTCATGTCAGCTCCAAGTCCTTCCAAGGGAAGGGGAAAGTAGAGAGGAAGGAGGCAAAAGAAGAGAGGGGGAAGGGAAAGGTTAAGGTCAGGGTATAGGGAAGCTAATGGAAGGGACGAGAAGGGTTAGAGTCATGATTATGTAAGATAATGGGAGAGAAGAGAGGAGAAGATGGACAAGGAAAGGGAAGGAGATGGACAAGAGAGGGAGAGGGGAGGGGAAGGAGATGGACAAGAGAGGGAGAGG
>VWZE01010464.1:19050-30701 GCA_013396675.1 Eubucco bourcierii
AGCGGGCAGCGGGCGCTGAAGGATTCCCTTGTCCCTGGCCGGGCCCGCAGCAGCTGCTTGACAACAGGAAACAATGTGGAGTGAATGGAAAAAAGGGGGAGGCGCCGCCTGAACAACTTCCCTTGACATCACTGCCCAAATAAGGAGCTTGAAACCAACCTTTTCTATCGCAGCCCGGCAGAAGATTCCCCCNTGTGTCGCTTTCCAATCGATGTGGCTGTTAGCGAGTTATTGGTGGGGACAGCCCCGGCCGGTGCGCGGAGAGCAGAGCAGCCGACGCGCGGTAATTAAGAGCGGCGGTAGCGCAATTAAGAGCGGTGGTAGCGCACGGGCAGTGTCTCGCTGATGAGGTCACTGCAGTGAGTAAACTGGGAGGTACTGGGTGTCGGGCTGCTGCTCCGCACTGTAAACACGGAGAGGGGGTGTTGCTCTTGATCTGTCGCCAAACAGCCCGGGAGCTCTGTGCTGGCACTGTCAGAAACTGCAGCTCCGCTCTTAATTGGCAGGCACCGCTAATTAAGGGTCCTGCGAGCTTGGGGACTTTCTCTGGCTGCAGCACGTCTGGCTGGTCGGCGGTCTGTCTGGGACGGATTTCCTCCTTATCACTTGCACAGGAAAGCAAGTGGGGAGCAGAGAGGTTGCTGTCGGGGCCACACGTGATGAGAGAGAAATCCCTGCCCGGGCTCCTGCCGAGCTCTCACTCCCACCCCGCAGCCCAGGCAGCTGCTGGGCTGCTGCGGGCAGGTCAGGAGGGTGGACCTGCAGGGATGCAGGGACTGAGGGTCAGTGCCTGGGGCTGACCACTTTGTGCGTTTAGCCCTTCTCAGCGTTGTGGTGGTTGCTGGTTAGCACCTGCCCGTCAGAATGGAACTTGAGGAAGCTTTAAAAAGGCAGAGTCTGGGTAATGAGCATGAAGGATTTCAGCTGCTCGATCTGGGCACAAACTGGAAGAGAAGTTTCATCTAAACACGAGGAGGAACTTGTTTAATTTAAGGGGGACAGAGCACTTGGAAAGCAGGCTGCCCAGGGAGGTGGTGGAGTCTCCTTCTCTGGAGACAGTCAAAAACCCACCTGGATGTGTTCCCGTGTGACCTTCCCTGCTTTGGCAGGGAGGTTGGACTTGATGAACTCTAACCGAGGTCCCTTCCACCTCCTACTATTCTGTGATCCTCCTCGATGGAAATTCATAACCCTTGTGCCACCCAGGGGTGGTGAGCAGGAGCACTGAACTGCTCCATGCAAACACAGGGGTTGCTCTCCTGGGGAAAGGCAGCACACATGGCTTGATTTTTCTCCTCCTCGTTCTTTACCTCGTTGGCCAACCACGGGGAAAGCTCCTGGCACTTTTACTCAGTGCCAGTGGTGGGTGGAAATGGCTGGGGCAGCTGACACTGTGATTGATGGTATGAGCAATACAATCCAAACCCTGCTCAGAGGCAGGAGGAGAACCTGAAGCTCCCAGGCATTTAGTTTCCCTCGCTGTTGAAAGGGTCAGCATGCAGGGCCAGTTTTAACCTTTGCTTTCTGGATGTCCTGAGAGCCTCTTGCCATAGCTCCCATCTGTCCAGCTTCAGTGATCCCCTAGAAGCTGGTTGGGCTTGTGGGGGCTGTCAATATTTTTCTCACAGTCTTGGTGCTTCAGGAACTTTTCCTTCTGATTCTTGCAGGTGAATCTTTGGAGTGGGTATCCCCAGTGAGAACAGATGGGCTCAGGGAGGGGTGGGATGTTGTGGTTCTTCCTTGGCTCACAGGTGCCAGGGGGCTCCAAAGTTCACATAGTGAGTGTCCTTGTGTGTGTGTATCCCACTTCTGGCCTTGGCAGACCCCCTTAAAGGGTCCTGGAGATATGATTTCTTTCCTCTCTAGAGATGGATCAGGGGAGGATGCAGAGATGTTGGTGCAGGAGGTGGGGGGGGGTGTTGATATGTGCTGTCCTGACTTCCTTCTGAGAAGAAAAGCCTCCTGCCTCCAAGGCTTGGTGTCAGGCTTCTCAAACTGGTGAAGGCTTCACTGCAGCCCTTAATAAGGAAAGGGAAAAGAAAATCTGTAGAGGACTTGTGTGAACTGTGCATCAAAGGGAAAGCTTTCAGGAGTTACTGGTTGATTAATTAATGAATGTGTTACCACCAAACTGCTTGCAGCAGGTCTGGGCTTTGTGTCCTTCGGGACACATGCAGCACAGGCAGAAGTGTGGTGGTGCAGCCCCTCAGAGCTGCCTTGGAGGAGCCTCCTGTTCTCCTGGGGAAGCTCTGGCAGCACAGAGGGAGGGGATTTATTCCCTGAGGCTGGCCATTTTCACCCTAATCCACAATGAGCACTTCTAATTTCTCCGGGCAAGACATCATCCACTTTCAGAAGGGTTTCTATGTCCTGCTGCAGCTTCTCTGCTGTGCTTTTAACATCCCAACAAGAGACCCTCACAAGCTTTCCTCCCCTCCCTGCCTTGCAGAGCAGTTGCCCAGGTGCACAAGGGGTGGAAAAAGCAGAGGCAGGACCAGAGGCTCTGCTGGTTTGGTTTCCCTAGCCGAGCACAAGCACGTCGTGGCAGGCAGGGCGGAGGGGAGAGCCGAGCAGGGTCCGAGCAAACCCAGCAGTGTTTGCAGTTGGCTCTTGCAAACCCCAGGGCAGGCGCTGCTAGAATGCCTCAGTGTTCGGAGGGTGTGAGCACGGTCGGATGTGGGGGGGACTACCGAGGGGATCCGGTGGGGGTGAGCTGAGTCCCCGAGGGGAAACGGTTTCGAAAATAATATTTATTCTGCCGCGAACAAGAGAAGTGCTGTTGAGAGCCCTCGGGCGGCGCTGACCTGGGCGGTTCGGCGGTAACCGGAGAGAGGCAGGGAAGTGCATCCCGGCTGGGGAAATCACCGCTGCTGTCCTCCTGATTAACGAGGGGCTCCAGGGAACTCCCTCGCCCTACGTCACTGGCGAAGTCCCATGGCCACCACGGGTAGCTCCTTCTGCCTGGGGAAAGCTGCTTTAGCCGCGGCTCCCTCCGGCTCTCCTCATCGCCCAGCTTCCTGCTGCCTCTCTGCTCTGCCGTCGGAGCTCCCTGGCCACGTTTGGCTGCATATGGTGAATGCCAAAAAGTGTTTCCACAGACTTCCTCGTTTCTAAGGTGCTTTAAAAGCCTTTGGTTTCTTGGCAGAGCTTACAGCTTGGGGGGGNACCCAACAAACCAACCAAACCCAAAGAAACCTCCCCACAACCCTCTGGAAAGGAAAGCAGTTTCTTTAAAGTGTACATTCAGCAGCATTGTCTCCACCTTTCAAAAGGCTGCTTGTTAGTAGGTCTTTATAGCCCTGCTGGGAGCTGCAGGCAGTTGGGCCAGTTAGGATGCAGGGAAATATTTCTTCTCTTTTCCATCCTGCCCATTACACTTGCTGAATTCTTCCCACCTTCCCCTCCCCTTAATCCCGAACGATTTGTCCCTGGTGCTCCCTCTCCTGGGCTCTCTGCTGAGACCACCTTGCAAGAGGACAGTTGGGATTAGAGCTCCTACTGTGCCAGGGCTTTGGATCCCAAGAAAATGCTCCTTTCCAGGCCACCTCTGCATGATCAGCAGGGATCTAAGCCTCTGTGCTGGTGTAGGCATCAGAATGGAGAGTTTGATCCTGCCCAGGTCTAATTAGGTGCCTGCATAAGGTGAACCTCTTAATGAGCATCAAAAGACACATTGTGTGGTGGGGAGGGCCTGTGGTAGGGGGCTGAGGGGATTATTCACTCATTCAAAAAACATTTGGTGGAACTAAATGTGCAATAAATCCTTCCTTATCCTCCACATTGCCTCATTTTCTTTGCAAAGCCCTGGGCCAAGCCCAGCCCCTCCTCCTTAGGGAGTCCCAGCTGTGACTACCTCATGCACTGCTGGTTCATCCCTGCTGCCCACTCCTCTCAGCTTTCTGAGATGGTGTCCAGGGGTTGCAGTGCAGCAGGACAAGGGGAGGAAATCAGCCATGGACAGCTGGAGGAGGTGAGCAGAGCCATCCCAGCGTGGAAATCTCCCCAGCAGCCTTTTCCCTAGGAGGAATGGTGACTAACACACTAAATCCTAGAATCATGAAATGGGTTGGGTTGGAAGAGATCACAAAGCTCATCCAGTTCCAACCCCCATACCACAGGCAGGGACACCTCCCACCAGCCCAGGTTGCTCAGGGCCTCATCCAGCCTGGCCTTGAACACCTCCAAGGAGGGGGCATCCACAGCCTCCCTGGGCAACCTGTGCCAGGGTCTCACCACCCTCTCTGTTAAGAATTTCTTCCTAATCTCCAGGCTAAATCTACCTAATCTCCAGCCTAAATCTACCCTCTCCAAGCTTCAATCCATCCCTCTTGTCCTGTCACAACAAGCCCTTGTGGAAGAGGGAATGGGTTGAAGCTTGAGGAGGGTAGATTTAGAGTGGATGCAAAATGCACCTCGATGGTGTTTCTGTAATCCCTCTTTTTGCATTGCTGTTGTTTGTATGGAAATTTTGGGGTTGAGGGGGGGTGGGGGAGGGGGAAATTTCCTCCTGGGGACTTGCTCAGCCATTTTTAAACAGGGGATAACTAAAGAGGAAAAGATGAGTGAGATTAAGTTGGACTTGCTGTAAGCAAGGGCTGCTTGTCCCTCAGTGCCTGGGTACCGTCACCTGTAGGAGCAAAGTGTTCGTAGGGCATCATAGAATCATAGAATCATAGAATGAGGACAGGCTGAGGGAGTTGGGGCTCTTCAGCCTGGAGAAGAGAAGGCTTCGAGGGGACCTGATAGTAGCCTTCCANTCCCTCAGTGCCTGGGTACCGTCACCTGTAGGAGCAAAGCGTTCGTAGGGCATCGCCCTGGGAGCCAGCAGGAGCTGCAAACCAGGGCTGCAAACATCTTCAGCCAGGGCTGCAAACATCTTCAGCACTCTGGGAAACCTCATGGCACCTCCATGTTCTAACCACCTCTTTTGTGCAGATGAGGTTTTCCCTCTCAGCAGCTCCTCAGTCTCCAAATCCCAAGTTACCATTTCCACGCCGCTTATCCAGACCTTGCCTTGTTCCTCCCTCAGACTTTGCAGGGTCACCTGCTCATTAAAGGCTTATTCAGGCCTTGCAGCCTCAGGAGGCTTTGGGGTTTCAGCTATTTCATTCTGCTGCTCCATTAGACCCCCAGGCCCAAGGCAGGAAGGGGAAGTGTGTCCAAAACGGGCTAGATCCAGCTGAATTCAGACATGGGATTTGGGTTTCTCCACTAATGTTGCTCTTGGATGATTGAGATCTGGAGGGGGTTTGTTGAGCCTTCATTTGGTGGTGCACTTCAGAGGGAAGAGCTCAGGGGACTCCAATAAAACTGAGCCTGGCCTTTTTCCCAGCAAACCTGGGTCTAAGTGTAGTAGTTCCCTGAAGTCTTTTCTGACACACTTCTATGTCCAAGCTGAAGTGCAGCTTCTGCGTGGCTTAGATGACCTCTCCTGAAGAGCAGCTCCTGCCTTGCAGGGCTCAAAAGGCACAAGCAGGCACAGCTGTTGATCCTCTGACCACCTACTGCTGCTTTCCATAACAGCTCCTAGCAGGTGTAAGCCTCAAGTGTACATGGACTGACCTTCTTCATCTTCGGATGCAGGATTAGGTTGCCCAGGGAGGTGGTTGAGGCCCCATCCCTGGAGATACTCAGAGTGAGGCTCAAGAGGGCTCTGAGCAACCTGATCTGGTTGAGGATGCCCCTGCTGACTGCAGGGAGGTTGGGCTGGAAGAGCTTTGGAGGCTCCTTCCAGCCCAAACCACTCAGTGGTTCTTCTCTTGGTAGCCCTGCCCATCATCAACATCACAGGGAGGTTGGACTGGAGGAGCTTTAGAGGTTCCTTCCAGCCCAAACCACTCAGTGGTTGTTCTCTTGGTAGCCCTGCCCAGTACCAGCATCACAGGGAGGTTGGACTGGAGGAGCTTTAGAGGTTCCTTCCAGCCCAAACCACTCAGTGGTTGTTCTCTTGGTAGCCCTGCCCAGTACCAGCATCACAGGGAGGTTGGACTGGAGGAGCTTTAGAGGTTCCTTCCAGCCCAAACCACTCAGTGGTTGTTCTCTTGGTAGCCCTGCCCAGTACCAGCATCACAGGGAGGTTGGACTGGAGGAGCTTTAGAGGTTCCTTCCAGCCCAAACCACTCAGTGGTTGTTCTCTTGGTAGCCCTGCCCAGTACCAGCATCACAGGGAGGTTGGACTGGAGGAGCTTTAGAGGTTCCTTCCAGCCCAAACCACTCAGTGGTTGTTCTCTTGGTAGCCCTGCCCAGTACCAGCATCACAGGGAGGTTGGACTGGAGGAGCTTTAGAGGTTCCTTCCAGCCCAAACCACTCAGTGGTTGTTCTCTTGGTAGCCCTGCCCAGTACCAGCATCACAGGGAGGTTGGACTGGAGGAGCTTTAGAGGTTCCTTCCAGCCCAAACCATTCTGTGGTTCCTCTCTTGGTACATCAGCATCACAGGGAGCCACCAGCCAGTGGTGACAGAGGGACCCAAGGGGTGCTGTGTTGTAAGCTGATTCTGTTCCTAACTCAGGGTAGGGAACAGCCTTGGGATGAAGACCAAAAGAAGAGTACATGTCTGGGTGTGTGCTGCCTACAAGTAAAGTTGTGGGCTGAAGGCTTTAGAGGTCTGTCTGGATGCTGGAAGGTGTGACATGTCACAGAGTCATAGAATGGGTTAGGTTGGAAGGGACCTTACAGCTCCAGCCAGTTCCAACCCCCCACCATAGGCAGGGACACCTCCTACTAGAACAGGTTGCTTAAGGCTTCATCCAGCCTGGTCCTGAACACCTCCAGGGAGGTTGTTGAGCACAGAAGGACAGAATGGGATCAAAGATCCCAACCACAACCTCCTGGGCAACCTGTGCCAGTGTCTCACCACCCTCACTGCAAACAACTTCCTACCATCCTCTTTCAGTCTCCCCTCTGACACTTCAAACCCATCCCTTCTCCTCCCTGCATTCCCAGCCCTTGTCAATAGTCCCTCCCCAGCCCTCCTGCAGCCCCCTTCAGACCCTGCAAGGCCACTCCAAGCTCTCCTGGAAGCCTTCTCCTCTCCAGGCTGCACAGCCCCAACTCTCTCAGCCTGTCCTCACAGCAGAGCTGCTGCAGCCCTCTCAGCATCTTGGTGGCCTCCTCTGCACTGGCTCCAACACTTCCATGGCCTTCCTGTGCTGGGGGCTCCAGAACTGCACCCAGGACTGCAGGTGAGGTCATCTTGTCCAACCTCCCTGCAGCCAGCAGGGACATCCCCAACTAGATCAGAAAGCACAAGATGACCTTTGAGGGTCCCTTCCAACTGCACCCAGGACTCCAGGTGGGGTCTCACCTCCAGCCAGCTCACCTGGCAAAGCTCAGTGGGTGGTGGTTGTTAGGTGGTGGGGCAGAGGCTTCACAAAGGAGGTTGTAAAACTCAACCAAGAGCTTCTAGCAGCTTTCAGGGGTGGTAGGAGGAACACCCTGAGCTTCTGTCTGCTTCCTTCTGCCTCCATTTGTGGAGAGATGCCCGGGAGAAGGTGTCAGATAGAAAGTCTGTCCCTGTTGCCTCTGGTCAGGGTGAGGCAAGGAGGACCCAGGGGCTGCAGCAGTGACCTGAGGCCGCAGCAGTGGTTTGTCACTGCCAGGAATGGCTCAGAGGTTTCCATGAGCCATCACTGGCTCCTGAAATAGCTGCCTACGGGTTTCCTGTGCTGCCTCCTGCCCTTGATTCACTTCTCTTGCTTTTCTTTAGCCTGGGGCTCTTGAGCCTGCAGAAGAGCAGACCCAGAGGGCAGCTGAGCAAGGCTCAAGGGTGGGGGGAGCAAGAGGATGGGGCCAGAACCTTGTCAGTGGTGCCCAGGGACAGGAAAAGGAGCAATGGGCACAAAGTGGTACTCAGGAGGTTCCATGTGCACAGGAGGAGAAAGTTGTTTGGTGTGAGGGTGCTGGAGGCCTGGAGCAGGCTGCCCAGAGAGGTTGTGGAGTCTCCTCTGGAGTGATGCCAGCCCCCCCTGGGCATTGTGCTGCTGGGCAAGCTGCTGTGGGTGCCCTGCTTTAGGAGTGGGCTTGGACTGGCTGAGCTCCAGAGGTCCCTTCCAGTCCATAGCATCCTGAAATCCTCTGACTCTGTGATCTACAGCAATGCCTTAGTGTCTAATGAGTTTGCTGCCCTGGGTGCCAGCATTCCCAGCTGGGTGCAACCCTCACCATGCTGGGATCTGAAGTGTGAAGGTTTGGGAGTTCCCCACCCCCCCACACTTTGTAAAATGACCCAGACGAGGACTCAGCCAGCTGGAAGGTAAATGATGAAGCTCTATTTACAGCTTTGCACAGTGTACAGCAGATATTTACACTACAGACAGAATAGTTACACTATATACAAGTAAAAGGTAATACAGCAACACAACTCCCCTCCCAGAAATGAGAGACCCCAGGAGGGGCTCCCAACCACCCTTCCACCTTCTCCCCACCCCTGTACCTTACCCCAAGGTTTGCCTTACGTGCAAGGTAAATTAGGAGGATCAGCCAGGGAGGGTTAGAAGAAAAGTGGTTAGTGAGGATTAATCAGCAGAGGAGCCAAGAGCCCAGAAGCTGCTAGATCCCACCAGCAGCTCCTGCTCCAGCAAGAACCAGACAGAGACTGACTGATCTATTGTTTTGGTTAGTGTTCCCAAACAATTCTCCAGCAAGCCTAGGAGTGCAGTAGCCATCAGGATGTGTTCCTTTCACAGCCTAGAGTGGAATTTTCTCCATTAAAATATTCCCATTAGCCTCAAACCAGCACAGGAGGATTCTGTGTTGCCTTCTGGGGAGATTTACTGACACCAACAGAAGGTAGAGGGAAAAAACAAACAGAACTTGAGGTGGGGCTAAAAGGAGTTGAAGAGGACTTGGAAATGAGGAGGCTCCATCAGGTTCAGGTGTGTCAGGATGCACTGGGAATACTCTGGAATGCAAGAGCAGCTGCTGGGCTGGGTGCAGTGGGACTCAGTTAGAGGCTGGGAGCTTGCAACTGCCCCAGAGGTGTAAATGGACTCAGTTAGAGGCTGGGAACTGGCAGCTGCCCCAGAGGTGTAAATGGACTCAGTTAGAGGCTGGGAACTGGCAGCTGCCAACCTGCTGCCACAGGGGTGCGAATCTGAGCATGTCCCTTGCAGGCACACAGTGAGAGCAGCTATGGAGAAGCAAGTGTGGGGTGGTTGTTAGCTGGCTGGATGTGAGGAAGGATGGAGAGGTAGTGCCTGGTCCTTCAGGGGATGTATCCTTCATGAGGGCGACCATTGCCTGGTGCTTCTGCAGCAGGGCTCCTCACAAGAGCTGTTCCCAGCAGTTGCTCTTTGCACATATCTCCTCAGAGCCCACCTGCAGTCCTGGGTGCAGTTCTNTGAGAGGAGGAGGAGGAGTGGGTTTGAAGTGGCAGAGATCAAAGATCCCATTCTGTGCTTCTGTGCTCCACAACCTCCCTGGGCAACCTGTGCCAGTGTCTCACCACCCTCACTGCAAACAACTTCCTCCTAACATCCACTTTCAATCTCCCCTCTGACACTTCAAACCCATTCCCCTTGTCCTGCCATTCCCAGACCTTCTCAACAGTCCCTCCCCAGCCTTCCTGCAGCCCCCTTCAGATCCTGCAAGGCCACTCCAAGCTCTCCTGGAAGCCTTCTCCTCTCCAGGCTGCACAGCCCCAACTCTCTCAGCCTGTCCTCACAGCAGAGCTGCTGCAGCCCTCTCAGCATCTTGGTGGCCTCCTCTGGGGAGGAGCATTTGGAGGGCTTCATGCCAGAGGCACAAGTAGTGATGAAAACTTCCAATGTGAAGAGTCACAGTTCTGGGTCACCAGCACTGAGGCAGGGGAAGGTTTTGCTTTTTAGCAACCACTCCAAAATCTACCAAAATGGGTTTAAAGGCATCTAAGAATTGCCTGAAGTCCTCCATGAGCTGACCTGCACAGGCTGGGGCTTCCCAGTGGGCACCTGCAGGAGCTCTGTGAGGAGCAAAGGCTGAGAGCCTGGAACTGAGAGCCTGCAGAAGAGCAGCCCCAGAGGGCAGCTGAGCAATGCTGAAGGATGGAGGGCAACAGGATGGGGCCTGAGTCTTGTCAGCAGTGCCCAGTGACAGGACAGGAGGCAATGGGCACAAAGTGGTACTCAGGAGGTTCCATGTGCACAGGAGGAGAAAGTTGTTTGGTGTGAGGGTGCTGGAGGCCTGGAGCAGGCTGCCCAGAGAGGTTGTGGAGTCTCCTCTGGAGTGATGCCAGCCCCCCCTGGGCATTGTGCTGCTGGGCAAGCTGCTGTGGGTGCCCTGCTTTAGGAGTGGGCTTGGACTGGCTGAGCTCCAGAGGTCCCTTCCAGTCCATAGCATCCTGAAATCCTCTGACTCTGTGATCTACAGCAATGCCTTAGTGTCTAATGAGTTTGCTGCCCTGGGTGCCAGCATTCCCAGCTGGGTCCAGCCCTCATCATGCTGGGATTTGAGGATTCTGTGTTGCCTTCTGGGGAGATTTACTGACACCAACAGAAGGTAGAGGGAAAAAACAAACAGAACTTGAGGTGGGGCTAAAAGGAGTTGAAGAGGAGTTGGAAATGAGGAGGCTCCATCAGGTTCAGATGTGTCAGATTCAGGTGCCTTGCTTGAGCAGGGGATTTGGACTGGATGATCTCCAGAGGTCCCTTCCAGTCCATACCAGCTTGAAATTCTCTGACTCTGTGATTTACAGCAGTGACTCAGTGTCTAATGAGTTTGCTGCCCTGGGTCCCACCATTCCCAGCTAATCCTCTTTAATTCAAGGTGCTTTTGTTACAACCAAACCCTCTCTGCTTTGCAAACCCTCTCTGAACGGTGCCCTCCGCGCTTGGGCAGAGGAGAGGAAGGGAGCTCCAAACCCATTGCTGCCAGACTGCAGGATTTTTGTTTCCTGACCTTAAGGCAGCCCTGGGCTGGTTTTCTGCTTGGAAAAAAAAAACCCAAAACCTGCAGTGTTGATTTTATTATGCATTATGCAGGGTTGAGGTCTTTAAAGAAGTTAAGGGAAAGTCCCAGCTGAGCTGCTGGTTGCCAAATAGTCTCCATGGAATAAAGTTGCTTTTTGATTCTACCTCTCATTCAGTGCTGCAGACCTGGGCTGCTGCCTTGCTGGGCTGATCTGTCCTCCACCTGTGGGGGTTTGCTGCAAAGGTAGAAAGGTTTTTGGCTTTGTTGTGTTCAGCAGAATTGGGAAGGAGCCAGAAGTTGGGAGGTGGTGGAGAGAAGCACTTGGAATTGTAGGATAGAAACACAGATTGGGTTAGGTTGGAAGGGACCTCAAAGCTCAGCCAGTTCCAACCCTCCTGTGCCATAGGCAGGGACACCTCCCACTAGCACAGGTTGCTCAAGGACTCATCCAACCTGGACCTGAACTCCTCCAGGGAGGTTGTGGAGCACAGAAGACCTGCAGGGAGGTTGTGGAGCACAGAATCACCCAACGTGATCTTTGATCACGTNCCATTGCAAACCCTTGTCAATAGACACCTCCCACTAGCACAGGTTACTCAAGGCCTCATCCAACCTGGTCCTGAACAGCTCCAGGGAGGTTGTGGAGCACAGATCAAAGATCCCATTCTGTGCTTCTGAATGAGAGGGAGAAGGGAGCTGAGGGAGAGCTTTGAAGCTCTGAAGATGCTTCAGTGCTGCAGTGGAATACATTCACTTTTGGGGGGG
>VWZE01010465.1:0-13486 GCA_013396675.1 Eubucco bourcierii
GAAGGAGGGAAGGAAAGAAGGAGGGAAGGAAGGAAGGAAAGAAAGAAACGAAAGAAAGGAAAAATTCAATTTTCATTCCTTTATTTTTCTTTCTTCTGTCTTTTCCATTAAGGAATGAAAAAAAAAAAAGGTGGGAAAGAAAAAAAAGAAAGAAGGAAAGAAAGAAAGTAAAAAAGAAAGAAAAAGAAAGTAAGAAAAGAAAGAAAAAGTAAAAGATAGAAAGACACACCAACAAAACTCCCCAGAACATCTCCGTGTTTAAATTTTGTTTCCTTCTCCTTTGGTCTTCTACTGACTGCACCTGTAAATCCAGGCTCCGACCAGGGCCTAGGGGAGGGTTTTGTTGTGAGGAAAACATGAGGTAACGAAAGCTACCCAACTGCATAGTGTCCTCACACTCACTGCCATCCTACTCATTTCCACCAGCTTTTCCCTCATACAGACTTCCAAAAAGGTTCCATTGAAGGAATCTTAAAAGAAGGAAGCTTACATCTGAAATCCACTTTCCCATTTGTAAGGTAAAGGAGACAAAGACCTTCTGTAAACATGAAAAGTGCTCCATTTGCCATGCCACATGACAGCCCAAGTGCTAGTTGTGGTAACTTAGTTGTGCTTGGTTGCCTTAGTTGTGCAACTCAACTTTCCCTTTGTGATTTCTCTGATCATCTGTTGCTGTCACTTTATCTGGCAGTAGACAAAAATCTAAGCCAGCATGCTATGAAAATACTAGTTTCAGTAGAACTGTGGAGTTGAAATACTTCTACTTGTTAAGATCATTGTTTCTTATCGGATTTATGTCCTATTTAAAAAAAAAATTAATTTTAAAACAGCATTTTACTCTGAAGCAGCTTTTTAAAAACTGACCTTCACATTCACTGTTTTTAGTGGAAACAATGTACCTCTCTCCCTAGCTGCATATCTCCCTCAACTTTTGTTCTTCTTATTAATTCCCTTTTTTTCACAGTTAGATAATACAACTGCCTGTGTTTGGGACTTTGCTGTACCTTTTATCATTTTCCATTCTGCCATGCTCACAGAGTTGATTGTTTCTTAGTTTCTCGTTAATTAATTGCTCATGTTTTGCTATTTTGTCCTTTATTTAGGTCTCTTGGCTTTTTTTTTTTTTTTTTTTTTTTTTTTAGACAGTTTTACATGATGCTGAGTGATGTGGAAATACCTATTTTGGTTTATCCAGAGAAGGCTTTTTCCCAATGAAAATAATAACTGTGAAGATACTTTCATCCACTCATATTTCTCTGGCATTTAATAAAAGGCCACTGCTTCCATTTGGGGCAATTTTAAAAGATCTTAAGTATATATTTCTTTGCTCCCAATCATAATTCTCTCCTTGATTCCTTTATGGTTTAGGTAAGTTAGATCTATTTGTTTAGGTCTATTCTGGGGCAGGAAAACTGAGAGGGGATCTTATCAATGCTGATCAATATCTTAGGGGCAGAGATCAAGATGATGGGACCAGACTCTTGTCAACAGGAAAAGGGCTGAAGGGAACAGACTGGAAACCAGGAGATTCCACTTAAATGTGAGGAAAAACTTTTCTGTGAGGGTGCCAGAGCCCTGGAGCAGGCTGCACAGAGAGGTTGTGAAGTCTCCTTCTCTGCAGAGATTCCAGACCCGCCTGGACATTGTGATCCTGGGCAGCCTGCTGCGGCTGACTCTGCTTTAGCATGGGGGTTGGACTTCACCCCTTGAGGTCCCTTCCACCCCTTACCCATGCTGGTATTCTTTCCAAAATAATCTTCAAAGGTCCATTCCTACTCTCACAATTCTGTGATTTTGATTTTGCGATTTTTTGACATCTTCCCTGAAAGAGGGGGTTAAAAAAAAAAAACAAAGGTGTTTCTCACATTTCACATTACTTGCCAACTTGTGGGTCATGCAGTCTGGAGAGGAAGCTTGGCCTAATAGTACAGGTGTCAGATCTGTAGTTTTGCAGGCTATTTTTATTTTTTGTTCTTTGGTGAAATATTTAATTTGGAAACATGTAGATGTACTGGAGTGCTTTAATGCTTTTGCCTTGAACATTTTTGCTTTTAGCTTTTTATTGTTACTCAAAACTAATTACAAAGTTGCAGTTAAAATAAAAAATCTGAAAGATGAAGAATCCAAGTGCGACAAATGGAAAATGTTTTCTGGAGGAAAGTTCAGAAACTGCAAAATGTATTCCAGAAAGCAGTGAGTCCTTGAGCTTTTGTTTTGATTAGGTTTTTGTTTTGACTTGGGTTTTTTTGGTTTTGTTTCTGGTTTTTCTACCCTGATTGAACTCAGTAAATGCACCTAAGGTTTAAAAGAATATTTAAAACTCTAAATTAGGAGGTAATTTCAGGCATGCAGAGGTGGCTAGCAGAAATGAGGGAGTGGAGTTGAATTTAGGCATGTACCAAATTCACAGTACATGGAAGAACTCCAGATGGGCATGACAAAATGCCTTGCTATTTAAAATTGTTTTTAAAACTACTGCAAACTTTGTTAGGCATTCATTTTATAAATAACACATACATGCATGTGATACATGAAACAAAAATAAATATTTTAAAGCCTGTACCATTTTCAGTAACTCCAGATGGCTGGGCCAGGGAGAGGAAGAGGGCGCTCTGCATTTACCTTTAATGTTGAGGCCATTGGCTTTGCTAGAGGTGCAGCTCTACCTGATGACACATCTGAGCCTCCACCAATATTTCCTGTAAGTACAGCACCTAACAAAACATGAACAAATCTAACCACTTTAGGTCAGTTTTGAAGGATATATAAATTAATTGGGTTTTTTTATTATTACTTACTCTACTTTTGCTAACTGTTGTATCGTTAATTAGATATCTCAAAAGATATTTAAAGTTCATTAAAGTCCTCACCATGACATGGTTTTCTGGACATGACAATAACAGAAATGCTGGATATCTCAATTTGTTTGAAATTAGGTTACATTAGTCTTTCAAAGACAGCTTCAAACAGTGAAAGGATTAGCTAGTCTTACAGTTTTATGTAAGAGAACTTCCCTGTTACACCAAGATTTGATCAAAGTGCACGTTGCAGCACAAAACCTGCAAGTTTGGCATATAATTTGTGCTATGCTGTGGTTTCTTTGAATAGTTACTTGCCAAACTCTAGTTCTGTGTCCTCTTTGTACACTTTACAATTAAATTGTGTGATTTTACTGATACTAACTCACTAACAGCTGTTCCTAATTGTAATGGAGGGGCAATTAATTGATGTGAGATGATTTTTAAAGATTAGTATTGTTTATTAATATTCAATATTCAGAACTCTCCCCACCCTGACCACTAATTTTAATAATAATCAGTTGTTTGCATGGTCGTGGAAACTTTATACAGGTAATAACACAGGATCTAGAAATAACTAGTAATAATATAGCATTAATTGAACTGGAAGAGAAGGTTCCTGCAGTTAATGTACTGCTTGCGGTCAATACACCACTTGCCCACTAGATGGACTCAAGGAGCTCCTTTCTGCTTATGGCGGAAGGCAGTGGCGAATTACAAGAGGCTTTAAGTATTTACTCATAAAATTATCTCCTGACTCCCTGCAGCTACGGGTAGCTACAATTTCAGATAGTATGCAAATGCTTTCAGAGAATTCTCTTACTGTCTTGTCACCCGCTGAGCCTTCTGATTCTTCCCAGGCTTCAGGGTGCTGGGGAAATGAGGCAGACAATCTCTGACCTGGTCCTGATCTCTGGATGATCTGTGTATCTCTAGGACTTCCTGTCTTGGTAAAGGTGTAGGCAGGATGTCTTGCGATGTGCAGTCTCTGCACAATGTCACGTTGGCTATGCAGGCCGATTGCCTGAAGGCATTTAGAGCCTGTTCCTGGTGAACTTGATGCAGTGGAGTTTGCTGGCAGTTCAGGATACAATAAGGCAGTAGCGGCAACTAAGCAAGTAAGCAAGCATGGATACAGCAGCAGAGCACAGATAGAATGGCAAAGCGCATTGTGTCACCTGCTCATCTTTTATCAATACAACCTGAGACTAATGGGCCTTTGGACACAGAATAGTCAATCAGAATGGCAGTTAGCCAAGTCTGACCATATTAGGTGAAGCCATAGGCTTGCTTTACACTTTTCAGGGCAGAACACAGGCCTTGCACAAAGCATACACAAGCTGAGTGTGTGTGTACCTTGTTTACCACAGGATGCAAATGTCCAGAGTCCTTAGATTCAGTGGCTCCAGGTTCTTTGTCCTTTTTCCCATGGTCACTTCTCAAAACAGAAGGAGGGAGAGCAGAAAAATGTGCCTGGGCAAACCAGGACATGTTAGACCTACAATAACACTAATGTCATGTTGCAGTCTGCTTGATAGCACAGGGATCAATTCTGTGTGAACTATAGTTCTGCAACAAGCTAAGTTCTGTGTTCTGCAGTTACAGTCAGCTGTGGGTAAGCTCTGATGGAGAAGTACTAGCCTCAGTATATCTGATATATACAATGGAGAAGTTAAAGATGTTTTCTTGATTCTGTGAACCCTTTCACAACCAACCAACTTTGCAGGGGAAATTAGTGCCATTCAGAAAAAAAAATGAAGTTAATCCAATGTCATAACTAGAACTGATAAAAACTGATTGAATAGTGGCCAGAAGTTTCTGGCCAGTTTGTAGCTGTTGACTAACTTACAGTGAAATATTAATTTAAACAGTCAATTGTTGCCATTGCATATCGTTAATAGATGCATTCTAAGTTATTGTGAATTTCCTGTGAATACAATTAGATAGCTAATGAAGGAGCATCAGCTTACCATCAGCAAATATATTAAATTTATTTAAAATACTCTCTAGCTAGCAAATAGAGCTGGAAACAGTAATCTCCTTTTGCGATTCTTCTCTGAGATTTGTGATTGCACTTTGCAACCCTACTACTCAGGCATTGAGCAGTCATGTAAGAGAAACAACTTCCATTCTCTAGTTCTGTCTCTGGCTGTAGCATTCTGATTATTTTAAAAAAATATTTTTGCTTACTTATCTTTCCCCTTTCAAGATTTTTAGTTAAAAAACCCAACTAAATAAAAAAAGCAACAACAAACCCGAACAAAACCACAACAAAATACCCAAAAATTCAGATCTTAAGAATTCATTTGAATGAACTGACAGAAACTGAATTGTGTGAAGGCCTGTCTGATACTTGATTGTATGACAACACATCCAATTTCTATGACAATAGTCACGGAAAGAGCGTCCATGTTATTCTTCAGAGTAATCATATTTAATGTATTTAAAACTGGTTTTGAAGAGCTTAAGGCCAGTGCTGCTGTGTCTGAAAACTGAAGTTTCTGATTTCTGGTTTCTGATTAAATGAGGCTGTCGTGAAATACTGATTTTGGCAACTGACAGCATAGTATGACTATAAATGATTATATTACATTTTTATTACTTTTATTTTTCTTGAGTTTCTGCTATTTTTTTTCAGAAAGGTACAGCAAAATCATAAAAAGTGTAAGTTTATTTGTGAAAATAGTCATGCATGTCAGAATAAAATATAGTTAGGAAGAATCCTGATGTACAGTTGCACTCCTCTGTGATGAGCTGTTTATTGTAGCTTTTGTTACTGCTCATGTATATTTGATGGATATTAAGATCTCATAAATAATAAATGTAATTTGTACAGAGTACAGAAAACAAGGCAGTGCCTCTGAAAGCAGGAGAAGCTGAAGATTACATGTTGGCCTTAAAACAAGATTTTAGAGCAACTATGAAAAGAATGCCGTACTTTTTGGCAGTGAAAGAAGAATGCGAAGGTTTGTGTGCTTTTTAGTTTTACTTCTGGCTTTAGTAGTTATTATTCTATGAAGGATGATGTAGTCAAATGTATGCATTGAAGATGTATTTTGTACTGATGACACTGAATAAAAACTGGCAGCTTAAGATGACAGGGAATTTTTCTGCTTTTACACTTACTGAAGTTGTAGGTCAGTGCTGTAATTGGAAAGCAATTCCTGTGTGAAGAAGGAAGGTATCAAAAATATGTTGCACTTGGTAAGAAACTTCTAGACTAACTATATACAGTCTATCAGTTGTACTTTAACCAAGCAAGATAGGCATGTCTACATGCTAAAACACCCTAAACATTTTCCATTGGAGCAAATAAATTTGTAGTAAATACTAGTGTTCACATTCACCTTTGTTTAAGTGGTATAAACACATACTTTAAATAGTCAACGTTATATTTAATGGTGGACACTCCAAAAGGTACTAATTTTTTCCCCTTGAGGTCTATTCAGGGAAATTTTGTAAGTATTACTGACAAATAACCTGAAATACAAAGACTGAGATGAGGGTAAGTGATACACTGAAGTTTGTATCAGAATCAGAGCTGCATTAGAATCCAAAGCTTGATCCTATTCTACTTCACTCAATAATATCTTTTGCTTATATACTTAATTAAAAAATAAAGGGTTTTGTTACTGTTTGATAACAACAAATGCTCTGCTGCACTTTGACATACAGTCATATATGATTATACTGTTAATATCCAAGCTTTCTGGTCAAAAAGTTGGAAAGAAAGTAAAAGGAGCAGGATAGAAATACTTTAATGTCTGTTTACCTTGCTGGGGTGGGGGTAGGGGGGGGGTGGGGGCAGCGTAAATCTAGCAGTCAGGGGAGGGCATTATGATGAGGAATGTTTCTTTTTGTCTGTGATTTTTGCCATCCCCTTGAGTGCTTGCACTGACTGGCACAGATGGCAAATGCCGTTACAGGAAAGTACAACATTTTAGGAAATACCACCTATGTTTGATCTAGTCAGTGCAATAGGACTCGCTAAAAAGCTTTATAAAAATATTTAAGAAATACAATAGGGTCAAACACTTCATGATCTTTTCCCTGGTGTCTTGTAATGGTTTTGAATAGTGAGAGCTGACTTGAACTCTAAAACATGAGGCCGAATTTCCTTCCCAAAACCATCACGGTACTGTTGAGATGAATATCCATGGTGTTCATATGACAGAGTCCAACCTCCTCTGAATTCTTGTCAGTTTGGTTCATGATGTATTGGTGAATTCTAGAGGTTTTTGAGCCTGAAGTTTAGGCTTTGAATGTAACACTGATTAGCACACCTTATTGACAGTGTACTTACTCTTGCACAAAGCACTGTTTAAAACAGAGCACCACTCTGCAGTGTGGGCAGTGAATACACTTACATACTGCTGACCAGATGTGGCAGCTCACAAAAGGTAGAGTGTTTCCTCTGACCGGCAGCTGGAGCCCAGGTGCCATCAGATGCACCAGGCAGTGGTACTAGCACAAGTGTAGCAGAACTACAGTCCAAAGTGGACCCTGACAGTGTGGAAAGGTAAAACCTTGATTATAAGGAAAAGAGTACAGATCTGACCTTCATTTCTAGATTCTTTTTTCAATGGTAGAAGAACTGAAAATTAGTCTTTTATCACATCCCAGAAGCTATTTGGTCTGGAGAAGACTGAGAGGAGACCTCATCAATGTGTACAAATATCTGAGAGGTGGATGTCAAGTGGATGGGAACGATCTCTTTTTGCTGGTCAGCAGCAATAAGACAAGGAGCAATGGCTACAAATTGGAACATAGAAGACTGCACCTCAACATGAAGAGAAACTTCTTTACAGGAAGGTTGACGGAGCACTGGAACAAACTGCCCAGAGAGGCTGTGGAGTCACCTTCTCTGGAGACTTTCCAAACCCTCTGGATGTGTTCCTGTGCATACTACCCTAGATGATCCTGCCTTGGCAGGGAGGTTGGATTCAATGATCTCTAGAGGTCCCTTCCAATCTCTGAAGTTCTGTGATTCTGTGAATCGCCTCTTTCATCTTCTGTATAAACAAATTTCAGTCTCTTCAGAGTCTCCTCATGCTAGAAGATCACTGTGGTCTTGATCTTTGTCAGTTGGCTATTTTTGTTTGAGGCACAAAAGAGGAAACTGCTATGCCTGAGAGCTTGTCAGGGTTATTTCCAAGGAGCCAGACACTTTATGAGAACATGTTATCTCTCTTTTCCAGTTTTGCCTTGTGATCGTTCTTACTGTTCTCAAAATCATAGCTCTGGTTATTCTGTATACTCTTTATGATTAGCACAGTGGTGATGAATGTCACTGACTAGTTTTGTAGCAAAAGTTTCTTGGTGGAACTCTTGAAGAGCACAGGAGTTAGTGTTCATTGGATGTTTCAGATTATTTTTCCTGACTAAATCTGATTTTGTTGTTGTTTTTCTGTTCATAAAAAGGATGGAATAATCCTAAAACAGAAGTATAAATTCTAATAATTTTGGAGATTGTTGGGATTTATCTGAAAAAGCTTGAGTGTTTTGATTGACAGGAAATGCCCCCAAAATGCAAAGCCTTTTTTTTTTTTTTTTCTTTGTGTTGAGGGAAGGTGGGTATAGAAAATTCAGGTCTTGCAATTACTTAGCAAATTATTAGTCCAGGGGAATTATCATGAGAAATACCCAAAGTAGTGACAGTAAATTGTTCTTTAAGCATTTGACAGCAGCACAATGCGGCATTGAAAAAATATACAGAAAAAATATCAAAGACATTGTGTGGATTGCCTTTTTTGTTAAATGTAACTTCTTGTATCCTTCTCTATAGTAATTGAGCGGTACAGTAAAAAGTACCAGGTCAGTGAAAAGAAGCATGCAACATGGACCCCAGGTAATATCTGAGATTATCAAAGGCTCATTCCTTACTAACCTTTGAGATGTTCTGCTCTTTTAAATGTTGAATTCATCATTTTTCAAGCAATAAAAAAATATACAAATTCTTACCAAGTAATTTGCTCCTTGCTGCATGTTTTCAGATCAAGGTAAATTTGTTTGCTTTTTTAAAATCTATTTACTGAGTTTAAACAACTGATTTGCAGTGAAGTGCAATAGCTCTCCGTAGCTTCCTTCTTCCTTACTCAACATGCAGAAAAAGCAGTTTTAAACTGAGAACAAACACTATATTACTAAAAATAACCCAGTCTGATGTCTTGGTCACAGGTAGATGTGTTTTACAGCATGCAGCTTCCACAACTGTATCTTTACAGCTCACTACTGCAAACCTAATTATAGCATGTAATCTGAAGGACACGTGGGCCACTGGAAGGGCTGAATGTTGGCTCTTTAGAGCAGATAGCATTTGTCATGAAGTGAGTGAAATGCCAGTTCCTCAGTTTAAGTAACTAACACATGGAAATAGTACCAAGCACAGCAGAGGCCCCTGCCTTTTTTTAGTGGGTGAAAGGAGGAAGATTACAGCTCTAAATCATCACTCATCTATAATAAAACTATTTGTTCTGTACAGATTGGAGAAGACTCCCAAGAGAGTTAAAGCCAAAGGAAAAGACCAAAAAAGGTATATTAAATGTTTTTTAAAAGCGTTTAGTACACACTAGTTCAGAAGACATGCTGGAGCTAGTTAGGGAGGAAAAAAAAAAAGTGGTAGCCCTATTACAGCGCTTTTAGTAAATTATTACTAAATTTTTTACTAGTCTTTTGTGGGTTTTGCTTTGCTTCTGTAAGGTGTTCTAGCTTTGTGGAACAAGTTTATCTCCCTCCCCTGCCTCTCATACTTATTTACCATATTAACATAGGAGATACCTAACAGTAGAAGAGCCAAAAAAAAAAACCCAAACCATTTTTTTATTTGAAATTTTGTATTTTTTTTAGCCAAAACTCACCCTGTTCTTCAGTGAATAGCTGGCCATTCTGATTTCCTTTATACTTTCAGTATACTCTCAGTTACCTTGCTTCTGATTTGGTTGACTTCTGTGTTTTCTTTAAAACCTTTTATATGTAGTTTAACATAGTTTATTTTTTATTTTCCCTAGTTTTACTTTGTTTGTTTATTTTCAGCTTTCTTCTGCAGAACTGTGAACCAGGTTCTTCAACAGCAGTTGGAGCTGGTATTGATTGACCTTACAGGAAAAAAACCTTTTTTTTATTACACAGCCTCATACATGTATTGTTCTCACAGTGTTTTCTAGTATGCATGGCCATTCTTTTAAGTTCTCCGTAGAAGTCTGTGGCTCGATGTGAAGTTACATTTGACCTCCTGTATTCGTCTGTCTGTTTTGTATGATTGCTTACTGGTTTTTTCTTTTTGTCCAAGTCCTTCATGTGTCATTTTTTCAGTTCAAGGATAAAATAAAAAAAGAAAAGGGAATGTGCAGTAGTCGTGGATATTGGCTCAGCTGGAAGCTTTTTTGCTTTTAAGAGCATCATTGAGAAGCATGGTACTAAGACAGACACAACTGAAGATTAGATACTTATTTGCCAAAATATTTAAAGATTAAACCAAGATGTCTATTCTTCTGTTGCCTTTTTCCAAAATAATTTCTTCCTCAGCTGTATGGCTTCTTTTGAACTTGTAGGCAATAATTAGATCCCCAAGATCCAGTGAAATAAATTCCTTGTTACAATAATGTTGTGTTAATCACAAAGAGGGAATCACTGCTCTTTGTGGAGAATTTTTCCTCTTTCTTTTGTGCCCATTTCTCTCTTTGCTCTTAAAAGTGCATTTTTGTACATAGTTGTAAAGGCAAGCTGACCATCAGAATTTGATTGCATTAATAGGTTCCTTTACAAGCAAAAATAATAAGTTTTTAGTTTTTTTAGGGAATCCTGATGATACAGAGGTCATACAACAGTCATTATGACTCAGAAGGTTTGTAAATAGCTGATCAATGACACATCAGCCCTTCTGGTAAATATCTTTTTTGTATTTTGATGACAGCCATCTTAGGTGACAACTAATCACTGAGCAGAACAAAGGTAAGAGAGTCAACAGCTCTGCACCAAAATTCAAACAGCCCTTTTCTGCCTATGTGGATTGCAGGGTTAGTTTTGAGATCACAACACAGTTACACAGACAAGGACATCTTTGTTTTTATACATCTCTCCCTCCCTCTTTCTGGTTTTCCTGGATGTTTTAACCTAAGACTTGACCACCTGCCTGCTTGGTGACAAACCTGGTTAGAATTCCACATCTCTGCCACACCTACCTGGTTTGTGGACCACAGTACCCTACATACCAGCGGTGCCAGCTAAAAAACCCCAAAGCACTGACTGGGTTCAGCTCTTGTGGACCAGGTATATGCAACTGAATGTATACATTTAAATATGAGTACTGTGAGAAAAACTATATGGAAAGATTAGATTGTAATTCCATAGCTATTTTGCTTGAAGTTCTAACAATGGGCCATTGTCTCTAATTTTATAAGCTCCAGTGACACAGAGCATTTAAGGAAAGATCTTGCATGTCAGTTTTCATTTCCAGGCAGGTGTTCATGCAGAGATGGTAATTCTGAGTTGTCCTTTCAACTTGTTTTCCTTGAAAACTTCCTCCATTGTGGATGTATTTGCCTTGATGCTTCATCTGTTATTCCAGAGCAGCTTGACTCCCCTCAGCTCTGTGCAGGGCTTTTGTCACTTAATCCCTTCCTAGACAAAACACTGAAATGAACTGAATGCTAATGCTATTTGTCACAAATACTTTTGACAAAATGCAGTTCTTTTAGCAGCTGGTACTGTTCCGTTTCCTTAAGTATTAGGCCAGATAACCAAGGTCCTGTCTGCTCTAGAAAGGGTATCCCTTCCATCAGCCCACACTGATTTTCTTTCTGATGCCACTTAATGCAGCCTAGCATAAAAAAAAAAAAAAAAAAAAGTGGACATTATGTAAGCTATC
The DNA here is from genome assembly GCA_013396675.1 of Eubucco bourcierii. NCBI lineage: Eukaryota > Metazoa > Chordata > Aves > Piciformes > Ramphastidae > Eubucco > Eubucco bourcierii. Next base: position 11,665 of record VWZE01010465.1, read on the forward strand.
TTGCCTGAAGCTACTTGTCTATCAGCTGTGTAGCTACACCTGCGTGGCACTTTACCCAGTGAGTTTTACTCTGCTGAATAGAGCTAGTCTGTTAAGTACAGCCCTGTGTTACAAGTTTTGCAAGATCATACCAAATATAGCAGGAGCCAGAAGACGCATCCTGGAAACAGGACATCTCACTAAGTTCTCTAGATGCTTTAATATCTCTTTCTCCAGAGCTCTTTGTTTCTTCTCATCTACTGGTCAAACTGCACTCCTGAAATTGAAACAGCCTTAGTTCGGGGTGCTGCAGTTCAGGTGGCTCTCACCTGGGCATGTGGAATGCTGTTTTTGACCTTTGCTCCGCTATTTATTTAAGCAGCATAATGAGATTTGATTGTAGGAAGTAATGATAAAGATTACATTCATGAGTCAAGTGACTAGGTAAAAGTAGGCACTGTGGACTCATTAATGAATAGTCCAAAAGCCTTCTAGCTGCAATAACCATGCCTACTGTGCTGGAGCTAATAAACTGCTGTCTGCCTTCTTTTGTCTCTGAAGTAACTAGCTGCCATTAATGTGTTTCATAAATTAGTAACATTAATGAATTTTTATGTTTTCAAGATGGTGAAAGATAACAATTGAGATATTCTCCTAGGTTCTTAACATTCTGTCAGTGAAAAGTGTTCTGTGAAGCTGAACATCACTTTGAGTAAACCTTTGGTCAACATTCAAAGTGAATTTCAGACTGGCCCTATAGGTATCATGCTTACATTAATCAGGTACTTAACACATCATGGATGATGAAGCTCAAAGCAGAAGGTGTTTTAATACAAACAGTGTGGAATTGCCACCACACACTTGAAGATATAAGCTCTAAAGAGTAAGTAAAAAGGGTAAAATTGTGTTCTTCCACATGAAAAAAAAAAACCTTACAGTTATGTATTGTATTTCAGCAGGTGGCAAACCAAAGAAGACAAAAAGCTCCAATCATAAAAGTAATCTGGATGTCTTAAAAAAAATTGAGGTAAGATGTGCATAGTCTTTTCCAAATTGCACGGTAGAGATTGCAGAAGGAAAAACCTTTACCGTGTCTTCCTTGGTACAAATAGAATAACCCCAGCAGCCTTTTCTCTTGCTACTCAGACAGACATCTGTTCTGCCATGTAGCATAAGGGACAGGATAAGGATAGAGCCTGGTTGTGTGGAAACTATATCCTTTTCTTCTGTTTGAGTACAAGCCACTGGACAGTGATGTAGCCTAATTGTGAACAGCAGAGCTACCATGAGAGCTTATTGAAGGAGGTATTGGCGTCAGTGCTTTTAAATGTTATTGCTGTTTCACCTGTCTACAGAGTGGAAAACTTCATAAGTTGAGGGGGGCTGAGAAACATAAAGAGAAACTTGGGAGGTGACTACTCACCATGTGGGAATGGGAAGCTCAAAGGTGAAACAGCCTTGTGTTTTTTCTGTTGCTAATCCATCAGTTACTTGGTGCAGACACATTATTCCACACAGTATGTGGTATTGCTTCATCAGGTATGACATGGGCTTCTACTGTCAGTTACTCTAACAGTGGATGGTGAAGGGAATCATCTCAGTTTATTACACACGACATACTTTTTTAGACTTCAAGTCCAATCAAGTAAATCCTTATGAAGTTCCTTGAAGTTCCAAGTTCTTTGCTTGATCAAGTAAGTCCTTACGAAGTTCTCATGCTTCATGTTGCTTTAACTATTGACAAAACCACATGCACAGCAATGTCATGCTAGCTGCCTTGCTGTTAACTTGAGCATAACATTCTGGTAGTGTGGAGGATATGCTGCTGCTGTAACAAGTTATT
>VWZE01010474.1:1809-14407 GCA_013396675.1 Eubucco bourcierii
CCTTGAGGTCCCTTCCAACCTTACCATTCTATGATTCTATGATTCTATGATTCTATAATGAGAGTTCTTATAAATGTGCACCTAGGCAGCGCTGACAGTCTCACTGCCTATTCAGGCACTTGCTCTGAGGGTTTCTATTTTTTTTTGACAAAGTTTGAGTTGCAGATGTCTAATTAGAATGAGAAACAGGTGAAGGACACTTTCAACTCAACCATTCTTCAACCATCCTTACAAATCTAAGAAGGGGTGACCATACTGACAGGTGGAGGCATGGCCCAATGGATGTTAAATTGCGTCAAAACTTTTTTGATTTTTAAAAGAAAGAAAAGCTTCCAACCTTTCTTTGTTTATATGTCACCCAAGAAAGGGCTGGTTGTAGAAGTTCTGACTTTATCCCACACCTAATCCTCTGAGAGAAACATTTTGCAGGGCATATTTGAATAGATTTGGTTAAGAAAATACAAAAAATTACATTTTGATCTCTTAATATTCAATTATGCTCAAACGATGCTGAAAGAAATCTCAAGGATAGAATCATAGAATCATAGAATCATAGAATGGTAAGGTTGGAAGGGACCTCAAGGATCATCTAGTTCCAACCCCCTGCCATAGGCAGGGACACCTCCCACTAGTACAGGTTACTCAAGGCCTCATCCAATCTGGCCTTGAACACATCCAGGGAGGGAGCATCCACAACCTCCCTGGGCAACCTGTTCCAGTGCCTCACCACCCTCACTGTAAAGAACTTCCTCCTAACATCCAGTCTAAATCTCCCCTCTGTCAGTTTAAGCCCATTGCCCCTTGTCCTGTCATTGCAGGACCTTGTAAATAATCCTTCCCCAGCCTTCCTGTAGGCCCCCTTCAGATACTGGAAGGCTACTATCAGGTCCCCTCAAAGCCTTCTCTTCTCCAGGCTGAAGAGTCCCAACTCCCTCAGCCTGTCCTTATAGGAGAGCTGCTCCAGCCCTCTGATCATCTTTGTGGCCCTCCTCTGGACCCGCTCCAACACTTCCATGTCCTTCCTGTGCTGAGGGTTCCAGAACTGCACACAGTACTCCAGGTGGGGTCTGACGAGAGCAGAGTAAAGGGGCAGAATCACCTCCCTTGCCCTGCTGGCCACGCTTCTCTTGATGCAGCCTAGGACTCGGTTGGCTGTCTGGGCTGCATGTGCACACTGCAGGCTCATGTTGAGCTTTTCATCAACCCAGACTCCAAGGTCCTTTTCCTCAGGGCTGCTCTCCAGCCATTCACCACCCAGCCTGTATTTGTGCTTGGGATTGTGCCTACCCAGGTGCAGGACCTTACACTTGGCCTTATTGAATTTCATCAGGTTGGCCTGGGCCCAACTCTCCAGCCTGTCCAGGTCCCTCTGGATGGCATCCCTGCCCTCTAGCAAGTCGACTGTGCCACACAGCTTGGTGTCATCTGCAAACTTGCTGAGGGTGCACTCCATTCCTCTGTCCATGTCACTGACAAAGATGTTAAACAGCACTGGTCCCAGCACTGACCCCTGAGGGACACCACTTGTCACTGGTCTCCAGGTGGACATTGTGCCGTTGATCGCCACTCTCTGGGTTCGACCATCCAGCCAATTCCTTATCCAGCGAGTGGTCCATCCATCAAGTCCATGCTTTTCCAGTTTGGTGACCAGGATGTCATGTGGGACAGAGTCAAATGCTTTACTCAGGTCCAGGTAGATGACATCAGCTGCCTTTCCCTTGTCCACTGTCGCTGTGACTTCATCATAGAAAGCCACTAAATTTGTCAGGCAAGATCTGCCCTTGGTGAAGCCATGCTGGTTCCCACCAATCACCTCTGCTTTGTTTTCCATTTGCCTTAGCAGGACTTTCAGCAGGATCTGCTCCATGATCTTGCCAGGCACAGAGGTGAGGCTGACTGGTCTGTAGTTTCCAGGGTCATTCTTTTTACCCTTCTTGAAGATGGGTGTTATGTTTGCCCTTCTCCAGTCAGCAGGAACTTCACCAGTCTGCCATGACTTTTCAAATATGATGCACAGTGGTTTGGCAACTTCATCTGCCAGTTCCCTCAGGACCCGTGGGTGGATCTCATCAGGCCCCATGGACTTGTGCACATTCAGGTTTCTTAGGAGCTCATAAACATCATCTTCTACTATAGTAGGCAGATTTGCCTGCTCCCAGTCCTCACTTTCACCCTCTGCAACTTGGACATTGTGGTTGGAGCCCTTGCTGTTAAAGACTGAGGCAAAGAAGTCATTGAGCACCTCAGCCTTGTCCATGTCCTTTGTCAGCAGCTCTCCATTTTCCTTCTGTAAGGGTCCCACATTGTCCCTAGTTCTCCTAGGATGTTGTAAGTTCTTTTGGCATGCTAATGTAACAGATGCCAAAGCATGAATTAGCAGCTACAATGGAGAGCTGCTGGCAGGTACTGATTTATACGCTGTTACGAACCCTATAAGGTAATACAGTAGTGACTTAGAAATGACTTCACACTGAAAGTAGAAAGACTTTTTTTTTTTTTTTTTCCTACCCATAAATTTGTCCTAAACTTTCTCAGAACCTTATTTTGGGTTGTAAACTTCTACCAACAATGGAATAATTTTTTTCTAAAAATATTTCCAACATTTCTGACTGCACAGCTGCAGAAGGCTTTGTGGTGACCCAAGGGAGGGAAGGTGCAGAGATGGGAACAACTGCCTGAAGACAGAGATGCTTCCTTTGTTGCCAGTTTAGGTTGGTTTTTACTACTTTAGAGTTATTGACAGGAAAGATGCTGGAGACAGCCCCTTGGAGAGTCACAGAATGATTAGGGGACTTGGGCATCTGCCCTGTGAAGAGAGACTGAGAATCCTGGGGCTGCTAAGTCTGGAGAAGACTGAGAGGCAATCTGATCAATACCTTTAAATATCTGAGGGGTGGATGCCAAGTGGATGGGGCCAATCTCTTCTCAGTGGTTCATGGTAATAAGACAAGGAGCAATGGATGCAAATGAGCATAGAAGGTTTCAGCTCAACATGAAGAAAAACTTCTTTACAGTGAGGGTGACAGAGCACTGGGACAGGCTGCCCAGGGGGATGGTGGAGCTGTCTTCTATGGAGACTTTCCAAACCTACCTGGATGCATTCCTGTGCAAACTGCTCTAGGTGATCCTGATTTTGGCAGGGGGGTTGGACTGGATGATCTCTGGAGGTCCCTTCTAACCTCTTACATTCTGTGATTCTGTGAAACTAGAGAGACTGCTTAGGGATTTTACCAAGTTCTTTCTGTTTAGCACTACTGAACACTTTGTCTTTAGGCTACTCTTTAAAAGAAATCATTACTTTGTCACAGGATGATGAGATCGTAGAACAGTTGACGTTGGAGGGATGTCATCTCATCCAAACTCCTGCTCAAGTGGGGCCAACCAGAGCTGGTTGTTGAGGACTGTGTCCAACTGACTTTTGAATATCTGCATGGATGGAGGCTTCACAACTTCTCTGGGCAAGTTGTGCCAGTGCTCAGTCAACCTTAAAATGGAAAAGTGTTTTCTGATGTTCAGGGGCAACCTCCTGTGTTTCAAGATTTGGCTGGTAGGAACTGCTGAAGAGAGTCTCTGTCTTCTTACATCTGCCTTCAGATATTGATATATTTTGGTCACCAAACTGGAAAAACATGGACTTGATGGGTGGACCACTCGCTGGATAAGGAATTGGCTGGATGGTCGAACCCAGAGAGTGGTGATCAATGGCACAATGTCCACCTGGAAACTAGAGACAAGGGGTGTCCCTCAGGGGTCAGTGCTGGGACCAGTGCTGTTTAACATCTTTGTCAGTGACATGGACACAGGAATCGAGTGCACTCTCAGCGAGTTTGCAGATGACACCAAATTGTGTGCCACAGTCAACTCGCTAGAGGGCAGGGATGCCATCCAGAGGGACCTGGACAGGCTGGAGAGGTGGGCCCAGGTCAACCTAATGAAATTCAACAAGGCCAAGTGTAAGGTCCTGCACCTGGGTAGGCACAATCCCAAGCACAAATACAGGCTGGGTGGTGAATGGCTGGAGAGCAGCCCTGAGGAAAAGGACCTTGGAGTCTGGGTTGATGAAAAGCTCAACATGAGCCTGCAGTGTGCACATGCAGCCCAGACAGCCAACCGAGTCCTAGGCTGCATCAAGAGAAGCGTGGCCAGCAGGGCAAGGGAGGTGATTCTGCCCCTTTACTCTGCTCTCGTCAGACCCCACCTGGAGTACTGTGTGCAGTTCTGGAACCCTCAGCACAGGAAGGACATGGAAGTGTTGGAGCGGGTCCAGAGGAGGGCCACAAAGATGATCAGAGGGCTGGAGCAGCTCTGCTATGAGGACAGGCTGAGAGAGTTGGGACTCTTCAGCCTGGAGAAGAGAAGGCTTCGAGGGGACCTGATAGTAGCCTTCCAGTATCTGAAGGGGGCCTACAGGAAGGCTGGGGAAGGATTATTTACAAGGTCCTGCAATGACAGGACAAGGGGCAATGGGTTTAAACTGACAGAGGGGAGATTTAGACTGGATGTTAGGAGGAAGTTCTTTACAGTGAGGGTGGTGAGGCACTGGAACAGGTTGCCCAGGGAGGTTGTGGTTGCTCCCTGCCTGGAGGTGTTCAAGGCCAGGTTGGATGAGGTCTTGAGTAACCTGTGCTAGTGGGAGGTGTCCCTGCCTATGGTAGGGGGTTGGAACTAGATGATCCTTGAGGTCCCTTCCAACCTTACCATTCTATGATTCTATGATCTTTATGAGTCCTACTGAATAACCATGTGAGTATTTGCCTTGTTGGATCATTTTTGGTGGCACACTCAAAGCTGAAACCTGTGGCTCTCTGCTGTTCTGTCTTGATGTATCCCTAGACCTTCTCACACCCTTTCTACTTTCACCATAAAGTTGTCTTATCATGAGTACAGTCTTTTTCTGCTGATACTTTCTGTCCTGCAATTGAAAATTACTGATTAACAGTGTTGAAACTGAGCAAATGTATGGCTAAGAAAGTCAGATACCCCTGGAAAATGTGAGACATTGATTTTGACTAAGTGCCAGCTCCGTGCAGATATTCTTGTGGGGCAGATCCCAGAAGCAGCAAGCCAGAGTGCCTCTGTTTGGTGGGACATGCTGCATTTTCTGAACTGAGTTGTTATTCACAGGTAAATAAATAATGTTGGAATCTATCTGTTCCATGTGATAGGAAAGAGAAGAGCTATTGATACCTAGAAGCTACTGGAGAAGTCATTTCACATAACCTCAGACATAGAATCTTTCAGCTCACTATGCTAATCTGATTTTCAAATATATTTTTTTCTTTTTTTTTCTACTCTTTCCATTCTACTCCAAGTAAAAATCCCAGATTTACCTTGGAGGAGATTTCAGACTTTACAGTGTCCTTTCTAAAATATCTTTTCCTCATATTCACCTTCCTTAAAGAGATTGCAATGTGAAAAAAGGGATAAGAATAACCTCATTTCTGTGACAGTTAAAACCTGCTATACTTGTCTAAACTTCCTTCCACTGAATCCAGAATGTGATTGTTTGCCTGTAATTTGTTCCCTTATGGAAAACTTCAAATTATCACCATCAAAAGTGACATCTTGGTAACATCCCATGAACCTCTTTTAGCACCATTATCTGTCACTGCTGACAAACTCCTTCCTAACTGCTGGTAACAGTTCTCATCTCCTCCTTCTGGTTCAGCTCTCTTGCCTTGCTACCTTTGTACCCAACATGTGATATCATCTTCTGCTTCATTAATTTCCCTCTTACCTCTTCGTCCATCACCTGTTACCTTGATAACTCCTCTCTCTCTCACCAATCTTCACAGTATCTCAGAGGTGCAATTCCTATCAGCTACTGCAACATCAGAGAAAAGCAGGAGGGATGAGCTAAGCTGCTTTTGCTTTCGCTTTCTTGAGATCTGAGAAGGATAGGAACTGGAGCTGAAGTGCCACCCAGACTTCCATGACAACAACTAACAATTTTAATTGCTTCTACTTTGCTTCATATTATATGTTGGAGGACTTTGCTCTTTGTTTTAAAGAGTAGGTGAGAGAAAGAGACATGTAGTTATTTATTTAAATATTTTTTTTCCCTAATAGAATCCAGTGCAAGATATTGAAAAAGAATTTATGCCAAGCCTTAAACGCTTGAATACATGGATTTACAATGAAAACACTAACAGATGTTTAGTGGTAAGAAGCAGAGGAGTGGTTGCCATGGTATCAGATGGTAGGGAAGTTAGCTCACTTTTAAACTCTCTGGCAGTGTATACATAGAACCAACAAGTGGACAGCAGTGCTGGCAGCCATTTATCTCTTCACAGCACTTTGAAGGGCTGAATGGAGGCTACTACTGTGACTCAACACTGTTGTACTGGAAGTTGGGATTGCCAGGTGCTCAGCAACAAGGCTGGCTGGGGTGGGGTAGGCAGATGAATGAGGAACACATAACTGGATTCTTGCAGCTTGCATATTTGCTGTGCAAAAGGACAAAGAGCTCCTCTTCATTTTGCCTCACTTGACCAGTACTAAAGAAAGCAAAAACCATGCTTTATACTTTCTGTAACATGGAAAGGATAATCATAGAACTACGGAATGGTCTGGGATAAAAGTCAGACTTAAAAGTCACCTAGACCAAGGCCCCTGCAGTCAGCTGTGACATGTTCAAGTAGATCAGGTTGCTCAGAGCCCAGTCCAACCCGATCTGGAATGGTTCCAGGGATGAGGCTTCTGCCACCTCCCTGGGCAAGTTGGGCCAGGGTTTCACCAACCTCAGTGTAAAAAAAAATTCTTCTTTTTATCTTTTTTATCTTAATCTCCCTCTTTTAGTTTAAAACTGTTGCCCTTTGTTCCGCTGTAACAGGCCCTGCCAAGAAGACTGGCCCCATCTCTCTTAAAGGCCTCCTCAAAGTATTGAAAGGGAACAAGAGGGTCTACCCAGTAACATAGTAATATTAATGAAATCATCAAGACAGCAGCTGAGCAAGGGACTAGAACCTTTTTCACATTAAATTCTCATTCTAACCCCCCTCTGTGATAATTGTTTTCCACTAGAAAAAGAGCATCTTTTTCAATGGTATTTTGAGAGCAAGCTACTTCCAGAATAGCTAAAACTTGGTGAGTTAAATACTTCTATAGGATGTGGGAAACACAGACTATAACTTCTCTCTGGAAGTAAGCAGGGCAGGAATTTGAAAATCTACCTTTCACATCCCAGAAGTGTGCCTTTTCCCAGGTTCTTACGGGTTAGCCTCTCCCACCGCTGCTACAGTATGAAGTGCACTGTCAACATTTCAACCTCTTTATATTTATTCCTCCTGTTATGGAATGTATGCCTGTAGGACACACAACATAATTCGCATGGGAGGTATACTGTGAGATGATGAAATGCCACTCAAATGAAAACTCCCTTATTAAAAGCAAGTGTGAGGTTTATGTGGCAAGGTTATAGCATGGCAAGAGGTTTTAGCGTGACAGGATGCTTTGGGATGTTTCATTAGATCCAGACAGGAGGAAAGGTCAGTTGTTACTCAGTTCTTGGGACTAGAAACAGAAAACTTTTGAGCACAGACTCTTTGTTAGCACTTCCCCATTTGTCCTTTCAGGAAGAGCAAATAAACAGCTATTAAGAAAATACTGGGCAGCTCCTAAGCACTTCGATTCAAGAGAAGATTCTGATCATCAAATCTAATGGATCCATTCCTGGAAAATTAACACTTCGGTAGCTGATATTCAGGTGATGTTCCAGGTAACAATTACTCTTACAGTTTAATTAATTAATTGTGTTCAGTTTTTGGGCACGTCAGTACAAGAGAGATGTGGAGGTGCTGGAGTGAGTGCAGAGGAGGGCAACAAAGATGGAGAAGGACCTGGAGAGTAAATTTTATGAGGAGTGACTGAAGGAGCTGGGGATGCTTAGTTTGAAAAGGAGAAGGCTGAGGGGAGACCTCATCACTGTCTACAGCTACCTGAAAGGACCTTGGGGAGAGGTTGGTGCTGGTCTCTTCTCAGAGGTAATTAGTGTTAGAACAAGAGGGAATGACCTCAAGCTGCCACTGGGTATCTCTAGACTAGATATTAGGAATTTTTTTTCCTAGCAAGAGTGGTCAGGCATTGGAATGAGCTGCCCAGGGAGGTGGTGGAGTCACCACCCCTGGATGTGTTTAAAGGTCATTTGGATGAGGTGCTTCGGGGTATAAGGGTTTAAGGGTGAACTTTGTAGAGTAGGGATATTGTTTGGACTTGGTGATCCTGAAGGGTTCTCCCAACCTGAATGTTTCTGTGATGCTGGGAAAAACCTGAAATCTCTTACCTGAAAAAGTGGCTTTCTTAGCACAGTGAATAAGCACCACAAAGGAAACTTCAGAGGAGTGGATATTGGATGATACCATACTATAAATCCACACCTCAGAGCCTAAAACATTTATATGTTCTGGAATTAACGAATCAACTTTACACAGAAATTACTTATACAATTATAGGGTTTTTTGGGGGGGTTCATTTTGTTTTTTTTTTTTTTCTCTCTCTCTTTATTTTTTTCTTTTCCTTTTTTTTGAGGGTCTCCAAATAATTCTTCCATTTCCTACAAGCACATGGAGCAGATTACAAAAACTACCAAGAAATTCTAAACAGCATCCTTTATTTATTTGTAAGAATCATTTCATATTTTACAGGAATAATACTACTAATAATAACAATACTACTACTACCAAAGTAATAATAAAAATTACAGCAACAATAGTAACAATAATAGTAATAAAATACTTTAATTATAATATTAATATTGATATAATAATACCATAATACAAGTTTAATAATAACAATTGTACAGTACTGCCAATAAGGATATTATTACAATACCATTATTACAATTAATATATTCTATTATTATTGTTTATTAATATATTACATTTTAATATTTATTAATTTTTAATGTTAATATTAATATCATTGTTGTCATTAATGTTTCTCTCTTATTGTTACTATAATTTATTAATGTAATGATCTATTTTATTATTATTGTTATTGTTGTTGTTATTGTTATCGTTGTTGCTATTACACAATAATATCAATATTAGGCATGGAATCTACTTTATTTTCGATAAACCTCAACTATTTTCACTTATTTGCATTCTATATTGGAGTTTTATCAAACACCAGTAAAGGAGTTATAAAGTGGGAAATGGATCCTTCTTTAATTAGAACCAGTGTTCAATCCAGGGCTTGACCTCTGATGTGGAATACTCTACAACAATTTTAGTTTCCCATATGAATTTTATTTTCACTGTGATTCCACTGCTGGCCTGCAATTTCTCTTTTAATTAGTTTCTTGGTATGTCTGTGGCTGCATCCATCTTGAGCTGGACTTTGGGAAGACTGATGGCAATGCAGTAGCCAAAGGCTGTCTCGAGCAGTGACTCAGATGTCTCACTGCTGTGCAAATAGGGATAGAAGTTGATCCTCTTACTCCATAAATAGTGGACAGCCCAGAACCTGTTGCGTTTTTGTGTATGGCAGTGAGATGCAAACCAGGATCCCCTCTTGAGCAAGAAAGCCTCTGAAGGTCACTGCTTGAAGTTGAGAGAAATCTTAGCACATTAGATACTGAGCAAACTGGCAGTAAGCTCATCAAAAGGGTGTAATCTTAGCCATTGGACTAGATGACTTTTGGAGGACCCTTCCAAAAGGCATTCCATGATTCTGTGATGTAAAGGGCAGATTGTGCATATGCAATCCTTTAGACACACAACATTGCCCAAGTCTGGGACTATGTCTGGATCCAGATACATATAAAGTCCACCCTGAGAGGGTATTTAGGATGGGAGGGGGTTTTCTCTGAACCTCATGGATCAATGGAAGGGTCTCCCAGATACTTTTGTCTGACCCTGTCCTTGATGCAGCAGTCAAGAGTACGTTGTCATCAGATCCTGTTAAATGACTGTCACATTTACCACTGAGTCCACTGTTTTACATTAATAAAGTGTATTTCTATTTCTTTCATGTGGGTGAAGTGCATCACTGTCCATAACAATGTATGAAGATAAAACTTAATTTTATGCAGGATTTTTCTAAACACTTCTCTCCAAAAAGATTTCCTCCCCTCTCAACCATGTTCCTGGTTTTAGGTGGTAACTCTCAACCGTGACTGTTTCTTCTATTGGTGAAGAATTGTTGGTGAAATCTGTGTTCATGCTCATACCATTTAAATGTCCCTTCGAATTTAGTTCTTCTTTATCCACACAGGCAGTACAGAACTGTCAGACCTGCTCACGTTCTGTGGAGATCTGGACTGAAGTTCATCAGACTTACATCTGGGCCAATTATAAGAGAATTTTTAACAAGCCTTGAAGAGCAGAAGCTAGCATATGTCAGACAAGTCACTAGAGCCTTGTTCCAACTTACCAGCAAGACCCTTAGGATTGAGAGACCCATCTGAGGGGCAGCAGAACAGTATCTCTTTTAGCAGTCACCAGTCAAAACTTTCAGGCCATCTCCCAAGAAAATCCTCCTACTGCCATGCAGGACTGGTCTCCATCTTGCCATGGTCCTGCCCTGTCAGTCTGTGGACTCTGCTGAGTTGGACTCACCTGGAGACCTATGTCCCTTCTCAACCTTAACCCATCCTTGACCTCATGCCTGGGGTTGCCCCAACAGAACAAAATTAATTATAGGATGCCTCTCTCTCTCCCCCTTTTTGAAAAAAAAAAAAAAAAAAAAAAAAAAGTGGAAAGGGATAAAACACCCACAGAAAACAGTCTAGCACCGATTTTTGGAAGTTAAAAAAATAACTTTAACAATAAATAAAGGGTACTTAAGGTAAGGGAGTTTACAGAGGTATAAGGGAAGGGAAACCAGCAACCAGCTACAAAAATATATACAAAACTGGATGGATGACAATGGATGGAGGTAGAGTCAGGAGGTAGCTGGGCCACCACGTGGTTGGCTGGCCAGGTGGCACAGCTGGAGCAGCTGGAGCAGCTGGGGTGTTGCTCTTCAGGCAAGGCAAGCAGAGAGCGAGCCAACAGGAAGTTCACCTGCTCTTATAGTGTTGCAGAGGGGAAGTGGGAGTGGGTTAACCTCTGAACCAGGGATCAGGTTCCAGACCATCTCCCAGGAGGGGCCTAGAGGCCTGGGGTCAGTTTCTGGGCCCCCTAGAGGCTCTACCTCTGTCCTCACGGTTTTCCCTCCTGTGGGTGCTGTGGTGATAGAGACCCTGGCTGCCAGGTTCTGCCCCGACAGCCCTGTGAGGAGCCCCCATGGTGCCATTGGCCCAAACAGGGCTCTCATGTGGTGCTCTTTTTCTCCCTCTTTAAAGACAGGCACTTGTCTGAAAGCTCTGGTATTCTCAGTGCTAGTTCTTAAAGATCATGGTAATGATTCTGAGATTGCCTCAGACAAATTTTTAAAGTATCTAGGAGTGAATTTTATCAGACACAGTTGATTGGAAAGCATTTAACATAGTATTTCCTAACCTTTTCTTTCTGCATTTTATGGTATTTTACTCTGCTCATAGTTAACTATCTTCAAGTGAAAATTTGTAATGAAAACTATCACTGAAGGGCATGAAACATTTTGATCTCTGTCACCTTTTTTTGATTCTTGTGTCATCTCTTGAAGGATTTCCATCTCTTCTGAGTCACAGTGCATGAACACCACTCAGAGAACAAAAGACAAAACAGCAGGTCTCACCATCAAACCTTACATAACAAGAAGCTGCATTTATATTGCTGTTTTATGAAAGAATAGAGATTGTGACTTCCTAGGTCTTCCTTGTCATAGGTCCTCCTTCTTTCCTTTCCTTTGTCTACCATTTGAAGAAGAAAACTAACAATGCCTAGTTTTTAGTTCTGAATTATTTTTGAATATGTCAGAATTCACTGAGTCGCACATAAAATATCACTAATGCACCACAGTATATATAAAACTTTCTGAAAAAAATGATTGGGCACTCAGCTGTGTTACAGAATCACAGAATTAACCAGTATGGAATAAACCTTCAGGATCATTGAGTCCAACCTATCACCTAATCCTATCTATTTAACTAACCCATGGCACTAGGTGCTTCATGCAGCTTCCTCTTAAACACCACCAGGGATGGTGACTCCACCACCTCCCCAGGCAGCCCATTCCAATGCCAGTCACTCTGTCTGTGAAGAACTTCTTCCTAACATCCAAACTAAACCTGCCCTGTTGAATACTTTGACAGAACAACAATATGAAATCAAGCCGAGGTAGATGCAAAGTGGCTTTTTTAATGGTTAAATCTGTGAAGAGTTCCATGAGAGTCGGAACATTGCAGAGCGGAAGACGGTGCCATAAAACCAAGAAGAAGCATTGCTGAAATGAATGATATGGATACCCTAAGAAAGCAAACCAAACCAAAATCCAAACCCCAAACAAATCCACCCTGCCAAATCCCCCCAAAACCCCCAGAACAATTTATTATGCAAATAGAAAATTGTGTGGTTTGGTGAAGCATTTGAATGGGCTGCTCAGGGAGGTAGTGGAGTCACCAACTCTGGATGTGTGTAAAAGCTGTTTGGTTGAGGTGCTTGGGGATATGATTTAGGGTGAAGCTTGTAGAGTAGAGTTCTCACTTATCATAGAATCATAGAATCATAGAATGGTA
>VWZE01010478.1:59523-80538 GCA_013396675.1 Eubucco bourcierii
AGCCCCCTTCAGACCCTGCAAGGCCACTCCAAGCTCTCCTGGAAGCCTTCTCCTCTCCAGGCTGCACAGCCCCAACTCTCTCAGCCTGTCCTCACAGCAGAGCTGCTGCAGCCCTCTCAGCATCTTGGTGGCCTCCTCTGCACTGGCTCCAACCCTTCCATGGCCTTCCTGTGCTGGGGGCTCCAGAACTGCACTCAGGGCTGCAGGTGGGGTCTGAGGAGAGCAGAGCCAAGGGGCACAATCCCCTCCCTTGCTATAATGGAGCTGGTTTGTCTCACAGGTGATCAAAGCCTTACAGGTGGCAGATCAAGCCCTGGGGATGCTGATGGATGGACTGAAGCAAAGAAACCTGCACAGATGTGCAAACCTCATTGTTCTGGCTGATCATGGTAAGGGCCCTGGGCTGGGTTTTAAGCTGAGGCTGAATGAGTGACTGATCTGTTCCTCTGGGTACTGTGGGTGTGATGTCAAATATGTACTGTGCAGAGCAGGGGCATCCCTCTGGGGCTGGTACTGGGTCCAGTGCTGTTTGACATCTTTCTGGGTGACAGGGGCAGTGGGATGGAGGCAGCCTCAGCAGGTCTGCAGATGACACCAAGCTGTGTGGTGCAGCTGACACTGGAGGGCAGGGATCCATCCAGAGGGATCTGGACAGGCTGCAGAGGTGGCCCCAAGGCAATGTCAGGAGGTTTAACAAGGCCAAGGGCAAGGTCCTGCAGCTGGGTCAGGGCAATCCCAAGCACAAATACAGGCTGGATGAGGAGTGGATTTGGATGAGGAGTGGATTTGGAGCAGCCCTGCAGAGAAGGCCTTGGGGGTGCTGCTTGATGAGTGCTTGATATGAGCCAGCAGTGGTCAGTGGCAGCCCAGAGGCAGCTGTGTGCTGGCTGCAGGCAGAGCAGGGAGAGCAGCAGCACAGGGAGGGGATTCTGCCCCTCTGCTCTGCTCTGCTCAGACCTCACCTGCAGCACTGCCTCCAGCTCTGGGCAACCAGCACAAGGAGGGCCTGGAGCTACTGGAGAGGGTCCAGAGGAGATGACCAAGGACAGGAGCACCTCCCCCATGGGGACAGGCTGAGGGGGTTGGGCTGTTCAGCTCGGATAAGAGAAGGCTCCAGGGAGACTTCAGAGCAGCCTTCCAGTACCTGAAGGGGACCTTTAGGAAAGCTGAGGAGAGACTTTTTACAGTGACAATGGCTTTGAGCTGGGAGAGGGGAGAGGGAGAGTGGAGGTGAGGAAGAATTTCTTGAGAGTGAGGGTGGTGAGACACTGGCACAGGTTGGGGATGGTGAGACACTGGCACAGGTTGGGGGTGGTGAGACACTGGCACAGGTTGTCCAGGGAGGTGGTGGGTGCTCCACAACCTCCCTGGAGGCACAACGTGATTCTGTGCTCCACCACCTCCCTGGAGGTCTTCTGTGCTCCACAACCTCCCTGGAGGTGTTCAAGGCCAGGCTGGATGAGGCCCTGAACAGGCTGTCCCTACCTGTGGCACTGGCTGAGCTTTAAGGTCCCTTCCAACCCAACCCATTCCAGGGCTGTATGACTCTGTGTGTTTCCCAGGTTTAAACCATTTTGTTCTTGACTTTGGTTTCCTTGCTATGTGTTGTACATCAAAAGTAGTTCTCCACACTGTCCCTCAGGGATGGAAGCAACCTCCTGCCAGCAGCTGGAGCCCTTGGCTGACTACCTGGATCAGGCTGAGTTCTACATTTACGAGGGTCCTGCAGCTCGCATTCGAGCGCTGAACGTCCCTGAGGACTATTTCACCTGTAAGTCTGAGTGAAGGGTGGGATGGCACAGTCAGGGCTACAGAAAGAAAGGAGACCATGAGGGAAGCTATCTGGAGTCCTGTGTGCAGTTGTGGAGCCCCCAGCACAGGAAGGCCATGGAAGTGTTGGAGGCAGTGCAGAGGAGGCCACCAAGATGCTGAGAGGGCTGCAGCAGCTCTGCTGTGAGGACAGGCTGAGAGAGTTGGGGCTGTGCAGCCTGGAGAGGAGAAGGCTTCCAGGAGAGCTTGGAGTGGCCTTGCAGGGTCTGAAGGGGGCTGCAGGAAGGCTGGGGAGGGACTATTGACAAGGTGTGGGAATGGCAGGACAAGGGGAATGGGTTTGAAGTGTCAGAGGGGAGATTGAAAGTGGATGTTAGGAGGAAGTTGTTTGGAGTGAGGGTGGTGAGGCACTGGCACAGGTTGCCCAGGGAGGTGGTGGAGCACAGAATCACACAACATGTGATCAAAGATCACATTGGGTGATTCTGTGCTCCACAACCTCCCTGGGGGTGTTCAAGGCCAGGCTGGATGAGGCCTTGAGTGCCCTGTGCTAGTGGGAAGTGTCCCTGCCTATGGCAGTGGGTTGGAACTGACTGAGCTTTGAGGTCCCTTACAACCTTCCACTCTCTGATTCTATGAGAAGGAAGCAGAGTGAGCAGCTCCTGTGCCACTTCACCCAGTTTAGACAGCCAAGAGGGCTGTTTGGTTTCTGGTGGTGTTGTTTTAACAAGCACAGCCCCTGGAGATTGAGTGGAGGGTTACAAAAGCTTGCTGCAGGCTCTGATTTGCTTTTTCTTGTCGTCTGGAGAGTAAAGTAAAGATGATGAAGACCTGATGAAGCTTCATAAGAGCATTCCCTGTGCAGTGCTGGCACACTCAGGCTTTTGGAAGCAGTTGCTGTTTCTGCCTGACTCCTACACTAAGCCATAGCTGAGCCCTTCAGCTGGAATCACAAAAGGACACAAAACTGAGAGCTTGTGAGCTGCCTGACTTGGATTAGATACTGTGGCTCTAAAGAAAGGGTGGAAAGCAATTGCCTTGAACCTTTCTGCATCAAGGAGCAGACTGGAGGGCAGGCAAATCATAGAGGTGCTCTTGTAAGTGAGTTTGTAGAGTTCAGAAAATGTCCTCCAAGGCAGAGCTGGGACCCCACTGTGCTTTCTCTTTTCCAGCTGACATTTGTAGGTACAATGTCTGTGCAGCATGCAGCTTGCCTTGGCTTAGGCAGAAGGCTCTCCTCTGTCTGACAGGAGCAGTGAGAAGCAGAGTGGGGAGTGACCACACTTTGGGTGCCTTACCCCCACTGTAATCATCCCCTCAGCTCCTCTAACAGTCTTACTTTTTCTGAAGGGGTTTTCATTCAGTGCAGTACTTAGGTCTGGGTTGTTTAGAATGCTTGTGTGAAAAGGGCAAAGTCTCTCTGACAATGTAGAAGCCCTGAGCCAGCTTGGGTTTGTCTCTGGCTGCTGCTGGAAGTGGAGTGCAAGGTGAGTGCTGGCAGGGGGCGAGGGTTGTGCTTCAGAGGAGAAGGTGCTGTGACATGGCAGCTCCCTGCAGGCTGCCTGGGTGCACTCCCAGTGCTGGGTGCAACAAAGACTGCTGCCCATGGCAGGGTGTGGGCACCACCATCTTGGCAGGCTGAGCCAGCTCTGCAGACAAAGAGCTGACAGGTTTTGGACCTTGATCTGTTTGGTTGTATCTTAATTCATTCATCTTCTCTTTTTAACAGTTGACTCAGAAGGAATTGTTAAAAACCTCACAGTGAGTAAATATTTTCATCATTTTTCCTCCTAGTTCTTAATGAGAGGCTGATCAGGAAGCACAGTTTGGGAGCTCCTCAGACTCCAGTGCCACTCCAGTGCAGTGACTGCAGTGTGCTATAGGAGGCCAGAGGTGGTGCATCAAGGTTTGCCATGGGACACCTCAGCTCAGGGCAGAAGAGTTTCCTGCCCTTCACTTGGGCAGAGCAGAAGGAGCTGGCTTCACCTGGAGACAGCAGAGGTGCTCTGGATAAAGCTGCTCCCTGTGGTACTCTGCCAGCAGAAGTAGGGAAGAGATTCTGAGGCCATGCTGTGTTGGTTTGGGAGTTCCCTGCCCCCCACACTTTGTAAAATGACCCAGACTAGAACTCCGTCTGCTGGAAGTGAAGGCCTGAAGCTCTGTTTACAGCTCAGCACAATGTACAGCAGAGATAGACACAACAGACAGGAACAGTGACAGAGATAGACAAGGTAAAGGTGATACAGAAACACAACTCCCCTCCCAGCAATCAGAGACCCCAGCAGGGGCTCCCAACCACCCTTCCACCTTCTCCCCACCCCTCTGCCTTACCCCAAGGTTTGCCTCACACACAAGGTGAATTAGGAGGATGGGCCAGGGGGGTTAGAAGAAAAGTGGTTAGTGAGAATTAATCAGCAGAGGAGCCAGAGCCAGAAGCTGCCAGACCACCCCAGCTGCTCTCCCAGCAAGAGCCAGACACAGACTCACTTAGCTATGTTTTGGTTTCTCTACCCAAACCAATTTTTTCAGCAAGCCTCTGAGTGCAGCAGACATCACCACATTTTCCTTTCACAGCCCAGAGTGTAATTTTCTCTATTAAAATATTCCAATTAGCCTCAAACCAGCACACATGCCCCAGTTCAGGTTTGAGCCCCAAGGACATTGAAGGGCTGGAGCATGCTCAGAGAAGGGCACAAAGCTGGTGAAGAGTCTGGAGAAGAGGGCTGGGAGGAGCAGCTGAGGGAGCTGGGGATGTGCAGTGTGGAGCAGAGGAGGCTGAGGGCAGAGCTCATTGCTCTCTGCAGCTGCCGGAGAGGAGGCTGCAGCCAGCTGGGGTTGGGCTCTGCTCCCTAGGCTCAGGTGACAGAAGGAGAGGAAATGACCTGAAATTGTGCCAGGGGAGGGTTAGGTTGGAGAGGAGATAAAATTTATGTGCTGCAGGAGTGGTCAGAGACTGGCACAGGCTGCCCAGGGAGGTGGTGGAGGTGTTAAAGAGATGTGTGGCCGTGGCACTTGGGGGCATGGTTTGATGGGCTTGGTGGCTGTGAGTTGCTGCTTGGACTGGGTGAGGGGTGAGGGCTTTTCCAACTGAAACAATTCTGTGGTTCTATGATAAAAGGCATCTCAGAGCTGTGGACCACAACCACTGCACCCAGGCTAGGTTAAAACTACTTCTCCACATCTCAGATACGGATACTGTGGCCGGCAGTGGCACAGGGTGCTGTAGAGGCTGGGAATGTGAGTAGGAAAGGGGAATTTTAGGGAAATCAATAGAGGAGTAGGCTGTAAGGGTTCTTAAACATGAGCCACAAGCAACCTCTGACAAGAAAGACCTGAACTTAGGCACAAGAAAGAAGGTTCAGTCAATACTTGACTTGTTCCTACTCTGAGTGTCTGATTCTGGAGGTCAGGCTGGGAAGACAGCACCAGGTAAGGTGGACCTATGGCTCTTGTGGGGTCACTTATTGGTGGGGCCACACCTTGAGTGCTGGGCTCAGATTTGGGGCCCTCACTGCAGGAGGGACCCTGAGGGGCTGGAGCAGGTCCAGAGAAGGGCAACCAAGCTGGGGAAGGGTCTGGAGAAGAGGGCTGGGGAGGAGCAGCTGAGGGAGCTGGGGGTGTGCAGTGTGGAGCAGAGGAGGCTGAGGGCAGAGCTCATTGCTCTCTGCAGCTCCCTGAGCTGGACTGAGGTGGGGGTTGGGCTCCTCTCTCTAGCACAAGCAATAGGACAGGGGGAAATGGTCTCGGGTTGCACCAGGGGAGGGTTAGGCTGGGTATGAGGAGAAACTTCTTCACTGAAAGGGTTGTCAAAGCCTGGCACAGGCTGCCCAGGGTGGTGGTTGGGTGCCCATCCCTGGAGGTGTTCCAAAGACAGCAGAGCTGTGGTGCCCATGGCTTAGCAGCAGCCTCAGCTGAGCCAGGGCATGCTTGGACACAAGGATCCTAAAGGCCTTTCCCAACCACAGCAGTTCAGTGGTTTTAGGTGTGCTGCACTGGACTGGGCCCCACAGTGCCCATTCTCTTGGCTCTGATATGCATGGGTGCAGCACTCCAGGGCAGGTGGAGGTGCCTGTGTCACCCACTGCTCGCTGTAGCTGTGGCAGCTGAGCTCTGAGGGGTGCAGAGCATGGTGGAAACCAAAGGAAGCCCAAGGCTGCTCCTCTCAGCGAGCTGAGGTGTGGCAGTGCAGGGTTTTGGGTACCCAGAGCAGTGCCTGGGGCTCTTTTGGTGCTCAGGAGATGCACTGATACCTGTGGGAGAAATGTGGTGATGAACTAACAGGTAGGGAAGTGTCCTTGTGTGTTTCTCTGCACTTGTAACAGTCAGGCAGAGGTGACATCTGCTTGCTGCAGATTGTGGTGGTTTGCCCTCCCTCCCTTCCTGGCCAGTTTGTTGTCTGCCCTGTGCCTAGGCCAAGCAGCAGACATGTTCTGATACTCCAGAGCAAATGCTCTCAGCCTGGGCTGCCCCAGCTGGGGGTGTTTCTGATGGATCACCACAAGAGGTCTTCCCTTACCCTGCTGAACAACAACTTCCTTGTGCAGTGAGAACCTAAGAGCACAGCCTTCATGCCCCAGCAGATGCAGGAGCAGGATGTCAGTGGCTGGGAACAGCAGAAGGAGCTTCTCCAGTGCTGCATCCCCAGAGTGTGACAGCAAAAGGGGCACAGCACAATCTGAAAGTATCAGTCCCAGCTGGAACTGCAGCTGCTGCCAGTGGCAGAGATGTGACAGTGCAGCCTTGTAGGAATAGTCTGCTGTGAGGACATTCCTCTGTCCTTCTTTATTCATAAATCCTTAGTCTATTTTGTTCCTTCCAGGCTCATGGAATGAGGGTTTGGGGCAGGGAGTTGTGTGTTCTTGTATAATAATTCCTGATCAATGGACATCACAGGATCACAGATCACAGATGTCAGGGGTTGGAAGGGACCCAAAGAGCTCATCCAGTCCTACCCCGGCCAGAACAGGAGCAGAGAATCCAGCACAGGGCACACAGAACACATCCAGATAGGGCTGGAAAGGCTCCAGAGAAGGAGACTCCACAGCCTCTCTGGGCAGCCTGTGCCAGGGCTCTGGGACCCTTCCAGGCAAGAAGTTTCCCCTTGTGTTGAGCTGGAACCTCCTGTGCTGCAGCTTCCATCCATTGCTGCTTGGCCTATCCCAGGCAGCAGTGAGCAGAGCCTGTCCCCAGCTCCTGACTCCCAAACCTCAGATACTGCTAAACATTGATTAAATCTCTCAGTCTTCTCTTCTCCAGACTAAGCAGCCCCAGGTCCCTCAACCTCTCCTCCTCAGGCAGTGCTCAGTCCCCTCAGCATCCTCACAGCCCTCCCTTGGACTCTCTCCAGCAGATCTCTGTCCCTCTGAAAATGGGGAGCCCAAACCTGAAGGCAGTACTCAAGATGAGGTCTGACCAGGGCAGAGTAGAGAGGGAGGAGAACCTCCCTGGATCTGCTGGACACACTCTGCTTAATGCACCCCAGGACCCCATTGCCCCTCTTGGCCTCCAGGGCACATTGCTGCCCATGGATGTTCTCCCCCAGCACTCCCAGGTCCCTCTCCAGGGGCTGCTCTGCAGCAAATCCTCTCCCAACATCAGCCCTTAGGATGTGTTCATTTCCTGTACTTGCCCCTTCCCTTAGACTCTTCTCTGCAGCATGGCCTGGTCCCCTGGGCCAGCAAACCCACTGAGTCCTTATTTTTCATGTTCCTGGATTCCAACCTGCCCCTTTGGTGATCCTCACTCTCATTTCACATGTTGATGCCATTTTGTGCAGAGTATCAGGTCACAGAATCACAGTGTTAGGGGCTGGGAAGGACCTCTGGAGATCCAGTCCAAGCACCCTGCCAATGCAGGATCACCCAGGGCAGGGCCCACAGGAACATGTCAGATGGAAAGTCTCCAGAGAAGGAGCCCACACAGCCTCTGGGCAGGCTGCTGCAGGGCCCCAGCACCCTCACAGCAAAGTTTTCCCTCAGGTTCTAGATATTAGAGGTGAAGATGTAGATCAAAGTGCAGGCATGGTGCAACCTGTACTGCCTGTGTGGTGAAACAGGTCCTGCTCTGCCCTCCCCAGCTTCCAGCAGCTCCTCCCCCAGCACTGCAGATGTTCTGCATTGCCTCAGTGCTGGATCCCAGCTTAGGAACAACACTTCCCAAGCACTGCCATGAGCCTGGCAGCCAGCAGTGGTTCCTGATGTGCAGCACATCACAGGGTTTCCATGAGGCTCTTGGTGCCAAGCCCACTCAGTGCAGCACTGCTGGCATGACAGAGCACAGCAGAGTGGCCCTCAGCTGGCAGCTGAGCACTGGGCAGCATGCAGCAGGCTTGGGGCAGAGAGGCTGCAGAGCTGCACGGCAGAGAAGGACCTGGGGGTATTGCCTGGTGGCTGAGCATGAGCCAGCAGTGTGCTTTGCTGCTCAGGATGGCCAAGGGCATCCTGGCCTGGGTCAGGAATGGTGTGGCCAGGGGTGGGATTGTGCCCCTCTGCTCAGCACTGCTGAGGCCACCTCTGGAACACTGGGTTCTGGGTTGGGCCCTTCACTATAACAAGGCATTGAGGGTCTGGAGCAGGTCCAGAGAAGGGGAGCAAAGCTGGGGAAGGGTCTGGAGAACAGGGCTGGGGAGGAGCAGCTGAGGGAGCTGGGGGTGTGCAGTGTGGAGGAGGCTGGGGGGAGACAGCCTCTACAGGTCCCTGAAAGGAGGCTGGAGCCAGGTGGGGGTTGGGCTCTTCTCACATGCAACAAGTGGCAGCACAAGAGCAAACAGCCTCAAGCTGTGCCAGGGGAGGCTCAGGTTGGGTATCAGGAGCAATTTCTCCCCAGCAAGGGTTCTCAGGCCCTGGCACAGGCTGCCCAGGGAGGTGCTGCAGTCCCCATCCCTGTCAGAGCTGCATGGATGTGGTGCTGAGGGAGGTGGTTTGGTGGCAGTGGCTGGCAGCAGTGGTGGAGCTGTGAGCTCTGGGGCAGTGGCTGGGCTGGGTGAGCTCAGAGGTCTCTTCCAGCCTCAGCAGTTCTGTGGTTCCATGATTTATATGGCATTGGAGTGCCTGTTCATGCAGCTACAGCCCAGCAGTCTGCTCTCTGAGGTGTTCTTGGGTTTCTTTGTTATTTACTGGATGGTGGTGTGAATAATCTGCCAGGGAAGGTTGTCATCTCAGCTAGTAGCTGCCAGTGACATTGGCAGGGGCACTGTGCCTAGGAGGACTCTCCCCACCGTGCCTTGCTGTACCTGGTACAGTTAAGATTTCCAAAGCTGCTTTTGCTTGCCCTGCTCCTGGGGACAGAGCAGCTCTGCAGGGGCTCCCAGCAGCCTGCTTCGTGCTCCTGCTGCCGGCTCCGGGGCGGCTGTGAGCGGTGGGTTCGGCTCCGAGCCGAGCTAAGCTCACCGCTGGGCTCTCTCCCGCTCGCAGTGCCGAAGGTCCCCGCAGCACTTCAAGCCGTACCTGACGCCAGACCTGCCCAAGCGCTTCCACTACGCCAACAGCATCCGCATCGACAGAGTCCATCTGCTGGTGGACCCCCAGTGGCAGGCTGTCAGGTAACAGGGCCTGTGTGGCTGCTGCCTCGTCTCTGGCATCCCCTTCTCATCCCTTTAGCTGCCCCATCGCCTCTTTTGCTTCAGCCCTGTCACAGTTGGTATCTGAGCGTGTGTGAAATGAACGCTCCTTACCCACAAAGCCAAGAACGCACTGCTGGCACAGCTCAGATCTGGACTGCCTGATCAGAGAATCAACATTAGTCCACATCTAGATCACATCTTTAGATCTTTGGATCACATCTTTACAGAAAACCCAAACCCAAATAAAGACATGAACAGTGCTAGACAGACGAAGCCTCAGCAAGGATGCAGTCAGGAGTGTCACACGAAGCCTTGCTGCTGTCTGGCCCTTTTCCTGGCACTGCTCTCACCACTCCACTGCTCCTGTGGGTCCCAGGGTTGGTGGCTTCATGCTGCACACAATCACAGAGTCCCAGAATGGTTTGGGCTGGAAGGGAGCTCCAAAGCTCATCCAACCCAACCCCCCTGCAGCAGGGACATCCTCCACAGGGTCAGGCTGCCCTGTTGAGCTTTACCCTGAATATCTCCAGGGATGGGGCCTCAGCTACCTACCTCCTAAGCTGGAGTCAGTTCTTAAGAGCTCAGGCAGAGGCAGTGAGTCAGGAGAACTGCTCTGAGTTCTGTTTGTGCCCCTTTGTTCACACTGTGATGGTCTCTCCCCAGGGACAGCACTTACACCTTTTGTGATGGAGGCAACCATGGCTATGACAATGAGCTGAAAAGCATGGAGGTAAGGTGGACTCTGCTGCAGCCTTGCTCCTTCCACAGAGCCTCCCCCTGTGCTGGCTGAACCACCAGAATGGACAACACATTCCTGCCACCTGCCTTTTCCTCCACTACACCCAATACATCAACCTGGAGCATGTGCTAGGGCTCCACATTCCTACTGCCCTTCATCTGTGTGCCCCTTGGGATCCTGTAGCAAAACTTGTCTGGGCTCAGCTTACCTGCAGGAAGTGAGGCAGGTGCCAGTGAAGCAAGCATGCCAACTGCTGGGGGGCACTGAGTTCTGCCATCCCTTCCTCCTTCTGCTGATGATGACTGAAAAATCTTGGTGGGGTCTTGGGGCTCAGTTGAGCATCTGGAAGCCTGCATGCTCAGGTGGGCAGAGGAGGTGAGAATCAGTTCACCTTACAAGGTTTAGCATATCAGTGGAGAAAAGGCATCAGGATACCCTGTGTGTTGGTGCTGCACTTCCATCTCATTCCAGCTTCTGGCAGACTATTTTGAGGTCCTGAGCTTTTGGTTTTTTCCATGTACTTTCTGTGCTGTGAACCTTTAAAATAAGGTCAAGTATGCCTCTACTAATCCCCTGCTCCGTGCCTAAGACTCAGCTGCTTCTAGAGCTTCACAGCCAGATGGGCTCTGTGTGTGCCAATGCACTGCCCAGGATGGTGCACAGGTACATCCTGGCTACCAGAGAGAGCCTCACACTGGGGGCAGAGTGAACCAGACCTAGTTTTGTCTTCACAGAACACACTACAACATCCTTTTCTGTCATGGGAACATAAGACTGTTTTCTAGAGCAGCTCATTGTCCTCTTTAGTCATGTTTCCTGTGTCTCACTGGCAGGCAGCTCGGGAGGCTTGTAAAGAAGTGGAAGCCGATGGGAGGCAGAGCAGCAGCAGCAGTGCCCTGCAATGCCTGCAGAGCCCAGCGAGGGCTGCTCAGCACCACAGTGTACCACTGGTGGCACCAATACACATCTCTGCTGAGCTTAGGCAGGCTCTCCACATTCCCTGCTCCTTGCCTTGGGCATAGCTCTTAAGTGACTCCAACTCTGGAGAATGCAGCATGGGTTAAAACCAACAAACCAGCCAACCAGCCCCAGCCCCTCCATGCTTGCATTTCTGGCTCAGCATTAACCCTCAGCCAGGCCCTGTGTGTGTTGTGACTGCACTTGCTGAGGTGGTTTGTTCCTGCCTGGTGCACTGGAGAGCTGTGAATCTGAAACACAGCAAACAACAATTTTCATAAGCATGCACCATGAAGTTCATCAAGGCCAAGTTCTGCAACTGGGTCAGGGCAATCCCAAGCACAACTCCAGGCTGGGCAGAGAATGGCTGAGAGCAACCTGGAGGAGAAGGCCTTGGGGGTGTCAGTTGATGCCCAAGTGCCCAGGAACCAGCAGTGGTCAGTGGCAGCCCAGAGGCAGCTGTGTGCTGGCTGCAGGCAGAGCAGGGAGAGCAGCAGCACAGGGAGGGGATTCTGCCCCTCTGCTCAGCCCTCACCTGCAGCACTGCCTCCAGCTCTGGGGAACCAGCACAAGGAGGACCTGGAGAGGGGCCAGAAGCAGCCACAAAGATGATCAGAGGACTTGAGAACCTCTGCTGCACGGACAGAATGGGAGAGTTGGAGCTCTTCAACCAGGAGAAGAGAAGGCTCTGGGGAGATCCTAGAGCAGCCTTCCAGTGCCTGAAGGGGCTGCAGGAGAGCTGGGGAGGGACTTGTGACAAGGGCTGAGAGTGACAGGATGAGGGACAATGGATTTGGGCTGGGAGAGGGGAGAGGGAGAGTGGAGATGAGGAAGAAGTTCTTGAGAGTGAGGGTGGTGAGACACTGGCACAGGTTGAGGGTGGTGAGAGACTGGCACAGGTTGCCTAGGGAGGTTGTGGAGCACAGAAGCACCCAACATGATCATGTTGGATGATTCTGTGCTCCACAACCGCCCTGGAGGAGGTGTTCAAGGCCAGGCTGGATGAGGCCCTGAGCAAGCTCTGCTGCAGTGGGGGGGAGTTGTCCCTGCCCACGGGGGCTGGAAAGTGCAACTCCTTTCCCAGGAGTGTTGTAGTTAACTTTTCTGCCTGTGAAAGACTCTGCTTTGTGCCAGTGTCCATCTCCACATGCAGCTGAGCTGAATCCCTTTGATTTTGGATTCCTTCAGACAGCAACTTTTGTTTTTTATTGCACTCCAGGCTATATTCTTAGCATATGGCCCAAGCTTTAAAGAGAAGACACAAGTGGATGCTTTTGAAAACATAGAGGTTTACAACCTGATGTGTGGTGAGTAGAAACAATCCAGTACCTTAGGTGGCACTTGGGGACATGGTTTGAAGGTCATGGTGGTGTTGGGCTGATGGTTGGACTGGATGCCCTTAGCTTTGCCAACCCAAAGCAGTCTGTGAGTCTGTGATAAACCAGGAGTGGTTTTCAAATCCAGGTGTAGCAAGAGCTACAAGGAGAGAAACTAAAAATGGAGTCACTTAACTCAGAAGCTGTTTGCACACAAAACACTGAAGCTGTGTTCCTCTGCCTTCTGCACAGGGCTGGGAGATTAACTGTCAGGAAGGGTTCTGCCTTGAGGGCTGGTTCTGAAGGATTCCACCAAAGGCTCAGAAGGAAGAGTTGCTGTCCTGTGGGCTTGCTGTGGGACAAGGATTTATAAGGCTCTTGTTCAGAGCTTCAGGTCCTGCAGTTCTGGCACTGAGCAGTCAGGAAGCAGCTGCCTCAGAAAAGAGGGATGAAGGCAGCACAGCAAAGTGCAGAGGGCTGGCAGGGGTCACAGGTGGTGCTTGCAGTCACTCTGTGCTCTGGATTCAGTCATCACTGGGATGCCAGTGCCCCAGGCTGCCTCCACAGCCCTCAAGTGCATCCTTACCAAAGCCTGGTGTGGTGCAAGATGGCAGTGAACCAGCAAGTAAGGTAATGCCAGCTGCCCTAACTGGCAGAGAGGAGATTGAAACTGGATGTTAGGAGGAAGCTGTTTGCAGTGAGGGTGGTGAGAGACTGGCACAGGTTGAGGGTGGTGAGACACTGGCACAGGTTGAGGGTGGTGAGANCTGGCTTTGAACACCTCCAGGGAGGTTGTGGAGCACAGAAGACCTCCAGGGAGGTTGTGGAGCACAGAAGCACCCAACGTGATCTTTGATCACGTTGGGTGCTTCTGTGCTCCACAACCTCCCTGGAGGTCTTCTGTGCTCCACAACCTCCCTGGAGGTGTTCAAAGCCAGGTTGGATGAGGCCTTAATCAGCCTGTTCTAGTGGGAGGTGTCCCTGCCTATGGCAGGCAGTTGGCACTGGCTGAGCTTCAAGGTTCTTTCCAACCTAACCCATTCTCTGCAGTGTGCAGGGCTGGGGAGGTCCTGGGGAGATGCTGGCTTGGAAGAAGTTGATGTTAACAACTTTCAAATGTTTCAACAGATTTGCTGCACATTTCCCCAGCACCAAACAATGGAACCCATGGCAGCTTGAACCACCTCCTCAAACAGCCTTTTCACAACCCCTCCCATGCCAGAGAAGAGTCAGCTCCTTCTTCATGTCCAGTTTCCCAGCTGCTTCCCACAGATGACCTAGGCTGCAGATGTGACAGTGTAAGCAGGGGCTGCTGAGATCGTTAACCACCTTTTCAAGTCTGTCCTCTTTGGTTTTAGTAAGCTGTGGAATGATTCTCTCTCACAGATCCCCAATGTTTCAGAAGCAAACAGGAGGTTAAATCTCACCGCAGAAGAAAGTAAGTAACAAGAATCACAGAATGGAAAGGTTGGAAGGGACCTCAAAGCTCAGCCAGTTCCAACCCCCTGCCATAAGCAGGGACACCTCCCACTAGCACAGGGCACTCAAGGACTCATCCAACCTGGTCCTGAACACCTCCAGGGAGGATGTGGAGCACTGAATCACCTAAAGTGATCAGAGATCCCATTGGGTGATTCTGTGCCCCACAACCTCCCTGGGCAACCTGTGCCAGTGTCTCACCACCCTCACTGCAAACAACTTCCTCCTAACATCCACTTTCAGTCTCCCCTCTGACACTTCAAACCCATTCCCCTTGTCCTGCCATTCCCACACCTTGTCAATAGTCCCTCCCCAGCCTTCCTGCAGCCCCTTTCAGATCCTGCAAGGCCACTCCAAGCTCTCCTGGAAGCCTTCTCCTCTCCAGACTGCACAGCCCCAACTCTCTCAGCCTGTCCACAGCAGAGCTGCTGCAGCCCTCTGATCTGAAGAACAGATGCCTGCTGGAGGGTTTATGTTGCTGGGCTCCGTGGGAGTTTGTGCAATGTTAATTACAACTTAGAGTGGAGTGGAAAAGCCAGGGCAGAGACATAACAGTTTTGCTATTATTGTTTGTTCTGTATTTCCTTGAAAAATGCTACTTGCTACTGTTATAGCAACATTTATGCTTAGGAATCCCAGAATCCCAGAACCCATCCAGCTGGCAGAGCCCTCTGAGCTCATCCTCTCCAACCCCCACCCAGCACTGCAGGCTCAGCACCAAACCATGGCCCTGAGCACAGTTCCACACTGCTGGAACACCCCCAGGGATGGGCACTGCAGCACTGCCCTGGGCAGCCTCTGACAATGTCTGAGAACCCTTCCAGGGCAGGAATATTTCCTGAGCTCCAGCCTGAGCCTCCCCTGGAGCAGCTTGGAAGCATTTCCTCTGCTGCTGTCCCTTGGCACCCAGCAGCAGAGGCTGCTCCCTCCTCACTCCAACCTCCCTGCAGGCAGCTGCAGAGAGCAAAGAGCTCTGCCCTCAGCCTCCTCTGCTCCACCTGCACACCCCCAGTTCCCTCAGCCCCTCCTCCCCCCCAGCTGCTCCAGGCCCTTCTCCAGCCTCCCTGCCCTGCTCTGCACAGGCTGCAGCCCCTCAGTGTCCTTCCTGCAGTGAGGGGCCCAGAGCTGAGCACAACACTCGAGCTGTGGCCTCAGCAGTGCTGAGCACAGGGGATGGGCACCTCCTGCCCCTGCTGCCCACCCTGCTTCTGAGCCAGGCCAGGATGTCAGTGGCTTACTTAGCCACTTGGGCACTGCTGGCTCAAATGTGAATTAAAATCTTAGAGAAACCCATAGAGGTTTCAGTGGACTTTGGAGAAAGCCTAACAAGTTCCAGGCCATATGCCCTAACTCCAGGTTCCCCCCTTGGAACCACAGCTCTGCCTTCCCCTGATCAAACATGTCCATAGGTATTTCTGTCTGCTTTGGCAAGGGTTTTGTGGAGATGTTAGGAAGTGCTGTAATGCTTCCTAGTTAAGATGTAAATTTCACTCCACTGGCAAGGTGAGGTCAAAATATCCCTACTGGCAGGGAATCACAAAGAAACAAGAATCTGCAAGTCTGATTTATTACTTTGACTCATGTACATTGAACAGAGAATCAGAGAGTGGCTCAGGTTGGATGGGACCTCAGAGATCATCTACTGGAACCTCCCTGCCACAGGCAGGGACACCTCTCAACTAGACTTGGCTGCTCAGGGCCTCATCCAGCCTGGCTTTGGACACCCCAAGGCAGGAGGCAGCCACAACCTCCCTGGGCAGCCTGTGCCAGAGTCTCACCACCCTCATCCTGAACAACTTCTTCCTCAGCTCCACTCTAACCCTGCTCTGCCTCAGCTCCAAACCATTGCCCCTTGGCCTGGCTCATACCCCCTCAGCACAAGTCCCCCTGCAGCCTTCCTGCAGGATCCCTTCAGGCACTGGCAGCAGCTCTCAGCTCCCCCTGGAGCCTTCTCTGCAGGCTGCACCCCCCCAGCTCCCTCAGCCTGTGCTCACAGCAGAGCTGCTCCAGCCCTGGCAGCATCTTTGTGGCCTCTCTGGCCTCACTCCAGCAGCTCTGTGCCCTCCTCCTGCTGGGGACAGCAGATTTTCTACATTTTCTATGTGTTCACTGTTGGGCTTATTTGTGTTTATTAATATTCTACTTGAGATTTTTCTTCCTCTTTGTGCCATCTTGAGTAATATAGAGGAATGAGAATTGTAGAGAATTATTGTTTGCACCCTAGTAACTGAGGCACACTCCAATCATCTGCCATATGGGAGACCCAGACTTCTTCAGAAGGAGAGGACCTACTGCCTCCTTTCCCATCATCAGTACGTCAGTGGATACAGCTACGACATCTTGATGCCACTGTGGACTGCCTACACCCTGAGGAAGCCTGTAGGTCATCAAACTATTTTTAAAATATTAACTGTAACAGCCTGGAAATCTGTTTCATCCCTCAGGAATCTTGCTGGAGCACTGATGGGTGGCCTGTGGCTACAGCTCTTATGTCTGAAAAAGAAAAAAAATGTCTTTGATACCTTTAAAACGTCAACTGTCTGAGGATATTGTTTCCACAGTGGGAATGGCATCTCCTCGTGGGGCAAAGGGCACACAGAATGATGCTGCTGGTGAGGTTGTTCCATTAAGCCTGAGCTGTAAAGGGATAAGCAGTCAAGACAGTGCCATGAGCAGCCTTCACCCCCTGATCTATGGGAGTGCCCACAAAAATGCAGCTTCTGTGTGATGGGCACACAGCTCTCAACCTGCTCTGTCTGCCTTGGCAGTTGGCTCAGAGCTCCTACCTCACCTAGTTGGCTTCAGGAAATGTGCTGAGTGGTGTCCTCACCACGCTGGTGACAATGTGAGTGCTGCTCAGAACTCAGACAGAAGTCAAAAGCAGAGTCCCTGCTGCACTGGGCTGTGAGGTGTGACCACTGCATTCAGTGAGAGGAACAAAGTTCTCTTCAGGACAGTCCTGGACAAGTTCCCTCAGGGCTCTCTTACTTTGGTTCAGGTTTGCCTGCAGGGACTCTAGAAGGTGGAGGAGTTGGAGCCATGGCTGGGGGTCACAGCTCAGTTAGTAAGGTTAGAATTCAGGTTTCTGCAGTCAGCCTGATCCATTAACCCTCTCCTGTTGGTTTGGACACCAGGAAGGGCCAATTGCTCAGGGTAGATGTCAGCTTTGCATTGGGGTTCACACGTGCTTGGGAAGAGGACAGACTGGCTGCTCAGGTGCCACAGGCAGGCTTTTGTCTCCCACACTTCCCTCCATAACACAGGCACCTACAGGACTGCTGATAAAGGAAAGGAAAGAAATTAAAGCCAGGAGTACCGAGAGGCACAAGAACATTGCAGTTCTTTGTTTCTGTTTGGTACTGGCCAACCAAAATGAGCAATGTACTGACAGTCCATGTAGAGATTTCAATGCCTTTAATAAATATAAAGCAAAGAAATGATTTAGAGTGAGGGTGGGGGGATGCTGGGCACATCTTAGCTGGTGGTCTGAGTGCAGCTGGAGGAGCTGGGCAGTGATGTGTTCAGACAGGAGCCTTCCCTCTGCAGCAGCCTCTCACTGCGGAGGCAGCATCCTCAGCTGGCCAGAGGAGGTGACACTGTCAACTCCCCGTGCAGCTGCTGCCCAGGAGGATGTGACATCCAGTTTGTGTTTCCAGAAACAGTTACAGTGAGGAGTGAGCCAGACTTGCCATCTGTTTTTGCCCAAGGTGTAACCTTATTTTGCCACAGCAATTTGACAGACTGCATAAGGATTTCCCTGAATTACCTAAAAGGGGCAGGAGGGGAAAACACTGCTCAGAGAGCAGCAGTGCCTGCTGCTTGCACTGCCCTGATTCACCAGGAAAACAGGAGAAGAGTCAACGAAGTCCCTTCTAGAAAGCCAAAGCCATACAAAGCACTGCCTGAGCCACAGCTGTGGGTGTGACGCTTTTGCCTTTTTTCCCTTTTCACAGGAAAACACAGCTCCTCTTCCTCCCACTGCTGCAGACTGTCTGCGGGCTGACGTTAGGATCCCTGCTGCTTGGAGCCAAAATTGTTCTGACTACCCAGAAGTGCTGACCTTCAGCCACAGCTTCCTCTACCCTCCCAGTGAGTGTGGCTCTTTATATAGCCAGAGCTTAGAAAGTCCTCCCCAGCTGGATGTGGCTTTGTGTTTAAACATATATCCAAACACCCAAACAAACTGCTTGGGATCAGCGGGCTGGGCGGAAAAAGGATTCCAGTGTTTGCAGGCTGACCAAAAGCAGGGCAGCAGCTGCTTGTGTCTGAATGTTTGCACTTAAGAACATTTTAGGTCTTTCTTTAAAAATTGGAATGGCTTGAATGTGGTGAAGGCTGGTTGGAAAGATACAAAGGGTTGGTCTGAAGGGCTGTGCCTCTTCCTCAGTGTGGACATTCATTTCACAGAGTCACAGACTGCATTGGGCTGGAAGGGATCCTCAAAACTCATCTTGTCCAACCTCCCTTTGGTCAGCAGGGACACCTCCAGCTAGAGCAGGGTGCCCAGGGACACTTCAAGTCTGATCTTGGATACCCCAGGAATGGGGCCTCAACCAAATCCCTGGGCAACCTGCTCCAGTCTTTCACCACCCTCACTATGTGCAGAACTTCTTCCTGATGCCCAACCTAACTCTGCCCTGCTCCTGTTCCAAACCGTTGCCCTCACCCTATCCCCAAAGGCCCTTCTGAACAGTCATAGAATCATAGAATCATAGAATGGGAAGGTTGGAAGGGACCTCAAAGCTCAGCCAGTTCCAACCCCCTGCCATAGGCAGGGACACCTCCCACTAGCACAGGGCACTCAAGGCCTCCTCCAACCTGGCCTTGAAAACCTCCAGGGAGGTTGTGCAGCACAGAATCACCCAATGCAATCTTTGATCATGTTGGGTGATTCTGTGCTCCACAACCTCCCTGAGCAACCTGTGCCAGTGTCTCACCACCCTCACTCCAAACAACTTCCTCCTAACATCCACTTTCAATCTCCCCTCTGACACTTCAAACCCATTCCCCTTGTCCTGCCATTCCCACACCTTGTCAATAGTCCCTCCCCAGCCTTCCTGCAGCCCCCTTCACATCCTGCAAGGCCACTCCAAGCTCTCCTGGAAGCCTTCTCCTCTCCAGGCTGCACAGCCCCAACTCTCTCAGCCTGTCCTCACAGCAGAGCTGCTGCAGCCCTCTCAGCATCTTGGTGGCCTCCTCTGCACTGGCTCCAACACTTCCATGTCCTTCCAGTCCCACCCCAGCTTCCTGCAGGTCCCCTTCAGATCCTGAGATGCAGCTCTAAGGTCTCCCCAGAGCCTTCTCTTCCCCTGGCTCAACAGCCCCAACTCTCTCAGCCTGTGTCCGTAGGGGAGGTTCTCCATTCTGAGCATCTTTGTGGTCTCCTCTGGACCTAGTCCAGCAGGTCCATGTCCTTCCTGTGTTGGGAGCCCCAGAGCTGGACACTGCTGCAGGTGAGGCCTGAGCAGAGCAGAAGGGCACAATCCCCTCTCTCCACACTGCTCCTGATGCTGCTGCCCTGGATGCAATTTCCTATCGTCAAATGTGATTCTTTACGACCAGCTTTGGTTTTACAGTAACTGTGGAGCTGTGTTTGCAGCAGGACCACGCACTGGTGCTCAGCAGGGTGCACTCATGCTCACATCTCACCGAGTTGCACATTCCTGCAAGTTACACTACCACAGGAATCAAATCTGGCTTTGCATGTGTTTAATTAAGTCATCCTTTGCTCTTTCACACAGACTTCATCTCTCCTGCTGCTGCACAGTTGGATGCCCTACTCACCAGCAACATTGTTCCCATGTACAGAGCATTCCGAGGTAGGTTGCAAAGATGTGATTCATTTGAGTTAATTTTATGTAATTATGGCTCTAGGTTTGATAAAAATAGGCCAAGGACTTTAACTCCACTGCTGCATGGCCTGCAGCACACCCAGATCTTGGGCAAGGACATTTCACATCTTTCCAGAGTGGTTTTAAACACACTTCTGTAAGTTATTTTTTTCCTTAGTATGATCCTGTCTGACCTCTGCTTAGGTTTGCCTGCTCACTGCCCAATGTGATCTCCATCTCCTGTCCTAACTCCAAGTGTTGGCTGTGAAAGCCTTAGGGAAACATCCCCCTGGGGAAGTGCTTGGGGCGGGGGGGGGGCTGGAAATTGCATTTTTCCTTTTCCTTTCCTTTGGAGCAGGCAGGGCAAAGCCTGTAAATGATGCCCTGGTACAGTGCCTGCTCTTCATCCTGCAGAAAGCCAAACTGGGCACTGTTCATCCTGGACTATTTTAGGGCAGATGTTTCTGTTATCCAGGTGCAGTAAGCTACATTAACCCCTTCCATCCAACCTGACTCACATTTATTCATGAGCACTGATAATTAACTTTCCACAGCTGCATCTTGTCCTGTTTTACTCTTAGGCCTAGGCTCATTTTCTTAGACACAGGCTAGAAAGAGGAATTACATAAAGAAAGAGCTGCAGGAGAAGCAGTGATGTAGCTCCCTCTCCAGTGCCTTCAGATCTCATTTATTCGTTGTTATGGAGGGGTAATTAATTAATGTGAGGTGATATTTGTGAAAATTAACATTGTTTATTAATATTCAATATTCAGAACTCTCCCCACCCTGACCACTATTTTTTAACAATAATTAGGTTCTTTGCATGGCCACGGAAACACTGTGCAGGTAATAACACAGGATCCAGCAAGAACTAGAAATGATATAGAACATAACTGACCTCAGTTGAACTGGAAGAGAAGGATCCTGTGGTCACTACACCGCTTGCGGTCACTACACCACTTGCGGTCACTACACCGCTTGCGGTCACTACACTACTTGCGGTCACTACACCACTTGCGGTCACTACACTGCTTGCGGTCACTACACCACTTGCGGTCACTACACTGCTTGTGGTCACTACACTACTTGTGGTCACTACAGCACTTGCAGTCACTACACTGCTTGCGGTCACTACACTGCTTGCGGTCACTACACTGCTTGCAGTCACTACACCGCTTGCGGTCACTACACCGCTTGTGGTCAATACACTGCTTGCGGTCACTACACTGCTTGCAGTCACTACACCCCTTGCAGTCACTACACTGCTTGCAGTCACTACACCGCTTGCAGTCACTACAGCACTTGCAGTCACTACAGCACTTGCGGTCACTACAGCACTTGCGGTCACTACACTGCTTGCAG
>VWZE01010478.1:80918-91434 GCA_013396675.1 Eubucco bourcierii
CTGGGGACAGGAGGCAGACATCTCTGACCTGGTCCTGATCTCCTCTGGATGATCTCTGTGTGTGTCCAGCACTTCCCATCTTGGCAGGAGGCTTTCAGGTGCAGGCAGGATGCAATGCCATGTGCAGTCTCAGCACAGATGTCAGGCTGGCTGTGCAGGCTGATTGTGTGGAGGCATTTAGAGCCTGCTCCTGGTAAACTGGAGGCAGTGGAGTTTCCAGGCAGTTCAGGCTGCAATAAGGCAGTAACAAGCAGTAAGCAAGCACAGATCCAAGGGCAGAGCATGGATCCAAGGGCAGAGCAGGTTGTGTCACCTGCTCATCTCCTTTTATCAGTGCAGCCTGAAACTAATGTGCCTTTGGCCA
This sequence comes from Eubucco bourcierii, assembly GCA_013396675.1. Lineage (NCBI taxonomy): Eukaryota > Metazoa > Chordata > Aves > Piciformes > Ramphastidae > Eubucco > Eubucco bourcierii. The sequence goes on from VWZE01010478.1 coordinate 81,283, forward strand.
CAGAATAGCCAATCAGGATGGCAGTTAGCCAAGCCTGACCATAGCAGGTGAAGCCATAGGCTTGCTTTGCCCTATTTAGGGCAGCACACAGCCCTGCACAAGGCAGGCACAAGCTGAGTGTGTGTACCTTGGTTACCACAGGATGCAAACAAGTCTGGGCAGACCACCTCAGACTCAGTGGCTCCAGGTTCTTTGTCCTCTTTCCCGCGGTTGCTTCTCCCCATAGCAGAAGGAGGGAGAGCAGAAAACATCTCTGGGCAAGCCAGGACATGGATAAGCCTAATATGGCCTGCTTAGGCCTACCACGACCTTCATCTGCTTATGTCACATAAAGAACAGGGATCCAGAAAACCTAAGTGGCTTTAACCCTCCAAATAAGGACATTACGACCCACACCCCCCCCACACCCCCCACCCCAGTTTTCCCAGGAAAAATCTACAAGAGGTTAAGCCTTACAGGAAACTACTCTGGACCACAAGCAAGAGGTGAATCAACAGGGGATGCCCTCAAGCTCCCAAACCCATTTGGGCTTTTTGCCTTGACAGCTGTAAATACTCAAATAGCCTCACTAGCTTGTATCCTACAGTGTATTTTCCTGGAGTCAGACAATTGTTTGGGTTGGAAAAGCCCTCTGAGATTGTCAGGTCCAACCATTGCCCTAACCCCACCAGGGCCATTAAACCATGCCCTGAGGCACCATGGTCTGCTGGTGCTCTTTGAGCACGGAGATGCTACAGCCACGTTTTCTCCAATACCATCTGTGAAAGAAGCCAAGTGCTCTGGTGACATTTGCCATGGGTTCTGCAGGGTCACTCTCAGGATGTCCTCTCACAAGTCCATTACCTCAGTTCCTAGGCACTGGCACAGTGGCAGGTGCTAGCAGATACGCTGGGAATGAAAGACCTCTGAGCTCTAGAATTGTATCTTCAGCTGCTGGAGAGGGTCCAGTGGAAGACCACAAAGATGATCAGAGGGCTGGAGAACCTCTCCTGTGAAGACAGGATGGAAGTTGGGGATTGTTCAGCCTGGAGAGGAGAAGGCTCAGGGAGGCCTTAGAACCTTCTGGGGTAACACATTTTGTCTAACAATGAGCTGCTTTCACAAGCACTTTGGAGCTTTTCACTGTTCACCTGTGAAAAAGGGAACCTCTGATTTTGCTTTAGTGCTGAAATAGCTTCAAATTTCTGCTCAGTGTGGTTCTGTTGTCTTCTGCTGGCAGACATCTGGGACCATTTCCATGATGTGCTTCTCCAGGAGTACGCTAGAGAAAGGAACGGAGTGAATGTTGTCAGTGGACCAGTGTTTGATTACAATTATGATGGCCACTTTGATACTCCTGATGACATCAAGCAGTAAGTATGTGGAAAAGCCAGGAGGCAAAGCCCAGATGACCTCCTGCTGTATTTTCACACAAATGAATTTCTATTCCCAAAGAATAAGAAACAAGGAGAATGGAGGGCTCCTGTCACAGTGCCGCAGTCACTGTGCTCATTCAACACCAAATACAAGCAGATACAGAACTGTAGCAGCTGAAGTTCCAGTAAAGAGAAGGAAGCTTTGCACTTAGAGTCACAGAACCACAGAACTGTGGACATTGGAAGAGACCTCTGAGCTCACCCAGTCCAACACTGCCCCAGAGCTCACAGCCCCCCCAATGCTGCTGACCACTGCCACCAAACCACCTCCCTCAGCACCACATCCATGCAGCTCTGACATCCCTCCAGGGATGGGGACTGCAGCACCAAACTGGGCAGCCTGTGCCAGGCCCTGAGAACCCTTGCTGGGGAGAAATTGTTCCTGATACCCAACCTGAGCCTCCCCTGGCACGGCTTGAGGCTGTTTGCTCTTGTGCTGTCCCTTGTTGCATGTGAGAAGAGCCCAACCCCCACCTGGCTCCAGCCTCCTTTCAGGGACCTGTAGAGGGCAATGAGGTCTCTGCTCAACCTCCTCCAGACTAAGCACCCCCAGCTCCCTCAGCTGCTCCTCACAGGACCTGTGTTCAAGGCCTTTCACCAGCTGTGCTGCCCTTCTCTGGACATGCTCCAGCCCCTCAAAGGCCTTGCAGTGAGGGTCCCAAAACTGAGCGCAGTATTTGAGATGTGACCTCACCAGTGGTGAGTAAAGCGCGGCCATGCCTAGACCTGACATGGCCTGACTGATCCTGATCCAAGCCAGGATGCTGGTGGCTGCCTGGGCACACAGTGGCTGTGCTATTGCACAGTCACAGCTGTCCCTGCACACAAGCACAAGCAAAGAGCAGAACTTTGTTTCCCCAGCCTGGAACAAAAAGTTCAGGGCTCAGGTGAAATGCTGGCAGGACAGACACAGGCTAAGTACAGAGGAGATACTCAAGCACTATTTTCTCCCTTCCACGTTGCACTCACTCAACTGTTTGTTGTTTCTCCCTCTTCCTTTGAACTGTTTTATCCAGATTTCTGTGTTTGTCTTCACTGAACCATGTCACTGGGAATGTAAAATGTAAAGTTTCTGAGTGAGGCCTTCCCATAGCTCTGCCTTGCACAGGTCACTTGAAATTCTGACAACTTCTAGTTACCTCTTAGTAGCATAAAAGATACATCTGAAAATTCATCTGCATGCAGAAACAGGAACAAGAGAAGATTTGCACTAAAAAAACCCCAAAGTTCTAAAAAAGAGAACTGTAAAGGATGAAGCCAAAATTGTGTTGGTGAATGAGGGCAGAAAGAGGCAGAATCAGAACAGGAACAAACAAATTAGATTTTCCCAAATATAGGGAAAATGACAGTAAGAAGCACTTCTGTAGCAGAGAAGTGCTGGGAAACCTGGACAGCTGAATCTGCCCCTGGAGATGTTTTATTCAAGGCTAGACTTAATACCACATCTGTCAAAGATGGCTGGAATGGGAAAATCAGCCCTGCCACTGAGTAGGAGGGTGGGAGGGAGGAGATGCTGGGACTTCCTTCCAAGCAGAGTACTGTCATGCCCAGCTGGCCACATAATGCCCACTATGGTTTGGAACAAGCACCTTGGCTTCAGCAGGCTTAGGCAGTCACAGTGCTGATGGTGTTGGGTGTTGTGAGTGCTGCAGATGTGCAGCACATCTGGGAAGCAGTCAGCTCCTCCTGAGTCAGCACACACAAGTGACCATGCTCCTGGAGCAGCCAGACCAGGGAGGCAAAGCCCTTTTCACTCAGGTGTGCTGCACCGGAGCACAGCCCCAGGTCAGCACTCTGTTTCTTGCTGGCATGGAACCAGAAGGTAATTTGCTCATCACTTTACTCCAGTTCAGTTTCATGTGGTTGCAAGTAGGGCAAAAACATCTTCCAGATGTTCTTTGGCTTTGGCAAAGCAGGGTGGTGACCACATAAGCGATCCCAGAGTCCCCTGGCTGCTGAAGCTCATCGAGGCCGACCAGGACCTAACATCTAACATCTCCCTGTACACAACTCTCAGACAACGGCCCTAAGCTCCTCATCCAAACTCCTCTGAAGCACCTCCAGGGATGAAATTCTTTTGGTTTCCCTGGGACTGCTTCTGGCACAGGCTGTAATGCGTGAGTGCTTGGCTGTTGGTGAGGCAGCCCCGGGGCTGTCTGTGCCACCAGGTGTTCCTCCAGTCAGTGAGAGGTCTGTGCTGAGCTCCCCGAATGCCCACTGCGATCCACACCCCCCTCATGAGTGCTTGTCTTGCAGGCATGTGAGCAACACCCAAATCCCTGTCCCAACCCACTACTTTGTGGTGCTGACGAGCTGCAAGAACAAGTCCTACACTCCACTGAACTGTTCAGGCTCCTTGGATGCTTTGTCTTTTATCATTCCCCACCGACCTGACAACTCTGAAAGCTGTGCTGTAAGTACAGTTCCCTGCTGCTTAGGGGCAGACCTTCAGAAGTCTAAGTGGTTAATTAATTCTCCATGAGCTGGGAATGAGTTGAGAGCTAAAGTGGTGACTAGGAGAGCAAGAAGGTCCAGCACAAGTAGCTGGAAACTGAGGTGCAAAGAAGAAAAAGAAAGGAGGATTTGACAAAAGGACATGGAAATGTCACCTGAGAAGGACTGAGAACAGCAGCACACCAGACAAAGTGAGGAGAGAGCTTCGTGGAGGGCTGCAGGGCACAATTACTCCAGGTGTTCTCAGAGGACTTGGAGTGTTACTCCTTTCAGTGTAGCCAGAATTCCTTCAGTCCTTTGTTCTAGCTTTATGAGCAGGCATTTGGGTGGAGGTCATAGAAGCATAGAATGGCCCAGGCTGGAAGGGACCTCAGAGATCATCTACTCCAACCTCCCTCCCATGGGCAAGGACACCTCTCAACTAGACTTGGTTGCTCAAGACCTCATCCAGCCTGGCCTTGAACACCCCCAGGGAGGGGGCATCCACAGCCTTCCTGGGAAACCCCTCCCAGTGTCTCACCACCCTTATACTGAAGAACTTCTTGCTAAGATCCAGTCTAATCCCTAGGTGCAAGATGTCTTGGGAAACCTGAGAGAGGTTTAACTAACTGGAGGTCTTTAGTCTGTTAAACCAGCTCATGGAGTCCCTACAGAATCACAGAACAGCTTGGTTTGGGAGGGACCTTCAAGAATCATCCAGTTCAAATCCCCTGCCTTGGGCAGGGTCACCTCCCACTCACAGGTTGCCCAAAGCCTGATCTTAAACACTTGCAGGGATGGGGCACCCCTGGGCAACCATTCCAGTGTCTCACCACCCTCACTGTAAAGAATTTCTGCCCTGCTCCAGTTTCAGACCATTGTCTCTTGCCGTGTCACCAAGGCCTTTCTGAACAGTTCTAGTCAGGACCCTGGTGGCTGCCCAACACCATCCCCAAACTGCAGAGTACCTTCCAGGTCTGGACATGATTCTTGTTTGTCTTGGCAGGGAAATAAAACAGCTTCTGAGTGGGTTGAAGGAAGAGTGTGGGCCCACTCCGCGCGCGTGCGGGATGTGGAGCTGCTGACGGGGCTGGACTTTTACCAGGAAAGAGAGGAACCCATCTCAGAGATCTTAAAGCTCAAGACCTTTCTGCCAGTACTGGAGACTGGAACTAACTGAGTGGCTGTTAAAAACGTGGCAGTGCCAGGAAGAAAGCAAATCTAAGTGACTGAACTTTGTCCCTTGCTAACTCTGCCAGAAACAGGACTTCTGCTCCTCTGCCTGGGTCCTCCACATCTGTGTTCTCTGCTCAAGTGTTTTGTGCCAGCAATGAAAATCATCTAAACAGAGTCACAAGTTGCATTGGGCTGGAAGGGACCCTCAAAGTCATCTTGTCCAACCCCCTGCAGGCAGCAGGGACACCCCCAGCTAGAGCAGGCTGCCCAGGGACACATCCAGTCTGATCTTGAATGTCTGCAGGGATGGGAACTCAACTACATCCCTGGGCANCAGCTGTTCCAGCAGCTCCATGTCTCTCTTGTGTCTAAACAGAAGATTTTGTCAGCAGTGGTTTCAGTAAAGCCTGCAAAAGGCACAGGTTAGAGACCCACCAGAAGTGTCCTTGTATACAAAATATTTCTCTGATGGAACTCTGGTGGAGTGAAGCTTGAGAGGAATGTGTGGGGGGTTTCTTGGGATTTCTCAGGGGTTACCTAACATTGTGTCCCAAAATGCTCTCAATGGCTCTTTCTTACCTACTGAGTCACCTGGAAATGGCCATGGATCTAAAACCCACATTCACCACAGTTTGCACATCGTGGGGATGCCTTCAGTGCTCTCCCCTGTGGGTAATTCATTGTGCACTGAAGTCAGAGTCTCTGTCTGAGAGCAGGGACACTTTGTGCCCTTCAGAGGTCTTAAAGCACTCTGCACAGGACTGTTCCCCTGGCCTTGGCATTGGAGAGGCCACACTTGGAGCACTGTGTTCAGTTTGGGGCACATGGATACAGGAGGGACATAGAGAGGCTGGAGTGGGTGCAAAGTTCTTTTATTTCCTTAAACACAACCTCCCAGCTTCTGTTTTTCTTTCCCCTTAGTTCTGCCCTTTAGCAGTCAGGCTTTGGGGAAGGTATCCACAGGAGGATGAGTGCCTACAACAGCCACTTGTAGTGTAGGGAGGAGGACAAACCTGGCAAGAGCTGTCCCTGGAGGGCTGGCCTGGGTTGTCCAGCTGGCTGCAAAGCAGGGGACCTGCATACAGCAGAGGTTCCCTTATGGTTAAGTGGAATTTCCTGTGTCTCGCTTTGTGCCCACTGCCTCTTGTCCTATCACTGGGCACCACTGGAGAGAGCCTGGCTCCAGAGCCTGGCTCCTTCCTCCTTGCATCCTCCCTGCAACTTTTTATAGACATTGGTAAGATTCCCTGGGGCTGAGCAGTCCCAGCTCTCGGCCTTCCCTTGGAGAAGAGATGCTCCAGTCCCTCAGCCACTCCTGCAGCCTCCACTGGACCTTCCCCAGAATGTCTCTCTGGAACTGGGAAGAGGCACAGGACCCAGCATGGCAGATGTGGCCTCACCAGTGCTGAGCAGAGGGGAGGGAGAACCTCCCTTGACCTGCTGGCAGCAGGTCAATGCACCCCAGAATGCCATTGACCACCTTAGCCACAAGGGCACACTGCTGGCTCCTGCTTAATTTGGTGCCCACCAGCACCCCCGGATCCCTTTTTACCAGGCTGCTTTCCAGCTAGGAGGCACCCAGCTGGCACATGCAGTTGGCTGTACCCAGGTGTAGGACTTTGCATTTCCCCTTGCTGATCTTCATGGGGTTCCTGTCACCCATTCTGCAGCCTGGTGAGGTTCCTCTCAATGGCAGCATGCCCCCTGGTACTCCCAGGGGGGTGTCTGCAGCCTGCTTGCTTGCCTCATCACTCAGCTGGAACAAAGATGCTGGGCACTCCTGGAGTGACTGCTCAGACATGAGGATGCCTGAGAGGCTGCAAGGCCAAGCATGGCTCCCTCAGGAATGCTTTTGGAAGCTGCTGGGTTTATTTCACAGTCACATATTGCACTGGGTTAGAAGAGCCCCTCAAAGGACATCTTGTCCAACCCCAGTGCAGGCAGCAGGGACACCTCCAACTGGAGTAGGCTGTCTGGGGACACATCAATTGAATGCCTCCGGGGCTGGGGCCTCCACCACCTCTCTGGGCAGCCTGTTCCAGTCTCTCACCACCCTCACCGTGCAGAACTTCCTCCTGATGTCCAACCCAAACGTGTCTGCTGCAGTTTGTGCCTTGCTGTGCACTCTGGCTGGTGGCAGAACACAAGCCTCCTGATCTGCAGGCAGAATGGAAGAGCTTGCCCCAAGCCCTGCCCTTCAGGTGTGCCAGGCCTGTGTGTGAGCAGCTCACCACTGCTCAGCACAGATGGGGCCTGCAGCAGCTTCTGTAAATAAAAAATGCTCCTTTTGAGCAACCACAAAACCTTCTCACAACGACCATGGGAAGCAGCAATCTTTTTGTGCTTCTCTTGGTACCACAAGCAGGACCTGGCACAGAATTCTCTCGGCAACCTGAGGAGGAATCATAGAATGGGAAGGTTGGAAGGGACCTCAAGGATCAGCCAGTTCCAACCCCCTGCCATAGGCAGGGACACCTCCCACTAGCACAGGTCACTCAAGGCCTCATCCAATCTGGCCTTGAACACATCCAGGGAGGGAGCAGCCACAACCTCCCTGGGCAATGTGCCAGTGTCTCACCACCCTCACTGCAAACAACTTCCTCCTAACATCCACTTTCAGTCTCCCCTCTGACACTTCAAACCCATTCCCCTTGTCCTGGCTTTGCCAGACCTTGTCAGTAGGAAGCAGCAGCGCAGGGGAAGAAAGAGGAGTGCAGAGGGGACGCGGTTTGGGCAGGAAGGCTCCGCTTGCTTCGCAGGCAGCAGTGGATGCCATCTCCATCTCTTCGGCCCTTCTGCTTTGGAGTCTTTATTCCCACCGCTGTCTGTTCTGGGGAGGAAAGCTGACGGGTCTGTGTCTACCAGAGCTGCAGCTGTGAATCCCATCTCTGCCTCCTCCAGGCCATCGGGAGGGTGTTCTCACCCACCAAGAATGCACACCGTGCTTCAGGAAGCAGAGCTGCTGTTGATGCCCCCGCAGGAGGCCCTCCTCAGATCCAGGCAAAAGGATGAGTTTGCTGCATCTGGGAGCAGATTCTCCTGCCGCAGCAGATTCCAAAGCGATTGCAGCTCTCCTTTCCAGCCCTGCCTAAGGGCCGCTGTCCATATCTTCTCATCTCCCCACCTTATCTTCCTCCAGTTCCTTTGTTCACCTGAGCGACGCTGAGCCTCTCTCCTTAGCACCCTTAAGCATTTCAGATTGGCCTCCAGTTCCGTAGGGGAAGAAAGGCAGAGGAAAAGCTCTGCCTGAATGCAGGAAAAACCCAGAATATGCAAGTTTCAGCTGCAGACCCACGGGAAAGGTGAGTTCAAACTGCTGCTGCCTCTGATTCTTTCCACAGAATGAGAACTCTTGCCTCATTTCCTTTCCCCAGTCAGGAGTTGGAGCACATTTTACGTGGCATGAGACTGAGTTTTTATGAGCAGTGCAGAGTGCTGGGATGAGTTTTGCTGCACAGACACAGCAGATGTGGTGCACGGGGGCTCATCTCGAGCTGCTTTCAGTAAACATTTCTGAACACTGACAGCAACTTTCAGGCTCTGCTTGCCATACCAAACGTACTTCTGCTGGCTGGGCAGCACATACCCAGCCCCTGCAAGCATGCTTCTTGCAGGCAACGCCTTCACCAGTGCTCTGGCTGGGGAACTCGGTGCACTCTCAGTACGTTTGCAGATGACACCCAATCGGGCAGGAGTGCTGAACTCCTGGAGGCAGGAGGCTCTGCAGAGGGACCTGGCCAGGCTGCACCCATGGGCTGAGCCCAGCATGATGAGATTCGACAAGGCCAAGTGCTGGGTCCTACACCTGAGTCACAGCAACCCATGGACACTCCAGGTTTGGGGCAGCAGACTGCCAAACAAAAGGACCTGGGGGTGCTTGTGGACAGCAGGTGAACTGGAGCCAGCAGTGCCCAGATGGCCAAGAAGGCCACCAGCATCCTGGCATGGATCAGCAATGATGTGGACAGCAAGACATGGGAAGTGATTGTGCCCCTGTACTGGGCACTGGTGAGGCAACATCTTCAATCCTGGGTTCAGTTCTAGGCCACTCACTNCTGGGGGTTGGGTTCTGCTCCCTAATCTCAGGTGACAGAAGGAGGAGAAATGGCCTGAAATTGTGTCAGGAGAGGGTTAGGTTGGAGAGGAGGAAAAATGTCTTTGCTGCAAGAGTGGTGAGGGACTGGCACAGGCTGCCCAGGGAGGTGGTGGAGTCTCCATCCCTGGAGGTGTTCCAGAAAGGTGTGGCAATGGTACTGGGGCCATGGTTTGATGGCCATGGTGGGGTTGGGTTTCTGGTTGGACTGGGTGATCTCAGAGGGCTTTTCCAACCCAAACAATTCTGTGGTTCTCTGGAATGACAACGAACAGCAAGCTGCCTGGTGGGAAGGCAGAGAAGGAGGTGGATGGACTGGGACACTTCCCTAGGAGGCTGTGGGCTGAGGAGGGCAGGACTGGTAAGAGCCTTCTCTGGAGCTGCCCCACAAGATGGGTATATGAAGTCTTGTTGAGTTCCTGTTCTTTGGGCAGTGTGGCACTGGCTCTGCCTTCCAGCATCCTCCCGTTCCCATGGCTCCTGCTTCTCTTTTCTCTAACTCCAGTATCTGTCTTTTCCTCCTCCCAGCCCCAGCCTCATTTCTCCCCAGCAGCTTCTCCAGGAAAGAGTGCCCAGTCCTAAGGCCTATCTCCAACTTTAGCACCTGGCCTAACTGGTTTTGTGCCAACCAAACTCCCTAAAGGATTACTTTGGAATCAAGGCAATGTGTGAGCTCCCTGCTCAGTCTCTGGGACTGCAGCCACTTTTGCTTTCTCAGGCCACAAGTCCTGCTCCTTCTGCACTCAGGACTTGCAGGAGGCTTAGAGTAAAAGTGATGAATTTAGTCATCAACATCACTGACTTCTGCCAAAGCAGCAGAAGGAGCTATGGCAAACCAAGAAATCATCATTTTCAGTAACAAGAGGCTTTGACACCACAGTGAGTGTTCCCTGTGGTACTGATGTCACCCAAAAGCCATGTTGTGGGTGACTCATTTGAATGACTGCTGGCTGAGAACAGAGTGAAGACTGCTGTGTGAGAGATGCTGCAAAGCTGGATGGATCACAGCAGGATCCATGCTCTTGGGTATCTTCA
>VWZE01010479.1:0-35384 GCA_013396675.1 Eubucco bourcierii
ATTCCAATTAGCCTCAAACCAGCACACCTTACCATTCAATGATTCTATGATCTTGAGGACCTTCATATGGCCCCAGGTCTGGTAGCGACAGATAGGGTATACCTGTCTTAGAGAGGGAGAATGATCCTGGAACATGAGCTGGTGGGGCTTGTGGAAAGGGCTTTAAACTAGGNTTTGTCCTTGTGGGCAACTTTAACTTGCCAGATATCTTCTGGGACTTTAACACCACAGAGAAGAGGCAGACTAGAAGGTTCCTAGAGTGTATGGAGGACAACTTAACTCAGCTGCTATGTGAGCCTACCAGGAGCGCAACCCTGCTTGACCTGCTGTTCACCAATAGAGAAGAGCTAGTGGGAGATGTGGTGGTTGGAGGCTGACTGGGGTCCAGCGACCATGAAATGAGAGAGTTTTCAATATACGGTGAAACCAGGAGGGGCATCAACAAAACCTCCACACTGGATTTCCGAAGGGCAGACTTTGGATTATTTAAGGAACTAACTCTGAAAGTTCCTTGGGAAACAGCCCTTAAAAACAAAGGGCTCCAGGAAGGCTGCATCTGCTTCAAGAATGAACTCATAAAGGCACAGGAACAGGCTGTTGTCAGTGTGCCGGAAGATGAGCTGATGAGAGAGACAGCCAGACTGTATGGGCAAGGAGCTTCTAAAGGAATTTAGGGAAGAAAAAGATGGTGTATCACCTTTGGAAAAAAGGGGAGGTGTCCCAGGAAGAGTTTAAGGATGTTGCTAGGAAGAAAATTAGAGAAGCAAAAGCCCATTTAGAATTTAGACTGGCCACTGTTGTAAAGGAGAATAAAAATGATGCTGGATTGAGTCCAGCATCAGTAAGTTTGCAGATGACACCAAGTTAGGAGCAGATGTCAATCTGTTGGAAGGTAGGTGGGCAGAGACCAATGGGACGAGATTCAACAAGGTAAAGAGCAGTGTTCTACACTTTGCCCACAACAATCCCAATCAGCATTACAGACTGGGAACAGAGTGGCTGGAGAGTAGCCAGGTAGAAAGGGACTTGGGGGTACTGGTAGATAGTAGCTGAACATGAGCCTGCAGTGTGCCCAGGTGGTTAGGAGAGCCAATGGCATCCTGGCCTGTAACAGGAAGAGTGTGGCCAGTAGGACAAGGGAAGTCGTTCTGCCTCTGTACTCAGCACTGGTCAGGCCACACCTTGAGTCCTGTGTCCAGTTCTGGGCCACTTAGTTCAAGAGAGATCTTGAGCTACTGGAATGTGTCCAGAGAAGGGCGACAAAGCTGGCAAGAGGCCTGGAGCACAGCCCTGGAGGAGAGACTGAGGGATCTGGGGTTGTTTAGCATGGAGAAGAGGAGGCTCAGGGGTGACCTCATTGCTGTCTATAACTACCTGAAAGGAGGTTGTAGCCAGGTGGGGGTTGGTCTCTTCTCCCAGGCAACCAGCAACAGAACAAGGGGACACAGTCTCAAGTTGTGCCAAGGAAGGTCTAGGCTGGATATCAGGAGGAAGTTCTTCACAGAGAGAGTGATTGGCATTGGAATGGGCTGCCCAGGGAGGTGGTGGAGTTGCCAGCCTCGGAGGTGTTCAAGAAAAGACTGGATGGGGCACTTAGTGCCATGGTCTAGTTGATTGGACAGGGCTGGATGGTAGGTTGGACTGGCTGATCATGGAGACCTCTTCCAATCTGGTTGATTCCATGACTCTATGATTCTATGAATTTTGACATCAGCAGTATTTTGCAGGTAGCAAAGAAGCACAAATTGACAATAAGAGTTGTGAAAGAGTTAGTGAATGAAGAGAAGGTGGCAGGCAGAAAGATGCAGTGAGGAATTATATAAACCATAATTGCTCGGTTTTACCATTTTACATAATCATTTTCTGCTAAAAGTAGAATATTATACAAAACAGGCCAAAAAGGTATATCCAAATTGACTTAATCCATGGTAAAATCATAAGTACACAGGAATTAGTAGTATAGTAACCATAATAAAGTATTTTAAAAGAAAAAAAAAATAAAAGAATTAAAAGGCTTTTAGCTTTCAAGAAAGGGAATCCCATTGTATAATTAGATCATGAACTAGGGCCTTTCACCGCTGAAAATTCATACTGTGCTCTATTTAAGTGCCACCTCTTGAGTTTCCTGCTGCAGCTTCTAATAGCAAACCATATTCTGCTTTTCTTTGTGCAAACCCAATCACATCACATCAAATTATACAACTAATTAACACAAACTCCTTAAAAAATTGCATATTATTTTGGCAAGCCAAATTAACGTCAGTCCCCTGAAACCATGTTTAGTAATTCCCACTGACTGTAGTAACGCCTACTACTGAGAGAAGGGCTAATCAACTACAGGCTCTCCTGCTGATGAGCTGAACCAAGTAACCAGATGTTTCTGCCTTCTAGGCTAATGAAAATGTCATGCACGTTTTTCTCTCCACCTAGATGAAGAACTAATTCCACCATGGACAAGGTCTAGGTAGTTTTCATTTGTCCAGTGCTGTGTCTGACAGATCCTGATAGTCAATCCTGAGCGTGCAGGTACAGCCTTTCTGAAGGTGCTCTGGTTTAGAACCAGCTAACCCAGCCCACTGAGGCAACCTGCTGCTAGAGATTTCTCACATAGTAATATGGAGAGCAGAGGGAAAACTGATGGATGCTACTGTGGAAAAAAAATTTTCCTTCATATTGTACTATATGTAAAAACTGGGAAAGTTATGTTTTTTTGTGTATTGGTAAGAGGTCTCATTGGCATTAAATTAGTTAATTAGATGTCTATTGCAATTAAAAGAGGCATAACATTTATATTAACATTTTAAAGCTTGCTTATTTCAGGGGTGTCAGTTTACATGAGTCTAAATAGACAATAATGAACATGATGAGGTATTCCATATTAAAACAGAGTACTGTGGACCTGTCTAGTAAAATCTTAATATTAAATTGTAGTAGGGTAGTATAAAAGCTTCACATTTAGATTTATCCCATCTTGAATCTCAAATAATGGACTTGTACTGAAATATGAATACAAATGGAAAAAAAAAACATTTACATGTAATCTTGCAAAATACATTTACAGTATATTTTGATGGATGATGAAGTCATTTTCAGAAACAGTAAGCCATACTTTAAAGATACTGTGTAACTGTTTAACAGCAATATTTCTGAAGTTCAGTTGAATGGTCTCTCTCATGCTAGTGCTAGATTAAACTTCAGTATATAAGTAGACTCTACTATCATAGATGCCTAACTGCAGAAGGAAAAATATGTGTGGCTGCTTAAGGAGGAAAGGAATTAGGTCTATTTGTACAGTTTTGATTTGAGAAATACAGTGAATGCGCTAATCTCAGACCCAGCCTCTGAAGCTAACTGTATTCTTTATTTTGTTTTTCAATAAATCTGAAGTAGCATATATAGACTGTAAGCAGAAGTTAGTTTTTTTATATTTTAAATTTCCTTAACATGCTCATTGCTGTATTAACATCTGTTCTGAGACTCCCACCACCACAGCAAGGAGGCATCAATTAACATCAGTTTGGAAGTGACAGATACTCAGTCAAGGAAGAATAAAACTCTACAGCAATTTTTGCCAGCGAAATCTCATCATGTGTGCAAAGATGCAGTCTACTGGTAGCACCAGTTTGATATTTGAGGGGATGGATCACTGAAAGAATGAGGTTTGCCTCTCATGAAGAGACATGCATTGAGTCCTTAATTCTAAATGCAAAGATAAGGGCATTGAACTGAGAATGACCTGGCTCTGGTCCCAGAAAGTTGTGTTTCACTGGATTTAGTTTCTACAGCAGAAAATCTTACAATGTGAGAGGTGGTCTTTCTTACATCTTGCTCTCTTGCCAGTGAAAGAAATAGCGGAATATTGATGTTTTCCCAGGATACTGTGGTTCTCTAGAGCAGACCATGGACTATATTGCTTAATGTGCAAGGTAGTAGTTACTAATACAGTGAAGGTTTCTGGTTGGTTATCAGGATTGACTTCAAGAACAGTGGGGCTGAAAAGTGCTGCTATTTGATCATTGAAAAAGTATGGTGCTGTGCAAAGATCCATGTTCAAGAACTGAGAGAGTGGCTTTGGGCCATCTTGGCAACCACACAAGTTCCTCAGTATCTTCCTTTGCTTCTGCATGGCACAACTTTACAAAGTAGAGCATCATTGAGAAATTGGTGGAAAATAAAGAGTGAAAAATAATGTATGCACTGTCAGTATGTTGCCTTCCTTGGTAAATAAGAAGTAAAAAGCTGAGAGAGATAGAGGAGTGAAACTAAACAAAAGTTTTTTTTGGGAAGGCAAATATTAGTTTGAAACCTGTTTAAGATTTTAAAGTGTGAAAGTCTTCAGTGAAAATGTTTCCCTTTCAAAAAAACAATCTGATGCCATTCTTTTAGTGAAGAAAAGGTTACTTTTATAAAGTATTCTATATTGATCTTATCAGTATCTCTGTGATAGGATGACAAGAATGAAACAAATGTTGCTGAACTGTGAAGAACTTTGTCTTAAGCCAAATAATTTTGGCCCTGAGAGAAACTGTCATGAAGAGTGAGAGAATTTTTTAGGAGAGTCAGAGACTGCATGAAATACACTAATAATAGTTATTCCACTGATAGAGACAATTTTTCAATATAAAAGAAAGATTCAAAGTAAAAGGAAAAATATGTACACACAGAGAGTGAGAAAGAAGAACAGTCTAATATTACCAGGCAGTTTGGGAAACATGGGAAATTAAATATGTATTTGGAGAGGGTATAATTGAATATTTTTCATTGTCTAGTGGATTCCACAAAATGAAGGAGATTTTGTTTCCTTACAGAAGCATTTCCCTATACACTATTTTGTGCCAAAAGGAGAGAAAAATCACTTTGAACAGCTCAAATTAAACCAAATAATCCTGAACAAAAGACTGTCATGAAAATCACAAGATCCCACACCGACATTACTTTGTCCCATACAGTTTTTGGGAAACAAAGGGTCATTGGAGTCTCATGCAGTTCTTGGTTTTCTATTTGTGTAAGGTTGGAGAAGGAATAACAAAATTTGGTCCTAAACACTTCCATGAGAATTGGCTTTATCCAGACACAGTTGTGTTCAGAATAAAACCTTTGATTACTGCTGTATGTAACAGTCATGTGAACATGTTCCCACAGGGTTTTTGGGTAAAGTCTGGAGAAAAAATGCTTAGATGATATGTCAAGTAAGAACTGGGAATGAAATCAGACCTCTGAGCTATAGGTGCTTGTTCACCTATTGCTAGCTTCAGTCTGTTCAACTTTCTATCATTCCTCTATTCACTGGCTTCATAAACTTTCCCGTGAGGTTACCTGACAGGACAGTAAAAATAGATACGTAACGTAACGGTAATACAGTACAATAAAACATAACATGACATAACATAACATCACATAACATAACATAACATAACATAGCATAGCGTAGCATAGCATAACATAACATAATATAATACAATATAATATAATATAATATAACATAATATAATATAATATAATATAATATAATATAATATAATATAATATAATATAATATAATATAATATAATATAATATAATATAATATAATATAATATAATATAATATAATATAATATAATATAATATAATAATAATATAATATGTTATACTATACTATATTCTATTCTATTCTATTCTATAGAGGAAGGACAACAGATGAGAAAACTTGTTCTTGGAGAATGAACAAAATGATCTAGGGTATCTGTTACTTCCTGAAAAGTCTCAGGAGTTTATCCATCATGCTAAATGTCTTCTAGCATGAAGGAATTGTGGCATTCATAATCACAGGAATGTTAAGTTTTATCACACTGGAAGTCCATTTGGTCTGCTGTCCTGTGAACAGCGATCAAAGCCACAAACTTCAAAGGAAGGTGCAACGAAGTATGAACAAGATACTTAAAGAAATATCCAGGTTTTGTCTTTTTCTTAATATAGATAACCAGTGTTTATGCTAAAGAATTTCCATTTCTTCTTGCTTCATTTATTTAAAGTTTCATCTTCTTTCTGTATACATTTTTTTCTGTTTCATTTCAATAAAATTCAGATAAAGTGAAATATTTTTGCGTTTACTTCTCTCCATTTTGTCAATATTGTGTGATTAACTGTCCATATTCATATTTACCCATCTCAGTTTACCTGGCAGTAAACTTTCTGCCCATCTAGTAACATTTGAAAGACTCTGGTAAGCAAGTTGTAACATCTGTTCAAACAATTTTGTCCTCTTTGCTTCTTGCAATGCAAAAGCTTCAGAGGTCAGTTCAGATAGACTTTGCACACTGCAGAACTATTTGTTATATGAACTCACATATACACTTCTCATGCAGACAAATTTTAGCACCTTTTAAGGTATACTTGCTGTGTTTATATGTTTACTACTTAACAACTGAACAAGTGATGAAGACTTTGCAGGAAAAGGTAATTTTTAGGAAGGGATCATCAGTACCCCAAAATAGCTAGGAAGTACTTTGACCAACTTGAAATGACACAGTAGGGTAATTCCTTCCCATTCTCCTGCTGTTCCAGGAATAATAAGCTTGCTGAATTTCTTCAAGGAAGAAAAAAACCCCTCTTTCTTCCTTGGGCACACAAGCTGTACTAAAGTTTTTGAAGAAAAAAGTGTTTCTTTCTGTGTTTGTGCTGTAGTTTGAGGATTGAAAAGACAAAGAATAAAGACTTCCCTGACAAAGTGCTCAGAACGCCTATCTGGATAGTTCTTATTTGGTTGTAAGAATACTTTGTGTCCAGGTCTGAGACCCTCAGTTCAAAACGGACAAGGAATTGCTTGAGAGTCCAGCGCAGAGCCACAAAAATAATTAAGGGAGTGGACCATCTTCCTTATGAGGAGACACAGAGGGAACTGGGGCTCTTTAGCTTGGAGAGAGGAGCTGAGGGGTGACCTCATTAATGTTTATAAATATGTATAAGGTGAGTGCCAAGAGGATGGAGTCAGGCTCTTCTCAGTGATGCCCAATGACAGGACAAGGGGCAATGGGTGGAACTTGAGGGATGGGAAGTTCCATGCAAACATGAAGAATTTTTTTTTTTTTTCCACAGTGAGGGTGATGGGACACCAGAACAGGCTGCCCAGGGGGATTGTGGAGTCTTCCACTCTGCAGATATTCAAGACCAGCCTGAATGCATTCCTGTGTGATCTGGTATAGGCGACCCTCCTCTGGAGTAGATGGTCTTTCGAGGTCCCTTCCAGACCTTAATCTTCCGTGGTTCTGTGTGCTTCTGCAAATACAAGGAAGTCTAAACACTAAAGGTTCCTGAATTAAAAAATTGTTTTCCACCTCAATTGTGTGGATGGCTTTGACAGATGTGCATTTTTTTTCTTGCAGTTTTTTTCTTACTTGTGGATAAAACCAAATAGTATCCCAAATTATTCATGACTGGTATGCTGAATTTTGGGACCTGATTGTGCAAAATTTTGTGGGGGGTTGTAAATTTCTTAAAATGAGAAATCTGTAATCTGACAGTGATTACTGATTTTTCTGTGACCTATGGTTCAGACTTGAAAAAGAGGTGTATTCATTCCTTTGGGTTTATCTGAGGTATCAAGCGTGAACAAGGGCAGAAATCAAAAACCATGGAAGAATTCAGGTTTTGGACTGGCAAATATAGCATAAAAATAATAACAAAGGGAATTGAAAAGCTATTGAAGTTAAAGACTGTGATCCAGTTTAGGTCCACACATGGTAATGCATTATAGAGCAGTGATTTATTGAAGTTATTCATTAAAGGCACTCCTACACTCTTAAAAAACTAACATAGGGAGCACTTTTTGGACAGAGAAGCACACACAAAGGGTGTATGAGTAAGAAGCATGCGAATCAACAAAATAATAGCTCTCTGTTCTGTATAGTTCTATATTCCTTTACAGCTAGGTTGTTTCATTACTAATTCCAGAGTATTAGCATCTATTGTGTTGTTCTGTACAGCTTGTTGTACAGAAACAATTCAATAAATGAAAAGTCTGAACTCTAAGTATCATTATTATTATTTTTGTTCAGATTTGCTTTGTGGTGCAAGATTCTTTTGATTGCTTCAAACCTACAACAATCCCCTGTTGTTTATCATAAATAACAAGTTGGTTTATTTCTCTGGGTTTGCAAGTTTAATTTTCTTCTGTTGCTGTAATTTCTATTCATTTTTAACATGAACACTTTTTCCTACAGAAGTAGTCTTATATCTAACTGTACCTTGTGATTCGTTGGCTGTGAAAAGCATTCTAGTTGATGAGAAAAGGGAAAAGTCATTCCACCCCCTCACCAGAGTGAACTAAACTTTCTAAGGATATATTTTGTCCCTTTTTGAGAGGGGATAGGTAATGCCCTCGTTTCTGTCTTGCCTACTTGCAAGATCGAATTCAGAAATGAGTTAGTGGTGATGTCGTTAACTTTATTTCCCACAGATTTCTCCTTATATCAACTTGATAAAACACTGAAACAGAGAAATAATGTATTTGGACAAAAATCAGTATTTTAAATGGAATAATTGGTGTTTATTTGGCCAGGATCAGCAGTTTTTCAAAATCTCTGAAATTTGTACAGTCTGTCTTCTAAGTTGATTTTTTTCTGTTATTAGTAAGGAGAGGGAATTATGGACACCCTGATAATAATTTATCTCATTTATATCTATGTTTCTTTCCTAGTGAGAGCTTTGTGTATTTTCCATGCTGAAGGCTGAATAACAGGACTCTCTGACACCAATACTGTAACTTCCAACAGTGGTCTTTTAACCACATTTTTCACAATCAGAGTTATTTAGAGTCTGTAGTCAGAGACTTACTACTTTTATTAAAATAGACTGGCTGGATCATTCTGATCATCTGCCCACTTTGCCATTCTACACTAACACAGGAGAGTACACATGATTTACTTCAATGAATTTCTACTTCCACAGTTTCTCAGTGTGCCTCTTGCAATCTTTAATAGAGAAGTGATCAGTTATTTTGGTCTTCATTCAACTGGGAAAAATGTGCTAAGTGATAATATAAGATGACCAGACCTTGTTTTGCTGTTTAATTGGTAGATCTGCATAATTAATTTATAGTGTTTTTCTAACTGTACAGTAAAATGAGGTACAGCTAATAGCATGCCTCTGTTAAGAGTCTATTGACATTTTAACTGCTTAAGACCCATTTTGAACCTGCAGAATCTAAATCTACTGGTGGCAGGGAAGCTGAAGTGTTACATCTGTCATTTCTTCTGGTTGGGAATCCCTCTTCCACAACTACAGTGGGAACTGCATCTGACAGACGAGGGTTTTCCATCAAAGGGATGAATCCATCCAATAACTGAGTGCTTCTTGCTGAAGGGACAAAGTTTCTTCGGGAGCACAAAGGACACACTCCATGTTTCACAAGTTGTAACAAACACCTCCACTGTTCCCCCAAATTATCTTTACTCAATTCATACTCCTGTACTACTTTTATATTTTGGAACATAGATCCTCTTTCGCTTTTTTCTCTACAAGAAAGATATGCTTTAGTCTCTGTCATATCATGAACATGCATGCAAGCAAGGAAAACCTACAGGTGTTCTTGTGTACTCAACAACCCCCATTGCCTTGACCATTTCCTTTGAACTATGTATAATGTCTGTTTGGGATTTACCTTCTTCCAGGTATTTCTTTATCATTTCTGATCCATCAGTTTTCACTGACATGACTCTCAAAAAAATCTGTCAAGTATCATTCCTACTTCCAGAGCAGAATTCATTTGTGTCTGATTCCGCATGCCCATTTTCTTAGTTTTCTATGGTCTTTCTCCCCTAACCTCTTTTAATGCTGATATCTCTTAATTATATGCTTTCTTAGATCCCTCAATACTCCTTCCATCTTGTGTGTGAAGATTCTTTGAATTTTCCTGATTTTCTTGTGTTTTTTTTCCATCCTTTTAAAATTATGTTTGGATGGTCTTCTCTGAAGATAGAAATATGGTGATCAGTTCCATTTTGTGACATATTGATATCTGTTTTTTTTCCAAATCTCCCTGCTTTTGAAGAAAGCCCCTCAAATTTATTGGTCAGTGTATCCTTGTGGATGTCCAGCCATGAGCTCAAGGTCAGTAGAGCCAGAGCTAAGCAGTCAAATGTCCCTTAACACTTTTTTTTTTTTTCCTGTCCATTACTGCACATTTAATACTTATTTTCCTTGCTGACTCACACCTGTTCCTGATTTCTTACATTCAAGCCATAGTTGAGTTTTACTGACTCTCTACAAGCACAAATACAGACTGGGTGGTGAATGGCTGGAGGCTAGCCCCAAGGAAAAGGACCTTGGGGTCTGAGTTGTTGAAAAGCTCAACATGAGCCTGCAGTGTGTGCATGCAGCCCAGACAGCAACTGAGTCCTGAGCTGCATCAAGATAAGTGTGGTCAGCAGGGCAAGGGAGGGGATTCTGCCCCTTTACTCTGCTCTTGTCAGACCCCACCTGGAGTACTGTGTGCAGTTCTGGAGCCCTCAGCTCAGGCATCTAACCCACATCTAAACATTTGTATGGAGAGCTAGATGCTTTTGCCTTAAACTGTACCTTACCTTTGCTATCTGAACTGGATGCAAATCCTTCCCCATGACGGTGATGTGTTTAGATTCAGATAGCTTTAGTTATTTAACTGGTATATTACTGGCCTACACTTTGTTTCACACTGCTGGCAAAGGAAGGCACCACCATTATCTTAGTTTGCTGTAACACTGGATCAGCAGACTCAGTAAATGGGACTGCCTCTACTAAATCACAGTTATTTCTTTGACCTTCATGACTTGGGGCTATCTGCAGTATAAGTATCCCAAACATATGAGCATTAATTCATACAGAGCAACTTTTACTGACTCATGAGGGCAAACAATGCTATTTGGGAACACTGCGCACAGTGGTTTGTCTATCTGGGAGTAGAATTCTATACAGATGTTATCAACATGAGTTTTAAGTGGATTTTTTTCTGTAATAAGGAAAAAAAACCCATTAAAATGAATGGTGCACCACTTTCCCTCTTTGTGCAAAGTTAAAGAAACAAACTTTCCCTAAGAAAAATATATTAAAACCTAATGCTAGTTAATGCAACTTCCCGCGTTGCACACCAAAGAAATGCTACTGCCACCCACACTTCTGCAGAATATTTAATGAAGGATCTCCTCTCTTAAACCAAGGAACAACTTAATTATTTTTTCCTTGATTCTTCTGTTTACATCTGGTGTGACCTCTTATGATTTCCAAGACAACATAAAAAAAGGAAACTGTCAGAGAGAAACACACCAAATTCAGCTGTCTTTTCCTTTGGACAAAGATTTGGACAAAGGTTTGGACAAACTGTATGTTTAAAACAACTCATGAAGAATGTACAACCTCTTCCTTTCCTGCATCATATACAATAACACCATAACCTCATATTCAATTATTTTTTCCCAAACACTGATGATATTCAGTCATGAGTTCAAAAACTGAGGTCCTTGCATTATGTGCTCCTTGCCTGAGTTTCCCCCCAATTCCTTTTTCTCTAAGAAGACCATATTTTATTTTTTTTCCCTGTCTTGCTGGATTTCAAGGACCACCACTGACATTCTTTTGATGAAAAAAGCATTCTTTTTGGTCTCTGGGTTTCTCTGCTTTGGTCTTTGGAAAAGTAGCTTTCAGGTCAGAAAACTCACCCTGTTTAAAGCAGAAAGCTACCACTTGGCAATGTAATCCCCACATCTTTGGAGGTTGTGGGAAGGGATTGGCTGTGGAGCAGGGAGTACCTGTGTGCCCATCAGTCAGTCTCCATTTCATCTGTGCTACTGCTGTTCCAGAGAGTCAAAAGGGAAGGAATTTGAAAAGTTATCACAATACTATAACTCAAAAAGTGTCTTGTACACACTAGAGGATAGTAGGGATACTGTATGATTTACTGCAGGTAGTGAGACTTTACCTGTTAGAGTGTTGCTAGTTTTAGCAGGAGTTCAGTACCATGTAAGTCCTCGGAAATGTGAGATTAGGAACAGGCAAGTAAAAATAATAGAGTGATGGGCTACAAATAGAGTGTGTATAGAGCTTGACTTTAACTGACATACATCCTTGCTCACAAGACCTGAATAGTATTTCAGCTATATATTATTGATGTTCCACAACACATGCACACATTCTCCCCTTGCCCTCATCACATGCATACAGACCCATACAAAGGTAACACCACAGTTCATATCTTGCAACAAGCCATACATAGAAGTATTCACAACAGAAAAACTATGTGTCCATATTGGTGGATAGTTAAGGCTAGCTTAATTCAAATATTTTCGATGCACTCTGAACTGTGGGATATCAGACACTATCCATGTTGTTTTGGGACTGTTCTGTCCCCTATGAAATCGATGGGAAAATTCCTACTAAATTAGGTGATTCGGATTCAAAGGAAGAGGAAGTTGTGCAGGCATTTTGCAGGAACACACATATATGCATTATATATTATAAAATGTTACTTAAATATTCTCTACTCCAACACAAAGTAATTTTCTTCACAAATCTGGAAAAATTCGTCTTCATAAATGAAAAGATAAAAACTTGTTTCACTTGTAAAAACAACAGCAAAAAAAAGTTGAAAAGCATCCCTTACAAAGGTGTACCCGTGCGAGTGCATGTGCACGTATTTGTTACTATTTTAAGAGAACTTTGTTTTTATGCCTCCTTGATCTCAGCAGACTGTCCAGCATGAGATGAAACTTTGTCATATGACATAAGACACAAGGAAAATGCATTCAGCTGGCCTGAACTTTCTCATCTGTAACAGATTTAAGATCTTTAGCTCCGCAATATTTTGAATTTCTCAAAACCTGAAAACCAGAGAGTGAGACCTGTGTACAGGAGAAAATCTCCTTTCATTATATTGGGATTATTTTTCTGTCCCAGGTGCTTCAGTCTGGGCTTTCTCTTAGTCTAATTGATAACCATCAGGTTCCTCCCCTTAACCCGATGACTTTTGTGCATTCCCTTCCCGGGTGACTACTGATTCAGTGTTCTACCTCATTCGCTTTTGGCTGACCTGGAGTTCCTGGGTTAAGCTTCCCCACTGGTATTCAACCTTGGACCCTATTATTGTTCTACTTGTCTGACCTCTGATACACTAAATTCTAACAAGGTGATCTGAAAAAAATCACTCATTTTTTTCTGTGTGGTTTCATGGTTTGTCTTTTCACTGCTCCTGGCTGATGTTCTTTTCTCCACTTCAGACCACCAAGTGCTCTGCTTTAGTTTGTCAATTTATAGTGCTGTCATGGTTTCAAATGCTGCAACCATTGTGCAGAATATACTCTCCTGACCTCTGAAGCAACTTTCTGTATTTCAATTGTTAACTCATTAGTGTTTGGAAGAACAGCTGTAAAGAGAATAGCCTTTTTCCCACAACCACTTCCAATGAGTTGCTTGAAGAGTCATCACAATCAAGGATTAAGAGAAACCAAGAGGAAGCTGCTAAAAATTAGCTCCAACTATTTTGTATTCTTGCCCAAAGGAAATGATCTCAATCCCAAATGATATTGATGTTCTTCTTTATCAATTCACTGCTATGATGCAAAAGAGAGGCATATTAATCATAGGGCAATGAAATTGTCTTCTTTGAGAAAGACTTCTAAGATCATCAAGTCCAGTGATAAAGCTAGTGAAGAAAAGACAAACTTCTGATTTAGATAAGTAGACAAAATATGTTCTTTAATATAATCTTTAAATTTAACTATTTTTTCTGTCCGCAGACAATCCTCTTTTTCTCACATATCCTTTGTTATTAGGTCCTGGGCCTTGAAGTAACTTCTCTCAGTCATATTTTAAAAATAAATATTGTTTCAGCTCTTTCACTTTCAAAATGTCTTGAGAAGGTAGAGGAATAGGGATGTGAATGGAAAGTACCAACATATTTTATCCTGAAGTCTGTTTTCTCTTTGACAACAGGAGTGCAGTCAGAACTGTGCTTATTTAAAAAAAAAATAAAATTGAATCTCCTTGTTTTCCTTCCTTTCCATTTTAGTGGAGAAATGATCTTGCTCACTGAGCAGTGAGAGGTGCTTCTGGCATTTAGGAACAGATTTATAGAATTAACAATAAGTTCACACTTTTCATACTCTGATTTTTCAGATTAATGAGCAACATCTTATTTCTGAAGTTCTGTGTCAAAGTCTGAGCCACCAGTTTCTGAGTGGTAAAAAGAGACTATGTTTTTTCCGTGTTCAAAAATGTAGCATGGTTTAGAATAGAAGGATTTTAAACATGCAATAGCTGGTTACATGTGAACAATTTCTTTCAAGCAATATGTTTTGAATGCCTTTTCTATCTGTTCTCTAGCGTCACAGGTGTTTAGCTCTAACACACTTTTTTATATCAACAGTAATAATTAACTTTTTGGATCTCATGGAAACCATGTTAGATCTTTAACAAAATACTTCATGTTGAGAGAGTACTTGGCACAGTGTTCTCCCAGGTAGCATGAGTTGTGGCTGCACAGTTTTCTGATGACATAAAATACTTGAATGCATCTTTCATTTTTGTGTCAGAGAATCATAACAACAGTTTGAATTTCTTGTAGGTCTCATCACCAAGGATTTCAAAGTACTTTGCAAACACTAGTTAAAGCTTCGCAGTCCCCCAGAGACAAGGATGACTTGGATGTACTTCTACTGATTTAAGTTAGCATGGTATGGGAATTGCATTTCTCCCTCTCAATCCTATAATGACCTTTTTACAGACGGGTAAGTTGAGGCACAGGCTAGCAAATGTCTTTTCCAGAGTCACAGAATGAATCAGTACAAGCAACGCAACTGGTATCTGATATCTGTTCTTCAGCTCTCTAAATGACTTGTTAATTCCTTCAACATGCTTGATGATTTAATATTTAAGAGTTTTTTTGTTCAGCGTAAATCCACTTACTTCGAAAGTGGATCTTTTAAACTGTGTATGCAAACAACATTTGTATAAGGTTTAAATAATTAAAAAAAAAATCCCAGAACCCTGTGACTATTTTAACAGAATTAAAATGATAGTATAAAGTGGAAAGAATGCAATCACTGCCTAAAAACAATGGATGCATTTGATTGCCTGTGTCAAACACCATTAGACTTTTTGCTCTAATAAAACAGTAAAGTCAGTGCTTTACAGCAGCTTAAATCAATTCCCCTAGAATGATATTACAGCTGCCAGATCTTCCGAAGTTGTATTTATTTTCTGAAGAGGTAAGAAGCTCTCGAATCTTACTGTTCATTTAAAAATATATATATTTGCATGGATGAAAAAAATGGTATCAGAAAGTAATTTGTGCTACTGTTTGTACAAGCAGTTTCAAGAAAAGCCAAACCAAACTGAAGTAAAAAAAGACGGGTGATTGCATTGCTGTGTTTCTTCTGCATCATTGTTTTTAGCAGATGGTTTACTATTACAACTGCATTTACTTCAACAAGACTTTATAACCTTGGAAGTTTGTTTTTTTGTGTTGATGTTGTTTGTTTGTCTGCTGTTTTGCCTGGAGTTGTGGTGTACCATTTGTATTTCAAAAGTTTATGTGGATTACTTTGTGAGTGGTTTGGATCTTAGTTAAACTCTGGTCTCTTACTGTTGGGATAGTAAATCTGTGCTTGATCTGGACCCAAACGTATTTTGATTGTAAATAGAAAGTCTTCTTTTTATAAGGATGTTCACTTCACAGCTTGAGCAGTGTAATTTTTATACAGGTTTCAGCAATCAATAAAAAAGCCACAGGAGGAATGATTTATCTTGTTGGTTACAGAGACTGTCACTGAGAGAAATTGTAAAAGATCAATTTACACAACCTGGTGTGAGAACGTTATTGATATAACACAGCTGATCAGTTTCTGGTAGTCTATGGGCCAATGACTAAAAGAGAGCCCTGCCCTAGGATAGGGCCACTCACCAAGATCTTAATAGACTCGCTGGTCCATAAAATGGACATGAAGCCAATGAAGGGCGAGATTCTACGTGCTCATGGTACACTGACTGGCCTGCAGGAAAATGGATTGGCTCAGTTCCGATTAGTTAGTTAAGCAGTGTCATGCATCCTCCTTTTTTTTTTTTTTTTCTCNCCTTAATTACAAAGGGCCCTTTTAACCACAGGTCACAGGAGTTGGCTCACTTGACAGGAAATAAGGAAACAAGCTACCTTCCTGGAAGAAAAAAAAAAGAAGAAAAAAAAGAAAAAAAGAAAATCAAACTTCCACTCCTCAAATTAGTTAAATGAAGCTTATCAGCACTTGTTAGTTGATCCTTTGACAGCCTGTTAATTGCAGCTGGTACATTAAGTTATGTTATAACCAGCAGGACATATGATTAAAAAAAAAAAAAATCTACGGATATACCACATGGCATGTGTTGGTGGAGAAAACAAAGTAAGAACAATGTTGATATTTGCTGTAAATATCACAGTATAAAATACATTTATGGGATATTTTCTTTTTTATTCTGTAAAATTAAATTGTATTCCAAATGAAGTAGCTTTTCTGGATCAGAAAAGATCTCTACAGTGAGACTAGAAATATTCTTGTTGTGTCTTCTTAATAAAAAACAATGTTAACTGCTATGTAAATATGAGCAGACTGTACCTATGGGTGTTATACGTTCAGCTTTTAACATACTTTTCCTGACACAGACTCTCCATTATACTCTTTTATTTACAGACAATAATTTCTGTTATTACTGGAGGGAAAGAAAAGAACATTAACAGCATTAAGAAACCCTGCGGCAGTGGTTTCTTCTTTGTAGGAAGTGACTCTACTGTATAACTGCTAGCAAAATAAAGGATCCAAAGGCACATCAAGGGGAAAAAACTGTTTTCATGTGTTTAACCTGTTAATTATAGTAATCTACACTATAGTGTAAGTATTGTAACCTGGAATGGGAAACGGGTGTTTGAAAGAATGAGCTGACTAAGACAAAAATGATTAAATCCACACTTTGAATGGATGATTTTCATATGTAATTTGAGCTACACATTCTTAAGTTGTTTCATTTTCACATTTCCATACTCATCGGCATGTATCAAAGTGAAAGACTAGCTGAAATGAATGTTTTCTTACCTTCATCTGCTGGAGTATTTTACATATTTCTCAAAGACTGAAGTATGTGTTCTTCTGGACCTATAATATATGTTTTAGATGTGTTAGATACCTACCATGAAGTCACATTTTGAAATTCTAGGTATCCTACCAATATTGCTTGTATACAGAAGAATATTTATAAATGCAATGTTACTTTCATACTGTCCAATATTCCAAGTCCCTATTAACTATCATTGCCTTTCCATGTGACAGAACTGGCCTCTCACTGTGTTCCTGATATGTTTTGAGCACTGACAAATTTGTCACACTCCCTCCAGCTCTGAAAGTCAAATTCCTTGTTCTGACAATGGATGGAGTGCAGGTGCTGTCCCTCCTCCTTTGCCTTCTTATGCTCAGAAGTGAAAAGAAATAAAGGAAACATGATCAGAGCAAAGAAACGGAGCTTGTGAGTCCTGTGGATGAGGACAGCTGGAAAGAACTGGAGCTGGGGGAGAAATAAGGACACTAAGGAACTTGCTCCTAGTATGTTCTCTGCATGATGAATTGATTTGATATTATGCTACACATGCTAGCAAGCCCTCAAGCACAATAGATTCTGGAGTGAAAGCAATAGCTCAGTCCAGCTATGGGGCTAGCTCCTTTCCATCTCCTTAAAAAGAGAAGTTCCCACCTCTGGGGATAAATAATGAGATACAAGTATGACCACAGTGTCTGTTGACCTTTTCCAGACCTCACATCTTACTCATCCATGATCTGGTTCCAAGACAAATTTGGTTACAAATAGATGTTTATGGCATGTTTTCCAAGTGAGGGGTGGGCAGAATAAGAGTCCATATTTCTCTGCAGCTGCCAAGCCATTCATTCACTGCCTCAGGCAGTCAGTCATCTTTAGACAGCCATGCTCCTCCCTTACCCTTCTCATAATGAACTTGGCCTCTTCCAAACACTGAAACTAATGTGGTTTGCCATGTCTGACACACAAATGCTACCTGTGCAGAGCAAGCCTGGGCATGCTGCCACTGAGGTGTCTCCAGTAGAGTGGTCATTTCCCTTTCTGCTTTTGATTTCTTTCTTATTTCCCTTCTCTGTTTTCAGGACTGCTGCTAAATGTACACCGTGGTCCCCGATTCTCAGTCAGACAATTCCAGTGACTATCCTCCAATTTACAGAATTGCAGAAAAACATACTGAGAAAGCTCCTCACCAAGATTTTCCCTGATTCATTGTAGGGGGAGCCTGTATTCAGGTTGTTAAAGCCTTTCTATTATAGAAAATCCCCATGACCTTTTATTTTGAGAATCTCTCACATTTCTGTTGTTTGTAGAAGGTGTTTGATATTCAGGAGAGGAAATCCCCTTGGGCCATAGAAGTGTCTTCTCTTTGTCCCACAAAATTCTGTTTTGTGTGTAAAGTGACAAAAATTACCATTACTGGTTTTGTATTTTTATGTCTTGGGAAAACACTGGTAGGCTCCAGGTTGTGGGCCAGGCTCATGGAAAAGCAGCTGAAGAAAAGTCTGTGGTTTTACATTACGAAAAAATCTCAAGTGAGAAGCTTCTATGCCAAACCACACCCAAAAATCGTTATCTCAAGGGATAGGAGTAAGGCAAGACAGACCAGGCTGCTTCTCCACAACTTGTAGACTTGAGATGTTTTCCTTGTTCACTCACACATGCACACACACACTTTTCCTCAGCTAATGTGCAGCTGTACAGCCAAAATTCTTGGTAATGCCAGCAATAACATCCTCTATTACAATGCAGAAGTTTCATGTGTAACTTATGATGCTGGAAATAAGGGGTGTTAGAATAATTTACAGCAGAATTAACTTTAAATTAACTTTCCTGAGGCTACAATAGCTGCTGTTTGAGAGTTAAGAAATACCTCTGAACCCTAATTGATCACCTTTTACTTGAACATACTGTGGTGCAAATGTGTGATACACGTGATCATACAGCATTTTCCAAGTGACCTTATCTACATCAGTATTCAGAGTGAAAGTATTTGGAGGGTAAGTGAAGGTTAGCACATATAAATGAAATGCAGATATTTTAGGCTTTATTTTACGGTCTAAGTAACTATTTTCATCTAGTAGATTTTGAAACTGATGTCTAATACATGCTTATATCCAGAAATAATCTGTGCTATCGACTAAAGTCAGTCTTAGTATATATAATTCTTTGGTTAAAAAGTTGTATGATTTAGCAACATACTGATAACTCCATCATTAGTGTGATTTATGAATTCAGATATGGAAGGTGTCACACACTCCTAATATTTTACCTCTTACGTAGAGAGATCTTGTTCAGGACTTTACAGAAGAGTTCTACCCTGGAACAAAAAGCTAGAACTTCACCGTTTAAGCATGGACCTGTACTGCTTGGTGTGCTCAGGTGTTGGTTTTATCCAGCCACTGGGTTCTGGAGAGGACTACACACATATGTCAAGAGGACCATACTCAGTTTTAGATTTTCATAACTAGAGTTGGGTGAAAAAAAATATGTATGATTTGGAGTAATTTCAGGCTTTAGTTTTATATCAATTCAGAGATAAATCATATTTTGCTTTCAGAATTTCTCATGACATAGGAATTCTGGTTTTTTTTGTTTCTTTTTGGTTTTGAACCCTTGTACGGCCTTCAGAAATTAAATACACTCTCAGAAATTTGGCAGCTGATGAATAAAGTTGATGTGATTCTTGTTAGCTCCATTTCATCTCACTTCAGAGTAGCAGCAGTTCAAATAATTATGCACATATCTTAAGATATTTTTAACCTAATGTAGAAAGCTTTACCTATGCAGTATATAGGTCCTTATATCTATATTTGAACAAACAGACTGGTTTCTTCAGTCCTTTATTATGGTAGCTTTCTAGGGACATTACTGGTAGTACAAAAATGTGAACTGAGTTTCTAATGACTAAATGCATTTATAAAAGATTTCCAGCATGAAGAAGCACTGAGCACCATGCCAAGCCTTACAGGAACGTGCCTCTTCCTACTTGTTATTTGCTTCCAGCAGAGAAAGGGCTAAGAAAGTGCTGTGAAGCTTCAGCCATGCTGTCACTTGTCAGCACATGTCAGTGCCGTGTTAAATGGATAAACTGAGGCTCTGATGATTACCCCACCTCTTAGTGCCAATTAAAAAGACATAAAGCTGGAGATACTGGCACCAGGGCAGAGACTCAGAAGCCACACTGCTTGGAGGATCATTCAGCCTCTCTGTGGATACACACAAGGCAGAAATCAATTTTACTAATTGCAATGGATACTATGAGATCTGTATCACCACTCTTTTGGAAAAGTAGGTAATAAGACCAGATGAAATGAAGACATTACCAACTTACTCTTAGCATACATGTGAATAAAAATGTCTTAGATGGAATTTAGGACAGTCATCAGTAACTACTCAAATCATTTGGTCTCTTATTCTTTAGACAATTCATTTTTCTATAGCAAACACAGTTACCAAAGTGAATTCACACTCTGACGTAGCATGTGCCCCCCAGGTGCTACTTCTATTGTACAGTATTGCTGGTGAACTTGAGATTTACACCTAAGTATTTATATTTGGACAAAATGCATTTTACCTTCTTTATAGCTATGAGACTAAGTTAATCAGGTGTAAAAAGTTTCATTTATGTTACTTCACACTGAGTTGTAGTGTCCACCATGTGTTTCACCACTAATATGAACAGCAAGGATGGCAATGCAATAGTCTTGCTGCTGGCGAGGTAGCTTCTTTCAACAGTGTTCTGCTGTTCATGAAGCTAAGTTATGTCATTTTTGTTCTCAGGTTTCCTTGCTTACAGTTGATACATATGTTTTGGAAATAATGGGTTTAAGTACCTTTTAGTCAGAGATTTTGACACTAACATGTATTCCTTTCTGATCAAAATGTTCTAACCCAGAAAACATAGGCTTTTAATTTTTTAAAATTTTTTTTTAATGGATTGTTTGTTTTGGAGTTGATTTTAATCTTGTTAATTTAACTTCCCATTGGAATGAGTCCTTTCCCAACACATTTGGCCATACGTAGCCAGGGTTTACAAGGTGCACTAAAACTGAAATATCAAAGAGAACTGTTGAAATGACATGCTTGTGAAATGTGTGCAATTATCTGCTATTAACTCATCTGGAATCCTATGATGAGCAAACTGTGATTTTCAGTGTGTCATTACATTGTTGCATCAATGGGTTCTTCAACAGCTCAGTTTAAAAAATACTCAAGAAATACTCATTACAAGAGGTAATCCTTCCCAATTGATACAAACAAATCTATTCCAACATTAGGCTGACATGATCATGGATCCCATGAGGTTTCAGTGCTTTGTTTGTATTTGCTTTACAGCCTTTACTGCTGATTTTGCTGTTGGGTGTTTTAATTTTGATAAGACATCTTGGAATCTGTTTTCTAATTGTGTAGAGAAGCATGAGGGATAATGCTACCGTTTCTGATTCCTTGCTGTAAGCTGCAGTGACAGAGAGGTGCTCTTCACATAGCGTCAGATCAAAGTGGTTATTTGTTGTTATGCTGTTATGACATTTTTATCCTCTGGATAATTTTACCACTTTTGGTGGCTACTCAGGCAGCTGGATAGCCACCCTTTAGCATTGAAAAGGTAGATTTATTTCATAGTTTTCATTTGCAATTAATAGAATTTGTGCAGAAAATGGTCACCAGTATTCTGGAGTTTTGCTGTGGCATACTTTTGTTACTCGATAGACAGGTGCTCTGGAAAATCTGTCTTGCAGAAGGAACAATCAAGCAGGTTAAATCATACTCAACATTTTCTATTCTTAACAATATCACTTCCTTTCCTTCCCTTCCCATTTTCCCCCCTACCTTTTAAAAAAGAATTCTCTAAAATGGTCAAAAGCTGCTTGTTCGAACTTGACTGGCCCCATATTTATTCAGCATGAGATGATTGTTGACAAAAATAATTGCAAGATTCCATTTTTTATTTTCCTCCCCTCCTCCCCATACCCCCTGCCCTGAGCATATTTTCTGTGACTTGAGAGTTTTTGCTTTTGGTCAATGGGTTTGAAGAAGTTTGTACTCATGTTTTGGCTTCTATGCAAACTTAAAAATATTTCGGTATCCTTGCTTACATGGTGATTTTCTTTCTAATTAATCACTCAGGGTAAATGTAATGATTAGGGTTTCCATATGCTGGCCCTTTTCTCTGTAACCAATGTAGGCATCCAATTGTTTCAGTCATAAAGGGACTGCATTTCAGTGTGTCAGTTGACAAAAAGCATGAAGAGGCTTCTAGCTGGTGCATATGCATGGAAAGATACTGCTAGCAATAGTTAGGAATGAGGAATTAGCCAGAAGTAGTTTGTGTGATAGAGTAGGTGGGAATAATCAGCCTACTGAAGTATGAAAAAGGCAGTGGAAGATGATCAGCCAGCAGTTTTCTATGTGCTGGAGGTTATGGTAAGGTGGGTGGAAGAGAAGAAAGAATTAAAGTGGGGGAAGACCTAAAAAGAAAAGAAAAAGGGAAAGTGTGTGAATGAAGAAAAGCAAAAAAACCCCAAGGAATGGGAAAGAGCAGAAGTGGAGATACTACATGAACTGTCAGTAACATTGGACCATAGTCAAAAGGACAGAATAATGTGGTCAGCAAAATTTCTATGAGATTGAGTGCAACTGGATGAAAGCTGCAAGGGCCAAGTGCACTGTGAGATGGCACTGAATGGTGTATTTAAAAAAATGAAAGCATGCCTTTGTATCAAAATTCCTGCAGAAGGAAAACACCATGAAATACTCCAGGCTGCTGCAATTTCAAGCACTGGCAGCTCCTCACTCATTTCCTATGTGAACACTGAGTGCGCAGTAGCTATAAAGAAGCCCAGTTCACTCATCCAAGTGAACAAATGACCATGAAGATGTGTGCTGTGTTTATTTGGGAAGCTGTAGCAGAGTGGCTGTAAAATCAGAGCCTAGCTTCCTGCATGTCATCTTTCTTGTCCAAGAAGGCAATTCCTTCACAATGTAAATTACCAAGAGTTGGCCCTCCCCCTGTGGGTGCTAATAGGGTGTAGGTGCAACTGTTTGAAGAACAGCTCTAACATAATGAAATAATGCAGGTGTTTGAATTGCTAAAGTACCCACAGAGGAACTGCACCTGCCAAGAATAGGCATAGGTACATGAACACATAATTTGTGGCTGCATGAATGGATACCAGGTAGAGTTACTTTTAATAATTTACCGCTGAGTCTACGCAACAAAGTGTCTTACACTGGGAATAGCAACCAAGCATGAAATGGCAGAAAGAATAACTCAAGAAATACTACTTGGCTAGGAAGAAAACTTTGCTTCTACCAGTTTGTTGCTGTGTACACTTTGCAGATTGTATGTAAGGGAAATTGTTGGGGAGTTACCCAGTTTAAAGAGAGTTCAATCAATCTGTAATTTCACAAATGCCGAAGTGAGATTCACCACGAAATCCAGGAGCAGGAACTCAGCTTGCCAGAGCCACCAGCACGTTATCTCTCTGTGCTCACCGCTATGTCCCAGGGAATCATACTTTGGTCTTAGTGACAACAGAGGAGAGAAGCTGAATTGTTGTAGACTTTGAGAAAATACATAGATGTTATCCTCCAGGGTGTTTTTTTCTCATCCAGCTCAGACTACCAGTGAAAGAAGTTTCTTTTTATTGAATGATGGCCATTCAGTAATTTATATGAAGTAAATCTGGTATTCTCTTATGTACATGTAGAGACGAATGTGCACCACAAAAACTTCAGGTGTTACTTTTCAGAGGTAACTTCTGAAGGGCAGTGGAACATCATTAACCTCTCCTAACATGAACATGAGCATTTGTAGGTCTGAGGGTCAGGGGGCAACATGATTTGCCTTGTTACCTGGGAGTATTTACTTTATGCATAAATGGTTACTTAAATATTTGACCGTGTAGTGTAATACTGTCTTTTTGTTTTCATAAACATTAAATATGTTTCTTCTCCCTGTCCCCTGTTAATTTTCCTCTTGTGAAACAGCAGTGTGGTGAGGTTAGGTACATTCTGGCAATCCTGGTAGAATCAGTGCCTTCATTCATAAGCTATAATTGCTATCCTGGTGACATGAGATTGATATATTTGTGTACATAAAGCAAATGAAGTAAAGTTTAAGAAATACAGTTAAAAAAAATAGTTTTTTTCTTTTTTTCCTTTTAACTTTGCTCTTGGCTTTGAAAACAGTAGAATGAGATGACTCCATTTGAAAACAAAAATTGCATAATGATACTTCTATCACAAAATAAATCTTGTGTTAATAAGGACCACTGGTAGTGCAGTTAGAAAGGCCAAAATATTCTAACCTCCATGGTTGAAAAAAAAAAAAGTAATATTAAAACAACAAGAGAATTTGAAGTTCTTTTTGGAAAGAAAAGAGACGAAGGAGCAGGAGAAGGAGGGGGAGAAACAAAAGAAAAACTGTCTTTCAGTTCCAATAGTTCTTTAAAATCTCTGAAGTTTTCTTATGTGTTATGAAAAGCTACAAATTTATCTTTTGCCATTTTCCCAAGGGAAGCTGACCCAAATCCACCAGCAGCAGTTGAAAAGGTTTTTCCAAGCTTTATCAAATGGCCCCAACAGAGACCAGCTTAAAATTAAAAGCTTCCCCTACCAGAGGGAATATATGTGACTTTAATAACTGAAATGTGTTTTTACTTTCTATTACAGGGGTCAAAAGGTTTCTAAACAAACCAAATTTATCAATTATTTAGCTCTGATTTCTTCTGAAGTGGTATTTCTAAGATATTATTTGGTGGATAAATTCAATGTTCTAAGGCCAGCAGCAGCATTTTATTCATAACAAATTTCTCCTAAACCGAGTTTGCTGGGGCAACTTAATTTCCACTATCGTGTTTGCACTGTAGAAATATCAACTGAAGTGTTATAGGGCCTAACTAGTGGACTTTTCAAAGAGAAATTCCATATAAGCATGCTTATTCAGCACCACCCTGCTTGCCATTTATTGCTTAAGAAATGAACTGGTACATTGTGTCTGCAGCAGAATTTCTTTAGCTGCTGAAATATCCTTAAAATCCACAAGGCACCTTTAAAGTCAGGAAACAATATCTTAAACTACATTGTCACCCTTGCAGCAAAAGAAAATAAAATAACTGTCAGAAGTTTTGTTAAAGACATTTTAAAATGAAAGAACCATGCACACACGTGCATAGGTGCACACATTTTCTTAGCTGTCTCTGAAAAACGAACACTTTATTTGGGGTGTTGCGGAAGGGAATTAACAGTAAATTTAGAAAGAGACCATTCTTAATACCTAATAGGGTCCACTGACCGTGTAAATACTCTGTTTGTTATACATTAGCTAAACATACATTGGGTTTCTGCCTAAAGCCTGCCATTTGGTGCAGGTAGAAGACGTTAAGGAACAGTTCATAAATTCATGTGGAGCCCTGTTAAATGAGACCAGCTATCCAAGAGCTGACATTTTGCCATCTTTAAAATAGATGCCTCTCTTACAGTAAAACTTCAGGTTTATTTATGCAAACAAATATGAAGTAGTATCAAAATCAAGGTGTTATGAAGTTTTTTTTTTTCTTTTCCAAAAGAATACAACCACAAATAAATAAAAACTCCTTGAATAGGTTCACCTTATTTATATTTTTTAAAAAAAATCTTAATGAAAACTCACATTAAGGAAGAGTGAAAACACCATTTTGTGACCTCTGAAAATGGCCCCTTTTTCTTAGCAATACACAGAATACTCAGAAATATGAGTTATTACTACAAAGGAAGAACGAAGATGTGAAAGCTCTTCCTCTCTCTTCTGCCTCTCTTTTCCTGTGGGGCAAAAGAATTCTACTCAAAATAAGAGATTGGCAAAAAAGGATCAAAGTGAGCCAAATTTGATCGAGGCCTGGCTAATAAGGCAATGAGGAGCTTTTCACCTCCAGAGGATTGGCTGCTTCTGTTTCACCTCTGACTCAGATTATTACTGAACTTTTGGGATAGTTTGAGGAGATTGTCAGATGAGGGCTTGAGATTTGGTATGGGGACTCTGTGCCCTGAAAAGGTCAGATTTAAACTTGTGTGGAATGACACCCTGAAATGGAGAGTGCTTCAGAGTGCTTCGGGGTGATAGCAAGCTGATGAAATGAGTAACATGAGTTCTGGGCCATGGTTGGGCAGGAATTGAAAGGTTTTAACTCTACCCCTAAGTAGCCACGTATCTGTGTGATCCTTACTCTCCCCAAGGTTTGAAGACAGTTGAAATAGCAGTTCATTTTTGGCCCATTGCTGACAGTGGTTTAAAGTCATACTATGGTGGCTATTTGGTGGCTGAGCTGGTGGGCACCAAAATCACTATGCTTCTGTCTTTCACAACGACCAGAATTGTTTTAAAACCTTGTTCTGCATTGGTTTAGCTTTGCTGGGGTCAGTGTCACCAGAGAAACAAAAGAAGGAAACATCAGGTGTGGCTATGAAATCTTAAAGACAATAATGAGGGAAGCCTGGCAGATCCGTATAAAATCTGAGGTCACTGAAAGGGACATTTAAGGCTCTGAATGGTGGTATAATGTAGGGGCACCTCCTGGATGGTTCAGACTCCCTTCTGGAACATAGAGGGAGTGGAATAATTAGCATTTTTTCCTTCAGGGTCATGAGTGCCTTAGGCAACTTCGATGTCAGGATGAAATAAAACATTATACTCTACTGAGAGGAGGTCTAGGAAATATAGATGCTTTTTGAAAGGCAAAGATTTGTAGTAATTTCTTTACACTGTTTCTAAAAACCTAGGTACTACCTTAGTCCTGCAGCCTATGGTAAGGTTAGGTGAGATATGAAAAACCTAGGTGAAGCACTGGCTCAGGAATTAATTGCAACACAGAAATGGGGAAATGAACTTGCTCAGTATTCTCCTGCTTTGCTCACTCCCTGTGTAGCCGACAGACTGAGGGTTCTGTTCAGCATGTGGAGTTGCTTTACATGTGTGCGGGAGGACATTGACTCAGCTTTTCTATGTTTATTGGTCGTGACCCAGGAGTTCACCTTTTGCTTATGTTGTTCCTTAGAGTTGCCAGTACTGTTAAAAGTAAGGAATTTGTTTTAAAAGGGGAAGGAAAAAACACAACCCCAAAACCTTCTCCAAATTGAATAAACAAAAGATTCCCTTATAGATACAAAATGAGAAAAAGGTAGCACAAGAAAGTCAAATCTTGAATGAATTAATTCACAAACTCAGATCAGATATGTACAGCTTCATACTTCCACTTCATAAAACCAACTCTACTCTTGGAAAAATATTCAGCTCAACTGAGGAACTGAACTTTTCCTGTAGAAGATATATTGCCAACAGGGTTTATAGTAACATTTTTACCCACTTAACAGAGATAGTTTACCTATCACATCTGTCAGATTCTTCAGAGAAAAAAACCCCAAACATACAACAGTTTGTCTTCTTCCAACTCTCACAACAGACTGGCTTGGGGGAAATATATTAGTGCCTATATTTAAATTATTCAGTTACTTCGTTCTTTTCTCTCAAGGAGGTAAACTGGGGCTTTCCCACTTCCTCCTCCCCTTTCCTCCCACTTTTTGTGAAGATACTCACAGGATCACGGGTGAAACATCAGGCATAATTAAGCAAATTGGTATTGCAAATCTCAGCAGAAATAATGTGCCTTTTGTGAGAAAACTCCCACCAGAAATGGTGTAGCTCCTACCCAAGTTCTTTCTCCATAGGTCTAAAAATACGACAAACCAGTTAGTTACTCATATGCTGCTCATAATAATGTCATAATTGAACTATCTATAAATGACATTATGCAAAGGAACATTGAACAAATGCAGCTGAATGCTCTTATATTGGAATCTTTTCTTTCTCACAATTAAATGTCATTATGAGAGATTTTACTCTATTTTATATTTAATCAGGACTTGTAAAGTCTCAATATAAACAACATTTTTATTTGATCAGAGTTCATTATGAGAAGCAGCTACTGTATAGAAAATGTCTGAAATTACACCCTGGACTGGAAATCTGAATTTACCAAATGGAAGGGGGAAAAATGGCTGCCTTTTCAACCAAGCATACCTTTGCAATCTGGTGCATTTCCTTATGTGGCCTTGCTCAGGCTTATAAACCATTGGAATCAATTTCTTTTAAAAACACGTTTTTCAGAAACTTATTACGCACTTTAGAGATATATTATATACCTTCAGCAGCAAAAGAAGAAAAATTACAGGTGCGAAAGCAGCCCATTTTTCTAACAGCTGAAAATGATGCCGTGTACTAGTCACAGGGGAACAGTAAAAATTACACTCCGGCAGCAACAGGGCAGAAGCCCACAAAGCCACAGCAGTGCGAGTGGCACGGCCAGGCAGCGCTCTAATAAATCAAGATAATTCTCTGCCTGCCTTGAACTTAGACCTGACTACAATTCACTGGTACTGCAAGGGAAAAAAAAAAAAAATCTGCTAGTGGAATTCAGCTTTACTGGGGGGACGTGATTAGTCACTGGCCAGATTGAGCCTCGATTGCATCTAAATGGTCCACTTTATGAACCATTTATCTTCTGCTCAGACCATTTTCATTACACCAAAAACTGATGCTGAGCTACCAGCTGTAAGATACAGCCTGGTGAAAATTAATAACCCTTTTTTTTCTTCTCTCTCTCTCTCTCTCTTTTTTTTTTTTCTTTCCCCTTCTGCAGGACTCCTGCATATGTGAACAGGAGCATTTATCCCTGTTTTGTTGCTATTTGCATCCCAGCATCCCTGGCAGTCTTTCAATTTTCTCAAGTCTCTTAGCCTTTGCCCCCTGTTTCGCTTTCGCAACACAAACAATCCATCCTGTGCATTTAAAATTCTCTTAGCGCCCTGACATCAGGATATAGCCTTAGAGCAGGGAGCAGTTTACACAGAAAGGGCTCTTATTAATTCCTCTGTCCTGCCTTCCTGCTAAAATATAGGGATCTTGAGATTACTGCTGGGTCCCTTAAAGACCATTTAGAGCAGTGCAATTTTAAAAAGGAGACCTTTATTAATACCTGCTTAGGCTACTGACTGTGGGGAGGGCAGAGGAGGTCTGGCTGTGATGGAAGATAGTCTCTTAGTGAAACAGAGCCATGTGACTGATAATTCATGAACAGCCTATTGAGCCTTCTGTAGCTGTTGAGATATATGCTGATATGATTACAATAACATACAATGAAATTATGGAGTATTAATGGTGCTTAACCACTGTCAGGAATTAAGCAGAATTAACATGAGTCTTTCTCTGAACAGACATAGTTTTGATAGGGCTGATTAAGGATTTGGCTATCTAAGGAAACTCATTATAGTATTAATTAGGATACAATGAGCACCAAACTGTGTTGTTTTGGCAGATTTCTGCATGGTGCCACACAATTGGTGAGGGGCTTAAAGCTCATCACATGAGCTCTGAAGTTGTTGGAATCAATACAACTTTTTTCTAAATGATTGATTTTTAAGCTTTTTATCTTCCCTTTGCCTTGCAGGGTTTAGAAAAATGCCCTTAGCCCTTATAATCATTAAGATGGCAAATATTTTGGGATATTTTATGCACAATAAGCAGACAGAAGATACTGAAGTTTCTCTGTGGAAATATTAAAAAAACCAACCTATCAGATCTGGCCTATATTTAAGAAAAGTCATGTTGGAATATTTCTGCCTGACTCAGACTACAGCTTAGAATTCTATGCTTCAAGACTTGTTTATTTTTGCTGTTGTTGTGAACTTACAAAGTCTCTTTATATCACAGTAATGTGATCTGCCTCAAATAACTTTAGTAATATTTTACTTAAAGTAAGCTAACAGTAAGCTAGCTTACTGTTATAGTAAGTAACTTCCCTTTCCCCCTATCTGTGCTTCATTTTATGCTTTTCAGTCAAGAATCATCATTGCAGCAATAGTTAAGGGAAATACTTTCTGAAATAAAATCGCAAATAACTAAATGTTGTTGGGGAAAAAGAAAAAAATCTCCTTTATTATTCATTTGAATGTGATAAGGTTTTTCTCTAACATGGAAAAAATGTGTTCCGGGAATCATAATTGTGGAGCTTTTGTGCTAGTCCACTACTAGTGACGAACGGACCATGGTGTGAAAAGCAGATGCATATGAACTACTGAACTGAAACTGGGATGTCCATGAGTAGTATTTACTGTATTATAGTGCTTGTCTTAAAAGAGCAGCCATTGAGCAATAAACCTAACTATCTTAGGAAAGAACTTTCCCATAATGATTAACTAGTACTGAAAAGGCCGGTTGGCTTGAGTAACCCTTGTGGCAAAACCAGGGACTTGCTACACTTGTTGGCACCTAGGGGGGAAAGGGTGTGTGTATGGAGGGAGGGTTTCTTCTCTGAGGGAAAGTAGCCAGCAGATCCATTGCTGCCCTCTCCTGGAGGCATCCTGGGAGAAAATGACCAGGAGACGGCTGGAGACCAGGCTCTTGAAGACCTGCTGAGTTCACGGGAACTCTTAGCCACTCATTTTGTTCTGGTTTTCAGTGGTGCTCTGCTCAGGACTCAGTCCCTTCAGAAACATGGCTGAGAAGAGAGGTTCATCCCTGTATGTATCTTATTTGGATGGGCTTTAAAATACAAGTCTGCCAAATTTTAATGTTTAAAAGGCAGTACATTTGGCAAATAGGGATGACCCCACTTCATCTTCCTCAGGTGAGCTGACTGGCATCTCCTACTACTCTGAAGACCAACAGTGACTGAG
This sequence comes from Eubucco bourcierii, assembly GCA_013396675.1. Taxonomy (NCBI): domain Eukaryota; kingdom Metazoa; phylum Chordata; class Aves; order Piciformes; family Ramphastidae; genus Eubucco; species Eubucco bourcierii. The sequence goes on from VWZE01010479.1 coordinate 30,774, forward strand.
ACCATATCTAGCTCCTGTGTAGAGGGTCCAGGATGAGATGAATGGCACTGTCTCTCCAGGAGGCAAAGTCTGATTGCCTGGCCACTTTTTGACAGTTTTGATTGACCTTTTGGAAAGGAAGAGATGATAGGTACTCTTTCATGAGGTCTGGGGCTAGGGTTGGTAAACTGATCGGCAATTCTTCATTCCATTCTTACATCTGGAGTTAAAAGATGGGATTCTCTCACCAAGATGTGAACTCAGGACCACACAGGATCTTTGATTGACCACATGATGGATCCAAGAAGCTGACTCACTCAAACACACCACCTTACTGATTTTTGCATGGCAGATGTTCATGCACTTGTTTGAAAATCTGTTCATGGGAAGGACACAAAAAAACCCCAAAAACCCAAACTTTTTTTTTTTTTCCCTTGCCCTAGATTAGTAGAAACAAAGCTGGGAAAGGAAACATTTCCTCCTGTGTGCTGAGTACTTGAAGGCTTTGTATGCAGAGAGTGTCTCATCTTTGAGGGAGTAGCTCTGCCAGCATAACCATTATCAAGTCAGCAAAAAAATAAAAAAAGTAGACCAGTAAAAGTTTCTTCAAAAGCAACATTTTATTTACATGAGTGTTGCAACCTTTGGATAGGCAGATATTAAGGGTTTGCAATTAAGGTTTGTGCACCATTGATTTCTACCACCCACACATTCAGTGAAAATATTATTATTCCAGTAGTCTCTATATTTCACACAGCAACGCATTTTTGCTACAAAAAATACTGTTGTCCAGTGATCTGAGTGGGATGCACTAATATCCAAACAATAACAGAAACATTGGTAGCTGCCTTCTGAAAACAACAAATATTGAGCTTTTACAAAAGAGGGCAGAGGAAGCAAGAATTATTGGAAGACACCATCCAGTTTAATGTATGTTCACAGTTTACTAGCTAGGTTTCTTACAGAGTGCACAAAGCATTCCAAGTGCCTCCTGTGCTGCGTCTCAATCATCTTGGAGAGTGCTTCTCTTTTTACAGTCAGAAGCAAGAAATTCTCAGTAAGACATGAAATTTGGAAGATCAGGAGATGGAGTCTTGAGTGTCCAACTAGGTCACTGAGCATGTCTTTGTCCTGTAAATGAATTGATGTAAACCCTGAAACCTTAGAAACAGATCTTCAGAATGGAGTTGATAGACCATAAGTTTTTTCTAAAAATAAAATTGTTGAAACTGAAGTTTTGCCTTATCTGGTGACTAAAGTCTCTCTTTTTTTTTTTTTTTTTTTTTTTTTCCTGAGGTTAAAAATATAGTGGAATGGAAACCTATAAAAAGCAGATTCCCCCAGAAAACTAAAACAACTATTCATAATTAATTATTTTGTTCACCTAGATGCTGACAGGACACAAAACAAATGAAGTGGAAAAACTGCTTCTCCTAGAACTAGTGTACAATATATCTTAATATTTAGGAAGGAGAAATCAGAAAATGGGAGCACCACAACAAAGTCAAGAGCTGACAAACATAGTTGTGAATGAGAACGGCTGCATGGGCTATGATGAAGTGAGAAAACTAACTGTGGGCTAGGGAACTATGGGGTTTTCTGTAAGATAAGATATTTGGTCAGGACTGGTGTTAAGATCCTTGACACCCAGATGACAATCTGGTGTAAACCTTCTCCATCTATCACATGTCCTCACAAGTGCTGGTGGTAGAAGAATGGACAAAATTTCAGAAACGTAAACACAGATAAAGGAAAAGATGATTACAGAAAGCTACTGGCTACCTTTTTTCTGAGACTGAAGTTAAAGGGTGTAAATAATTCCCATAGTATGACTGCACAATAAAAAAAACAAAAACAAAACCAAACAAAAACCCCAACTCCTCCAGGAGAATGTTATATATTTCATTTATTATACATCACTCTTATGTTTACAACTGAAATACATCTTTCCTTGGGGACTGTACCATCATTTATTTTAAATCAATGTTTCAAATTAAACGGTAATCCTCAAGAGAATGGAGACTTTTCAGTTACCAGTCCTTCCAATTGGAAATCTTTCTTTCATGTTTCTACTTAATACTCAGTCTAGGGTTTGAAATTAATTAAAAGATATAATTTCTCTATTTTTTTTAATTATTAGCTTCAAAGTTGTTTCTCTCTCTTTCTCTATCTCTTTTTTTTTTTTTAAATATACAATGTTATAATAAATTAATCTTTGAGCAGTGTTTCCCAACTGTTATTAAATGTGCAAACTGCATTGTCTTCTGATCGATAATCAAAGAAGGGTCTTTTGGAGGAAAATTACATGTTCATGCCTAAATACAGTCACCTGATGTGTAAGTAGTACACTTACAGTGTCTAATTGCTGTTTCCCACTATCAAAATGCAAGGGGAAACTGTTAATAGGATGCAATATTTAATACCACACAGTAACTTGTTTTGATGCTTCTGGGAACAATGCTTTACTGCAGGGTATTCAATGTCCATTTCACTTGTGGAAGGTACTTTTCTTCCAAGCTCATCATGCAGATTGACTATTGCACTGTGGGTGAAAACAGCCTCACAGCCTGCAGAAGTCTGGCCTACACATGGAGACAGGAAATCTGCACTACAAATGTTTGTCATCTATTAAGGTTTTCATCTCCTTTTAGCATCCTGACCCCCATGATAGCATGCTTGACCTGGTATTTTGCTTGCATGAGTTCCACAGGAGACGCAGGACTTCAACATTTGAAGTTAGAAATGCAATGTATTTTGTCACTTTCACAGATTTTAAAAAGAAAAGAAGGAATAAGACTCTTGACTGATAAAAATATATTCCAAATCAATGGACCCACAAACCTCAAAGTCTATTATGTCTATGTTCTAGATCATTGCAGTTTTGACACTTCCACAGGCACCGGTCTGTAGAGAAACAACTCTGAAGTACTAATAACCCTGAGCTTGCCTTCATGCTGCCCTGCTCTTATGCATTCATGAGGTCTCACTGTCATTCAAGGGGTCCACAAGGACACTCATCTCTGATTGCAGAAGTAGGGATTTACTGAGTATTGTCTGTGCAGGATTAGTAAAAATGCAGCCCCCCTTCTCAAATATGAATTTACATCCTACACCAGAGCTCTTCAGTGAAGGAGAGCTCAGACATATGGCATCTTATTGTGGGCTCAGGTTCTTGTTTGGATGGGGCTTCCTAACTACCATGGTTCTTCCTAAACGTGGTACTGATACTTTTAAGGAGCTCTGTAACCAGCAATGTGGACTGAGAGTGTACAGATGATGGCAATCTCCATTCCAAAGAGAGACTTTTAGTCTGTTTTTAACTGTTTGTAGAAGCATAGTCAGTGCATAACTTTATAAAGGCAAAGCAGGCAGAGAGTGTGGCTGCAGGAATACATGTATTTTCTGAAGGAAAAGGAATGAAAAAACCAAGCACTCATACAAAAGTCTGCTAATGAGGTCATACTTCACTCAATGCAATTGGAAATACAATTTTCTAATACTTAAGGAAAACTGTTAATATAATAAGACTTTCATCAAAGATTAGTTTGAAATGGAAGTTGCTAATAAGATACGATAGAAGGTAACTAGAACAGTGAGGGTAACATATCGGAACAGCAACTTTCACATAATTTGAAGACTTTTGTTCTTTCATGTCACGTTAGTGACTTTCATATACCTTTTTGCAATTTTCATATGGTATTAGTGACATTTGCGTCTTAGGAGCAACTTTTCATATATGCTCCCTGAGAGACTTTTGGCATGTGGTGGCAGCTTTCATATTTTATTTAGGGTTTTAACTTACTGTCAAATGTTCCGTTCCACAAAGATGAAAAGGAAGCCACTGACGCTGTGCTTCTTAAACTTCTTAATAAAAGGGTGGTAACAATAGTTCCAGCTCAAGAAAAAGAAAATCTCACACCTCTGCTGTATTTTGGGGAGAAACTTGTGTGGTTCCCTGAAACCTGCAGCTATGCAAATGGAAAACTATATGTTAAGGTTAATTAACACTTCCTATTGGAAAGTGGCCCCTGAAACTCCCTCAGAAAGTAAATAGAAAAGGAATCTGAAAGTTGGTGGTTGTTTTCCTCCCTTGAGCAGACTATTCATCCCACTGTAAGGCTGAGGAGTGAATGAATGATGGAATATTTGACTGATGTAATTTATGGTGCTCCATATGGCAGCCTATTTCCGAGTGCTTGAGGTTTTTACAGTCTCTGGTAGTAGTACCTGCTGCTGAAACAAGAGATTACTCTCCTCGGACAGACAGTAATTTAATAGTATAACTGTGTAGCTAGCCACCTCCTACTGTATTTCACCACCCACTCCAGTCAGTTTTTGATAGATAGGCCTCAGCACTCGGAATATGAAGCACTATGTATCCTGCTCACAGTCTTAGGAGATACATCAAGGGTGAAAAACTGGAAAGGAAATAAATAAATAAAAGTGCTAACAAAGTCAAGTAAGCACTACTTCTTGGTTTTGTAGTTTTCACTGAAAATATACATCGAAAAGACAAAGTGCCACTCTGTATATTGGATGCTGTTAACTTTTCAGGCACATGGTCAACACTGGTAAGGTTTCCAGTCTTGATTTTTTTTTTCTTTTTTTTTTTTTTTTTTTTTTTTTTTTTTG
>VWZE01010479.1:35412-68186 GCA_013396675.1 Eubucco bourcierii
TTTTTTTTCTTTCTTTTTAATATTTGACCACAAAGTGTTGTCAATTCACAGAGTGTTCTCAATTCACAGAATCACAGATTCACAGAATGTCAGGGGATGAAAGGGACCTCAAAAGATCGTCTAGTTCAACCCCCGCATCAGAGCAGGATCACCTATACCAGATCACACAGGACTGTATCTAGGTGGGTTTTGAACATCTCCAGAGAGGGATACTCCACAACCCCCTTGGGCAGCCTGTCCCATTGTTCTGTCACCCACCCACTGAAAAAATTCCTCCTCATGTTTACATGAAACCTCCTATGCCTCAACTTCCACCCATTGCCCCTTGTCCTATCATTGGGCATCATCAAGAAGAGCCTGGTTCCATCCTTCTGGCACTCACCCTTTACATATTTATAAACATTAATGAGTTCACTCCTTAGTTTCCTCTTCTCCCCACTCTTCTCTATAAAGTTACATTTTAAGAGTCAACCTGAAAATACCATTGGGACTTTACACCAATCTATGAAATGCTACTAACTGTGCGTAAAGTTATGGTGGGTGTGAACATGTCTGGATGAAAGGGGTGTTTCTTTCTTCATGGAGCCACAGTCCTGAGTTGTAACTGTCAGACTTGGATGCATACACAAACCCTCAGCTACTCTCCCATTGTCAAGGTGACAAGAGGATCAAGCTCCTCACTGATGACTTCGCAAATATTTAGCTACCAGGGGGGCTGGAAGTTCCAGCAGCACGTTGAGATTTCCCTACCAGTAGCTGGGGTGGTTGAGATCATAATTTTATTCATTACACTTTCTATCAGAGGATGAAAACAGCGATGGCCTGTAGTCAAGGTGCCGATCAGAGACCTATCAGAGTGACAGGTAACGTTGAGGTCTCTCATGGCAACACGCAATTTGTTTCTGCATTGGAGAATTCCAGAACTGAGTTCTAGCAGAAGGACAGTGGTAGTAGTAGCAAGAATTTTGCTGGATCACTTCTATCCTCCACTTAAAAGATTTCAAAGCCCATCATCTTAAAGTTATAAGGAAGTCTGAACAGGGGACTGTTGGAGACATGCCACTGCACAGGCAAAACTCTTTGGCTTTACCCGGTCAGTGAAAAAAGAGAAGGCTCTGTAATTGCTCATACAGCCGTAGAATGGCATGGAGATCTCTGTCCTGGTCCCTGTCAGGATGATTGTCCTTCTTCAACAATGACTTAAAGAGTCTGTGGAGATTTCCTACCTACAGAGGCCAGCATGAGCTCAAAGGTGGCTCCTAAATGCCCATCTTACCTTTCATGACCAGAGAAAGTTTGCACTGGGACAGCTAATGAATAATACCTCAGCTTCCAGTCTATTTCAAACCACATAGGTAGGTAAGATGCTTATGCCGTGTTTCGCTGCCCCAGTGGTTTTCATCCTCATGACTGAAGGTAAACCGGTTGTAAGGTGAAGGGTTCTCCTGCCTGGTGAACAGCTTCTCTGTTCCTGCTGTGATAACAACAAATATACTTCTCTCTGACTACTACCTCATGTTTCTTTTTTGCTTCTTGAAACTACTTAATTCTATCCTTTCCACTCACGCTACAGAAAGAAAAAAAAAAAAAGTAAGGGGAAAAAAAAAAAGGCAAGCTGTTGGAATAGCCAAGGGAGTGCTCCCAGTGCAAATACTTCCATGAATATTTATTCATGGTAGGATTTGCTCTGCCTTTGCTGTTCTGTGAGCATTACTGTGAATAAATTCTTGCTCTTCTAGATCTTTGTGTATTAGAAAAAAGTTGGGTAAATCAATAGATTTTATTTGAAAGAATGTTTGCGAATCTTCTCTCTCCCTTTACTCCCTCTACCCACCCTCCTCTTAATTTTGTTTCTGGGCCAAATATTCAACAAGTAAGGAATGAGTATGCTTTTTCACCTCTTGCACATACACTTATCAACAATTGATTAAGAATGGGACAAACCAGAGTAAAAAAAAATCTTGGGCAGTTGCAGGTATAATTTGCTACTAATAAGGTAGGGGAAAGAACATCCAGCAACACTTATTCTCTAAGGATACCATCCGGCATCTGCCAATCACTTCTGTGAGGATTTGAGTGCTCACAAACCCCGCTGAACTCAGGTGGGCTGAAGGGTTCCCGGGTGTGCTCAGCAGTCCGCAGAACCAATCCTTCAGCATAACGCTGTACAGGCAGAGATTGGTTCTCAGCGCAGCCACAGGGGAGCCTGTACTATCAAACAATTCTCACTGAATAAAATCTGGGTTAAGTCTTCAGCCTTCTGTGGACATTGTGCTGTGATGTCCTTACACAGCAAACTGGCTTTAGGCTAAGAAAAGCACACTAAGCACCTAATCTAGGTGCAAGGGAAAACAGGAGCTTTTCTTCACAGTCTCCTCTCTGCTTATTAGCAAGATCCATGTCCTTGGTGCTGCAGCCAGTTCTCCCAGAGCTGGCAAACATGCTGCAAGCTTTCTTCTAATAAAGTCCCTGCTGTACCTTAGAGCCCTCTGATCCTGTTTACAATCTCCCAATTGGTTTTTTGCACTTTTTCTTGGTCCAACCAATCCATGTTATGCCTGGTACTGCATCTCTCAAAGTTACCTTCTAGAAGCCTAGGTTATCCATGGTCCAGTTTTGCCCTTTCCAACCTATATCAGACTTTTCATTTTGTCATTATTGTCCCCTCAAATGCTCTCGAACCCTTAGAATATTTTAAAAATTATTTTTGCTTCCCTAATCCACAGCTCTTTTCACCTCCACATAAACATGGTCTTAAATCTCCTTATGTGCCCAAAAGCTACTGACTCTGATTTCCAGATTTCTGATCACCATATTTTGTCTCTGTTTCTCTTGTAGATGCTAAAAAACCAAAATTGATGCTCAACTTATCTTTCTCCCACCTTCTAATCTTCGGCCTTCAATTGCTGCTGTTCCTGGGAAGTTTTGAGAACAACTAAACTGTGTTGATGCTGCATTTTCAATTCTAGGTTCGCTATTAATTCAGGAGAACATAATAAGGTGAAGATTTAAAAAATCTTTAAATCTGATCTGTTTAATCACTGTGTGCTAGTGGAGTCTTTTGGATTTGGACTATCCCTTCTGAGAAGTATTCTCTGGAATACTCTAACAATACAAAACAATAAAAAAAAAGAAGGATCAAATGTCATGCTCTGAGAGTAATGTTGTTGATAGATGGTTTTACTTTTAGACCAACTTTCCTCTCTAAAAAAAGTGCTTATTCACACACTTGATGGTTTTAAAAGCTGAATCCTGTTTGTTAGCCACAGGGCAGATTCACTGCAAGCATCAACAAAACAATAAATGCCTTATATTTCCTGGCTAGTTGCTCCTGAGTCTGACTCGATGTGATGAGCAGCAGGGTCTAGACAGCAAGTCATATCTCCTAAATTTGGCCTGCATAGGCACATGGCTAACATTTATGCTAGCTTTATGCATCATTAATTTTACTTTTTTTCCACTCAATGTTAAGTACCTTCTTCCATAGGCTCCCTAGAGAGCAGGGATGGATTCATCTCACCTGTATGTCCTTGAGAGAGGGTGATTATTAAGCTAGGCCAAATTCATCACGGTAGTCCAACAAAAAATATCTTGTTTGTAGAATCAAGACAGCAATAATAGACCCCCCAATTTTCATATTCTTAAGTGTGATTTCAAGGTGAAATGCCACACTTTGTTCATGTCAGCACTCCTGATCAGTGTACAAGCACCATAAGTTGGGTCTTAACTGCTGATTATAGGTTAGGATTGAGCCCGAGTATGAGCTATGTGAAGTGACACCCAAGTAGCAATGAGAAAAATATTTATCTGAATTCTATGAATATTTGTGGCATGTCATATTCTTTAACATGCACAGAACAGCTCAGGGAGCTTATCTTGCAACCATCTGAGCTTAGAAATTCTGTAACAGGCTACAGTATGGTGTCACTGACACAATGTTGGTCTTACAAGGGAAATATTACATTGTTGACCAGAGACATAAATGAGATGCTGAAAAATGACATTTGATCTTACCTACCTCTGATCTAGGGTGTTATAGGTTTTCCCAGAATTCTCTGTTCTGAAATTAATTTGAAATTAATTTTGTAATAAACTGTTCAGTGATAATTCTTAATCTTCAGTCTAATACAGCAGATGTTGCTGTTTACTATTTATTTTATGATAAAAATGTATATTGAAAAAAAAAATCTGATATCTTTTTGCTTGCTAAAAAAAGTCCAAATGCAGAGAAATAACATTTAGGAGCCATCTAAGAATTTTAGAAACCACAGAGAATCACAGAATGTTAGAGATTGGAAGGGACCTCTGGAAATCCTCTAGTCCAACCTGCTAAAGCAGGTTCATGTAGAGCAGGCTGGACAGAATCACATCCAGACAGGTTCTGAATATCTCCTTCCAGAGAAGGAGATTCCAACCACTTATTTTGCAAAAAATAATGGAGTCTCTCTGATTATCTGTCAATGATCCTTTCTTCTTCCTCTTTCCCTCCCTCCATCTCCTGTGATCTGTCCGACACTGCTTCTGCTGCCATTTTAGGCAGGGAAGGAATGGCCAGTAAAATATTTTAATGTTATTCAAAGCAACGTTCTATTAAAAGACTCACAGTACTTGCACATCTTCAGCTTCTGAGACTTTCTAAATCCTGCTGGTAAGTCCTGGATCTCATTGCAGTATTTTTTAACCCCTCAAGTATAAATGGTAGTTTTATTGTTCTTTATTATTGCAAACACAAAGAAAACAGTATAAAATCCTCAAGGAGCAGCTGCTCTGCAAGGACATTATGAGTGTCCATGGTACCGCGGCAGCATGAGCATCTGTCACTCAAGAAAATGTCATCTTGCCCAACCAAATCCATTGTGCAATCAGAGTGGAGAAAGCAATTGTTTAGAAAGGTTTATGGGCTGACTTCTGTTTGAATGAGTAACATCTGGGCCAGGATGAGCAGGATGCACATTCTTGTTCAACCAAGTCAGTGCATCTTAACAGCAGAGAGTGCGTTTTAATTGAAAGAAAAATCCCAACCAAAATCTTGAAACAAATGTCATCACTTCAACAATTTAAAGTCACATTATTTTCTAAGTTTGAGTTGGAAAGAAATTCAGATTTCATAAAAACCCATTGATAATCTTTAGGGTTCATGTTCATAATATAACCACAGTAGACATTTGAGACAAATATTGTGCTATTTTTCTTGCACTCATTAATTAAATAATGTCTTCAGGAAAAAAAAATCCTGCCTACTAAAAAGAACATCTTGCACAGAACTAGGAATTAAACAAGATTTTTATTTGTGTGGACACAGACATACTGGATTCAGAAATTACCTAACATATCAATGTGTACATAACTGAAAAAAAAAATGTAATGCATAAATATTATTAGATCATGTTACAGTTATTAAGTGTTAGAGTGTGTTTTAATGGCCTAGGATAATCTTATCCATGCAAGCTTAATACTGGTATAAATCTACTGATTTTACCATTGTAAATCAAACTCAGCATCCTGACATAGCACTAATCAGTAGTAATTAGGGAAGTTTCTTCCTTTACATCCATGTTTAAAGATTATCTTTTCAATCTTTATTGTATATACAGTAGTAGCTTTGTTAACATGTGTCACCTTAGGTTAAAAAGTACTCAGCGGAGTGATTTGTCTGTTTCATATTTTGGTTTTGTTGTTGAATTTTTTTCATTTGCTTTCACTTTGAAGTGCAGAGTAGCACCCTTTCACTCACCCACCTTTTTTTGAAGGCAAAATGCAAATCATAAGCATTTATTTTCTTTGCTAACAAACATTGCTCCTTGGGGATTTTTATCACCTTTACTTAAAACTTTTTTAAAAGAGACAACTTAAATTGGACTGTTATGATATTTCCCAGAGGAATTTTGCCTCCATTTATAGAGACAGTGTTACAATTCTCTCCATTCTTTCACAGAACTACCAGTAAAAATAAAAAGTGGGGACAAGACTGCTAAATCACTAACTGGTGACCTGATAGACAAGCGGATGTTTTTTGCACTTGAAGATGTCTTGAAGCAGCATATACAGCTGTGCATATGTGCATTTCTCTTTCCACACTCCGCATGTATAGTTATAGAACTCACACAACCCTTTCACCCTAAGAAATCTTTTACTTTAAAATAAGCCTCATTCCCTCTTTTCCACTAAAAGTTTCTGCAATTCCATGCTAAAGATTATGAGATACATTTTCTGAAGAGCTCTGATCAGCAGATTTGATATATGGATTCAGATCAATTTTTTCTTATGGCAAATCTATATGTTATTCTACTTCTTCATTTGGTACTATTTGCTGAGTGGCTGTTACTTGGGAGCAAAGGTCAGTATCTTGCTGTTGGAGCAGCCGAGTAATCTTTTACTCCTCATAAGGGTAGTCAGAGATATTAAATCACAGTTGACGTACCTGAAGCACAGCAACTTCATCCATATTTTATCTGCTGTAAATTTAATACCACAGCACTTTTTAGGGTGATGTATTTATTAACTGGCTGGGGATGAGCAGTACAGAAATTCAGTTTGTTCAGGAAAATAAAATGAAGACACTCTGACAAGTTTATGAAGTAAGCACAATAGCTATTTATTACTTTTTAAACACACAGTGCACCTAAATGTTTTTAGCAGTGTTTGCCCAAATAAATGAATAAAGCTTCTCAAATCATCTCTGTTCACTTTTCTTTTGAATTTTAATAAAGTTTTTGCTTTATTTTAAAAAGCACATACTAGCTTCCTTCAGAATAAAATATATTCTTTATGGAAATAAACATAGCTAAGTATTCAGATAAGCTGAAGAGGGGCATTGTGGGAAGAGAAACAAATCATTCACAGCCTAGCTGTATATTAATCCCATCTTTTCCATTTTTGGTTCTAATTTATTTTGTTCTTCACAATCTACCACCACCAAAATAAATGAAACTATGAATATAATAACTTTTAAAATACAAGTACCCGCCTTCTGCTGGCTTCTATTGCATTTGAATAGTACTTATTGTTTAGTCAATGTTATTCTTTGCATTTCTCATAGTGAATAATTCACATACATTTTTCTTTCTTTGTAACCAAGATATGCTTGTGCTTTCATTGAACTGAAAAAAAAAATCAAAATCTTTTCATCCTTCATTAACTGTGACTTCTATTGCTTTATAACACAGTAAAGAGAAATATTTAGCTGTTAAAAAGTATGCTACACTGCCAAAAAAAAGTGACTGTGACCTTAATGCCTCTGTCATATAAAGTGTTTATGGTTTTATTGGTGATCATTGAAACCTGATGACCAACACAGCCTGGGAAAACTCAGTATTGGCTTAAAACCACCCCAGCAACATGCCAAATATGGTACAGTGGGTTTATAGGCCACAGTTACATCAGAGGAAGGGCACTGGCAGAACTCGAGGAAGACCCCAAAAGGTTGACCGACTGATTTGTTTTGTTTTCTTCAGTAACAGAGGACTGTGTGTGTTTGTTTCTTGAGCTCCAAAGGGATATCCTCTGCAAATCAAATGTTTTTGACTATGTGTGTGTTTTAGATGTCATTTCTACAGAGTTGTTTTGTTTTTCTTAGTTGTTTATAAAAAGGATGAATTAAGTGACTAAATGACTACAGAAGCTCTTCGTCACTCTTTTGGCTGCAGGATTTGTTTCCTTGGGACAGCCCATGAAAAAAAAATGGCTACACAATACTGTGTAGCTTCTTCTTATTTGCCTGTTGTATCACCAAAATTTTGATTATTCAGGTTTCAGAGATAAAGCACCAAACAATCATAGAATCATAGAATGGTAAGGTTGGAAGGGACCTCAAGGATCATCTAGTTCCAACCCCCTGCCATAGGCAGGGACACCTCCCACTAGGACAGCTCACTCAAGGCCTCATCCAATCTGGCCTTGAACACATCCAGGGAGGGAGCATCCACAACCTCCCTGGGCAACCTGTTCCAGTGCCTCACCACCCTTACTGTAAAGAACTTCCTCCTAACACCCAGTCTAAATCTCCCCTCTGCCAGTTAAAACCCATTGCCCCTTGTCCTGTTATTGCAGGACCTTGTAAATAATCCTTCCCCAGCCTTCCTGTAGGCCCCCTTCAGATACTGGAAGGCTACTAACAGGTCCCCTCGAAGCCTTCTCTTCTCCTGGCTGAAGAGCCCCAACTCTCTCAGCCTGTCCTCATAGGAGAGCTGCTCCAGCCCTCTGATCATCTTTGTGGCCCTCCTCTGGACCCGCTCCAACACTTCCATGTCCTTCCTGTGCTGAGGGTTCCAGAACTGCACACAGTACTCCAGGTGGGGTCTGACGAGAGCAGAGTAAAGGGGCAGAATCACCTCCCTTGCCCTGCTGGCCACGCTTCTCTTGATGCAGCCTAGGACTCGGTTGGCTGTCTGGGCTGCATGTGCACACTGCAGACTCATGTTGAGCTTTTCATCAACCCAGACTCCAAGGTCCTTTTCCTCAGGGCTGCTCTCCAGCCATTCACCACCCAGCCTGTATTTGTGCTTGGGATTGTGCCTACCCAGGTGCAGGACCTTACACTTGGCCTTATTGAATTTCATGAGGTTGGCCTGGGCCCACTTCTCCAGCCTGTCCAGCTCCCTCTGGATGGCATCCCTGCCCTCTAGCAAGTTGACTGTGCCACACAGCTTGGTGTCATCTGCAAACTTGCTGAGGGTGCACTCGATTCCTCTGTCCATGTCACTGACAAAGATGTTAAACAGCACTGGTCCCAGCAATGACCCCTGAGGGACACCCCTTGTCACTGTTCTCCAGGTGGACATTGTGCCATTGATCACCACACTCTGGGTTCGACCATCCAGCCAATTCCTTATCCAGCAGTGGTCCATCCATCAAGTCCATGTTTTTCCAGTTTGGTGACCAGGATGTCATGTGGGACAGAGTCAAATGCCTTACTCAGGTCCAGGTAGATGACATCAGCTGCCCTTCCCTTGTCCACTGTCGCTGCTCTGCCCATGCTGAGGTAGATAATTAGGTAACTTCTGATTTGTGCCACAAACACAAGAATGGAAAGAGAAATCCACAGAAAAAGATAGTTCAGATACCAATTTGTCTTGGGAAGTCTGGAATACATTTAATTTTTTTGCATCCAGGTTTGTGTGCAGAAAAAGGTCTCATCTACATTCTTTTGTGGAAATGACTTTGTGTTGGTCTCCATCCTTGCCACAGATCCTCACTGCAGGGCTACTTCGTCACTTTTGCTGTTCAGTGCTTACTGAAATTTACTCCCCAAGGACCCTTATTGTTAAATACCATCTCTCACTCTCACTTTCTTTTCCCATTTCCTTTCAGTTTCCCTGATCCACTTCCTCTTCTTGCATCCTCCCTAAATTTCTCACAAGGTTTTTCCTTTCCTCTGCCTCCCAGAGCAGAATCTGGACCACACTGGTAGCATGCAGAGGCCAATGGGAGAGTGCCCTTTGGCTTCAAGGGGCTTTGGATTACCAGCTAAGCTTCCACAATCACTTTTCCTCTCCATTATAAAGCTCCATATGAGTATTCTGCTGCAGAAGGCATCACAGCAGAGGAGCTGGGCTCCACAGGCTCAGAGAGGGAGGCTATAACTACATATTCATCTGCCAGTCAGAGAAGGGAAACCCTGGGGCAAAACTTGCACAAAATCAGCCCCATTATTCAGGCTGTGCAAAGGGGAAGAAAACCACAAGAATTTTGCATTCTGGACTGACATAGCAGCAAAGAATTCCAGCACAGAATAATGCTACATAATAATAATAGTAATAATGTTTGTACATAATTTATCATTATACACTACAAACTCAGCTCAAATCCTGGTACCATGGTATCCTCTTCCAGCTTTGTATCCTGCTTTTGCTATACTCTTTTTATTGGCTTACATTTGCTGCGGAAATTAGTTTTATTCTAATTTGGAACCTTTGAGGAAAGACTGAAAAAGCGTGTACTTGTCCGCAGTCATTAAAAAACTCAAATGACAGTATTTCATCCTGCTTTAGAGGCTAAAATATTGGGCTTTGAAACATGAATCACACAGCTTAGTTGAGGCTGTGAAGAAGCTTAGGATCATAGCTTTAGTTAAAAATAAGCTTTAATACATAAAGCTAAGGAAAAGGGAGCACAGAGAATAACTCAGAAGTCAAAGTACTTCTACTGAGCAGCTCAGAGTTTGTGTATACAGTACTCCTCTGCTTTCAACCCAGATATTGTTTGGCTTCACCAATGCAGAAGGAAGAGAACCAGGGATATTTTAGAGGGAAACATTGTGTAGGATGTAAAGAAAACAATATGTAAAAAGTCATAAAGGGTTAACAGTCTGAAATGTCTTTCAGCTTGTAGAACAAAAGATACAGTGTTTCACAGTCTCCCCTCTTATTGCCTTTTTCTTTTTTTTCTTTTTTTTTTTTCCTTTTCCCGTTGGCCTTGTAAATATCATACTGGCAAGCAAGAAAGAATCATAGGATGGGTTGGAAGGCATGTTTAAAGATTATCTAGTCCAATTGCCCTACAAATGTTACAAAACTTCTCTGAAGAGGTCCATATTGTAGTAGCTCTTGCAATGTCCTAAATTGCCAGTTGCCCTGAAAGTTCTGCAATTTAAATGCAATCCAAACCCAGACCCTATAAGGACACAACAGTTTAGACACAAAGAAGGGAAAAAACCCCACCCAAAACAAAAACAAACAACAAACCAATAAAAGGCAAACCTTGAATCTTAATTTAGGAAACTGTGCTATCAACCCATCATATCACAAGACCAAAGCTCTACTCTGCTTCAGACCGACCCTGGTTTACCCATAACTTGCAGGACAGTGGAGTTAGGGTCACCTGCTCTTCTTTCAGACCTGTGTCCCTTGTTCTTGCTATCAGCCCTTGCAGGACTCATGCGGAAATGCTGTTAGGAGTCTGAGGAAGACTGCACTCTGGAGAACTGAATTTCAAGAGCTCAGTTAATTCCCCAGAGGAAGCCTAAGGTAAAACAATAATCACCACCTTGTACCACTCCCACTTGTCAGAGCACAGGTTCCTGATTATCAGGCTGGCTGCAGGGAGAGGAGGTTATGTTGCTGCTTAGACCTCCTTCTCAGCCCATGCCACTCAACTCCTTGTCATAACAGCATGAAGCCACCTGATTCGAGGTCTGCATTTAAAAATAGTACCGATTTATTTTTTCCTCTCTTTTCCAAGCAAACTTCTCTGATATACGTTGATATTTATAGCTTCGATCTAGGCAGTGCATTTGTAATTTAGGAAGAATACCTGAGGTGCAATACTGATAATTTCTGAAATAAGCAGCCCACTGTTCATAAGATAGGTACCAGAAACACCCTGGCAAAAGAAGCACCTAAGTCTTCAGCTTGCTGATTTGCACTCCTCTGCTCTGAGTAAGGTCCTGCAGGGAGGAGAAAGGACTTTAAGGAAGGTTCCTCAGACAATAGCACTTTCAGAATTGTTAATTATAACACAAAACCCTAAGAATCTTAAGTGGATTTCCCATGGTTTTATGGAAACTGGAAACTATTCTCTTTACCATTTGCCAAACCACATATACATTACACCATAGCACTAGAGTTCCAGAGAAAACCAGGTTACAAATAAATTTTATTGGTTTATGAAAGCATGACACAAAAAGCTCTTGAAAAATATGACCATGTCCAACACATCCTATATTGTAGAGAGCTAATATGGTTTCTGCAAACTTTTTGCTTGGTGCTGGCTCATACTATGTTTCCAATATTCACATTAGAATGAGAAACAAACGTTGAAACACTTTCCAACTGGCCTCCTTAAGACAAAACTTTCCCCAGCCCTATGCACAAGCACACTGCCAAGTGAAACGAGGGAAAATGACCATCATTTCAACCCATTCTCTCATATTTGTACCCTTGCCAACCACTAAGGTTGTATCTCTGGTCTTTCATCCAAAGGGTGACTATAAGCTGGAGTGGTATTTTTATCCTAATCTTTCTTTTTAGAGGTAAGTAGGAGACACAGTGAAAATGAAGGTTCTGTGTATTATGGTTTCAAGATTTACAGTGGAATGGAATAGAGGGAAAAGAAGACCAGAACACTAATAGGTAAAGGGATAGTTTATGGAGAGCCAGGGTGTTTTTTAGGAAGGTCAGAGCTACTGAATAAACCATTCAGCCTTCATTAATGAGCTGATAAAACTATTGAAGAGTTAGTCTACTCTTATCTGAGAGATGTTACCAGAGACCTTATTTCAGCTTAGATATGTGGGTAGCAGATGTATGCATGGATGTTGAAAATGTGCTGAAGAGACTAAAATCACTGTACTGCAAAGACTTACATATGTACTTAGCTTCATAAAACTCCGAGGAGTTTCAGGAGAGACTCTATTGCTCTTCCTAAGTACCTGAAAGGAGGTCTTAATGAGCTGGGTGTCAGTTTCTTCTCCCAAGTAACAAGCACTGGAACAGGCTGCCCAGGGAAGTGGTTGATTTACCATCCCTGGTGATATTTAAAAGGCATGAAGATGTGGCATGTAGCAATATAGTTTAGTAGTGAACTTGGTGGTACTAAGTTAACAATTGGACTTGACAATCTCACAGATTTTTTAGAACTTAAATAATTCTAAGATTCTATCAGTAATACCACTGAAATAATTTATTCAAAAGGACTACTCAATGAATAAAGCCAATCTCTGCATATGAAGCCTTTCAAGGCCATTGTTCAGTTGTGACAGGGCATGAGAAAACATATCTCATTGACAGGAAACCAACAGAGTCTGCTAAACCACAAAATATAGGATAAGTGTAGGGTATATGTGGTTCACAGAAAGGCTGGGACCAAGGCTGATAACAGACTATGGATACCTAAGGATTTATTAACTAACTAGGCTTCTTATAGCTCCCAAAACAGATACAGGTTGCTGTACATGTAAATAGAACAGTTATTTTGGTTAAATAGAACTTAACTGTTTCCAATACAGTCATTTATTTGTCAAGTCTGTTTTATGTTAATTTAATTATAAGAAAATTGAAAAGTGTGATACATGGCTAAGCCCTTAAGGCCGGTTAATCTATTTGGATTGTAACAAATATAATTTTTATTAGCTCAGCCTATTTGGATGGTAACGAGTCTAACCTTTCAGTAGACATTACAGACTCTGAATTATGGTCTATTTTATGTAAAACCAACATTTAGTTCAATAAAAGGAAAGTTCTTTTATCTGTCATTGTGTTAAGGAATTGCTGTATTAGTGAGGATACAGTAGGCACTGTGATAATTTTCCAGAAGCAGGGGTGCACTCCTTTCTGGTTGTGCATGGAAAAGTGCCCAGGTAAGTCACAGGGACAGCAGTAAATCAGGATGTGGGATTTTTTTTTTTTTTTCCTTTTCCTGAAAAAGGTCATAAGGACAAGCATTTCTATGTGCATGAAGAAAAAATAGTAATAAATCACTGTCCACAACAAAATCTTTCCCTGCACAGTTGGGAGAAAATCAAAATACATGAAAACAAGGACCCTAACCAAATGAAATCCATCTGAAATAAACTAAACTAAACCAAATCAAACCAAACCAAACCAAACCAAACCAAACCACAGCCTCCAAGATAAACTGGCAAACAAATAAAAATTTCTGCAGACATTGCCTTATTTTCTAGGCAAAAAATGCGTATTGAACTTAAAATTCATCAATGTTTTTAGATCTCTTCAGACCAAAATGCCCTCATGCTGACTAATAACTTTTATATTCATAATAAATTGCAGAATGTATACAAAAGTTGAGGTTCATCTCACTAACATTGTGAAACTTCTGGCTTCATTTTAGAAGTGGGAATGAGGTTTTGTCTATTTTTCAGAACACTTTTATAAGCTCATATTTCTTAACCTCCTCCTGTACCCTAAGCCACCAACTATCTTAGAAAGCCCCAGTGGGAAAAAAAACCAACTTGTAAGAGTGCATGTTTTCACCAGAAGTTCTTGAAACCTAGTTTATGCAGGGTCTGAATAGTTGTACTCGTGAAACTTTTGTTATCATGCTGATATGGAGAGAGTGAATGTTTTTATGTGTATGAGGGGAATATTCTTTTAATTGTATCATATTTCAAGAATCTATGTAAAGATGCTATAGTGCATAAAGAAATTCCTTGCTTTTACCATGCTTTTGAGCACACTCTGCTTTTCTCATGACGTGGTGACATGGATAGTGACATTGAGTGCATTCTCAGCAAATTCACTGATGACACCAAGCTGTGTGGTATGGTTCACATGATGGAGGGAAGGGATGTATCCAGAGGGACCTTGTCAGACTGGAGAGGTGTGCCCATGTCAACATCATGAAGTTCAACAAGACAAAGCGCAAGGTCCTGCATCTGGGTCAGGGCAATCCCAAACATTGACATAGGCTGGGCAGTGACTGACTTGAGAGCAGCCCTGAGGAAAAGGACTTGGGGGTGCTGGTGGGTGAGAAGCTCAACGTGAGCCACCAGTGTGCACTTGCAGCCCAGAAAGCTAACTGTGTCCTAGACTGCATCAAGAGAAGTGTGGTCAGCAGACCTGGGGAGGCGATTCTTCCCCTCTACACTACTCTTGTGAGATCCCACCTTGAGTACTGTGACATGGAGATTCATGGGCTCACTGAATATTGATCAATCATTTGTACCTGAACCCAGAATGCTATCTTGTCAATGTTAGTGAAGAAGTGTTAGACCCATTATTACTGAGGATAAAACCTTTGGTTGTTTTTTTTTGTTTGTTTTTGTTTTTTTTTTTTTTTAAAATTTGTTTGTTTTTTGTTTTTTGTTTTTTTTCCACAGAAATTAAAAAACCCTGGAAAACTAATAAAAAAGAATTTCATCTTCCAGTGCACTTTTTGGTAAGAGGGATAAGGACCTCACACTTTTTACAGAGAATTTTGACTGTTCCTTCTACTCTGCACTGACAGATGTAAGAAACCTGTAAGGAACCACAGAAAAGAATAATTGATAGCTGAAAGGACTTTTAAATTTGCCTTCTGAAATTTTCAGGGGAATTTGGGCATCTTTGGTATAAAAAATATATTTCTAAATACATGGATAATTTAAATTTTCAAAAATTCTTAAAAGGCGATGCTCATTTGATGGAATTTTAAGGACAATGAAAATGCAAGAATTACTTAGGGGTGAAATAGTAAACATTGCTATGCAAAAATGCTATTATGTCCCAAAAGTTCTAATTATCATAATTCCATTTTTCATAGGAATAGTTAGTTTTAAAAATGGATGGTCGAGAAGGTACAGGTTTTAGAAGCCTTGGTGTGAAAATGGTTTCCAAGCAACTTCTCCTCAGACTCTGTGTGCAGACTGTGTTTGTAGCTTTGTGTATGTGTGTGTTTAGGAAGTAAGAAGGGAAGCTGTTGAAAATTGTACTAAGATACTGTGTGTAAGTGTCGGAAAGGGTATAGCGGGTCAGATGTCTGCAGCAGCGGAGAAGAAAAAGTATAAATCTCAGAGACAACAGATTTCCATTATTTATTTTCTTCTCAATGCCAGATTGAAAGACCTGCAACCTTATTTCTAAACATACATGAATTTAGTGGTGCCCCACATAACCAATGCCCTCTTGTTCTATAGCTTCCTGGGAAAAAAAACACCAGAAGCTGCGCAATCATCTCCCCACCCTTCATGTGACATCTCTCTACGAAGCATCAACTTTCCCTGCCTATTTTATTTCAAAACAATCTCTGTTCTATCTACCATTCTGTGAAAAACTTACATAATTGAAGAAAAGATTGTAACACAGTAGCAGACAGTTTCTATCTGTGAATGGACTGTACTTATTTCTCCAAATCTAGGTTGTTGGTTTTAGGAGTGTGACCTTTTTTCTTACAAACTGCAGAGCCTTGCAGTAAAGTGTTATTTATTGGAACTTCAGAGGAGGCTTCTCTGTTCCTTCTTTTGTTTTTTATTACATTAATTTTAGTCTGGGGTGGGCTTTTTTTAAAAACATATTTTTTAAAAAAATATTTTTAATTCTATCAGAACTGTAAATAGTAAGTCAAGAATGAAGTTTTTTAGTGTAATAGATATCACCACCAACATGACACTATCAGAAAATTCTTATACTGCTCTCTATAAAACTAAAAGAGAAATGCTCATGAAAGAATCACAGTAGTGTAAAATCACATCTTTCCTTACTGTGAGAAACTGTTACATAAATCAAAATTCATACATCTCTTTCTTCAAGAAATGTAACACCTTCATCCATCCTAAAACACATAGGTAACGACTGCAATGTATTTAGTACAGCTGTGCCTCCTCTAACTCTCCATGCCACCATTAATACTCCATACAAATAGTTACACCACTAGTATTTTCACAAGCCAACTTTTAGCGGTTCACATTTTCATGGCTTTTATCTCCTGGATATCAACCGTATCGAATGGAGAAGAGTCTCATCTTGAGAAGATTTTAGGCGTACCATTAATAGCCAAGAACCATTTAGCAAAGTAGTTGTGCTGAAACAGATAATTTATAAACCCAAATTTTATCTGTAAACTGGAATTGTTACCTTGGGGTAAGGAAAGTTAATTCATGGCTGTATGTTGTGTGGCAGGTTGCCTCTCTTCTTGTTGGAGAGTGCAGAATGAATTGCCTCTCTGCTTATACTTCATCATATTTGTATGTGCTGGGATCCGATAGGTTCTTTGCAATGTTATGAAACAAAATATTTTTGCTACTTGAGGCAACCATAAAATCCAAGATCTGAGACCACTGTTTGTCACTGAATGCCAGTGTGGCACTTAAACTCTCTATGTAGGCAGGATTTATAGTTTTGCATTACAACTCTGAGCATCCAAAATCTACCTATTCTCTCTCCTGTGTATGATTTCTGTTGAATAAGCCATGGGGTTTGGGTGCCTGCTGTGGGGGTGGGGTGCATGAACAGTACTATTTGCTGTTCTTCTTAGAAACTCAGCTGGTACAGACTTCCTAATTAACATGTTCACAAAAGCTGGCTGCAGACATGTCTGAGAATTACAGTTGGTTGATAGACATTCATGCAAGAGAAAGAAGCTATTAAAAAGAATATTAACTAATATTCATGCGTGTTTGGGTGCAGGCAAGTGGATTTCTTCATTAATAAAACTTGCTTATTAACATAAAGGTCATCTTGGAAGAATTTGCTGTTAAAACCCAACCTGAAACTTTTCCTTGCATTTGGTTTTCCCTATACCTTGTTTCCTCAAACCTTACCACTCTGTCATGATTTCTCTTTATTTCTCCTATATCTGAGTGGAATAATGAGTTGACTTTGCTACTGAGTCAGCAAAAAAACCCAAAACATTTTTCCTTTCTTGGCTTGATCAACACCTGTCAACAGGGTGAGGAATCTCAGGCAAATATTGCTAGAGGTAAAAAGAAACACAGTTTTAACCACAGTGTTTGAAAAAAACATGTACTTTGATTCAGCAGTAGGTTTCACATGCAACAGCCATGTCTTTTTTGGCCGTATCTGGAGGCCATTGTAATACTCAGATGCTAAGATTAGAGGAAATAAAAAGAACAATTAATTATATAAATATTATAGTGGCTATTTTGCAACTTAGTACACAATTTATATTTCTGAAGAAGCAATATCAGACTTTTTTTATGTTCAGTGCTACTTGTGCTCATTAAGTGAGTTTCTCAAATGCCCTGGTTGTACCACCTGGAATAAAGAATTAAGTAGGACAAACCACGCACTGCAAATTTAAGTTATAAACAGTTCTGACAAGCTAAGAACATGGTTTTTATTGGAGTGACAGTCGTGTATATATATATTTATATATATTTATATATATATANGACTACTATGGTAAAACTTTTCACTTTTTAAACACAGTCTTTGAGGTAACATTAAAGTAAATATCTGGAAATTTTAGCTACAATGGTTACACCATGCATCAATATATTTCTCACTTTGGTGGTTATCCTACAAGATGTACTAGGTGGGAAATCAATGAAAGGTATTATATTGGGTAACCCAAATGAAGACACAATATTTGCAGACCAGTCAAGTGAGAGCAGTCCTAGATCAGGGATGCTTGGGTCAACCATATTTCTTATTTCAGAGTTTTTGAAGATTTAGTTGGATTTTATTTTTCTTAGACTGTTTGTGACCATGAGTTTAATTTACAAACCAGAAGTGGAAAATATATACGGAGTTTAACCCAAAATCTGATCACATTAAAAAGCCTTTGTGTAATGGAGATAGGGTCTGCTTACTGCTTTCCATCCGGTAAACATGTATGGAAGTTAAATCTTCATGTGTTTATTTGCTTGTATGAAGAAGTCAAATATGAAGACATGCCACAAAAGGGATGATTCTGACTGAGGTGAAGTGGAAATCTCTATGAGATGATGAAGGATTCATCTTGCAGACTAAGAAGCGTAAATATGTATACTTGCTCACTGCAACAAGGGAATTTGTAATTAAAAGTTGGCCAAGTTTCTTAGGTCTGTGCCAGGTGTCTGGTCTCTGTTCTTCCTTGATTAACAGAAAGTCACTGTTGAAGTAGATGAGATATAAGAGAAGAGTGGAAAATAACAATCAACATTTGTGTTTTCCAGCACTGCAGACCACCACAGACTCCTGAAGGAGGGGTCCTTGGGAATATGAGAGACAGGAAGTATGGGCAAAATTCTTGAGCTACATGGGTGATCAGAGGACTGTAAAAGTCTTGAAAAACAATGTTGATACCTACTGGTCTAAGACAGTCACCTACTTGGGTCAAAAAAGTTGCTGGTGGAGGGAGGATTTTAATTTGACTTTCACTGGAATTTCAAACTCCTGAACTCAGAATTTGTGGCATGTAAAAACTTAGCTGTGACATGGCATTGATTTGATGATTCTTTTGGTATGAAACCTGAGGAATCAAGAACAAAGGAGCACAATGATTTCCTTATATTTCTCTATACAAGGAAGAGGGTGTCTCTTTCTAGGGATTGAAGAATAAGGTTTGGTGAATACTGCAGTTTGTATAGGATTTCATTGGCAGTATGTGTTGTGCACTTATCACAGAGTAATACATTTCATCATTTCAAATTGAGACTTCCAGACCATCAGTGGTGTCTTGGGGAATTACAGCAAGGAAAAATTCCTTTATTTGGATGAACATAGACATTGTGACAGACTCCGCTAGAAGGTGGCATGCGATAATATATGAACATTGTCTACCAGCACAAGAGTAAAAGCCTCATTATTGTCACTTTCATAACAAAAATCTCATGTTTAAATCTACCAAAGATGGTTAGATGACAGGATGAACCCAACCATCACAACCCTGAGAGGTTGTGTGATAGCCTGGTCTGCGGTCTATGTTGAGAGTCTGTATCCCTGCCCCTACTGTTTCAGTGAGTATTTGGAGTCATTTAGCAGAAAACAAATAAAAATCAAACTTCAGGTTGGAAGGGTAGGTGTAGTCATCTGAGCTCAAGAATTCTTGGTTCTAGTTCTTTAGATAATTTCTGAATAGATAGGGTAATAGATGAGTTGATCTAAATAGACAGCTACAAAACATTGGACTCTGGTGAGCTCATCCAAGTAGTAGAACTGGTGCTAAGGTAGCATTTGATGAACTCTGCAGAAGTTTATTCAGTTCCAAGGCCAAGTGGGACAATTTCATGTGCACATTGTGGAGTACCAAAGTCTCATCTGGAGTTATGCCAGTGTCATACTGCTTTTGAAAACTTCCCCAGTCAACATGGCTTTATGGAGCCTGTGCCCTTCAGAGTGATTTGACTGAAAAACACAAACCTAATTGCCAAATATGTCATGTGGGGTATTTTTGGTAGAGATTGAGAAGTATTAATGCTTCTGTAGAATTGATATTTCCTCTGAAAAATAACATCCAGTTTGATTAACTTTTGATTTTGATTCACTTTTTGATTTTACTCAGGAAAGATGAATACACTTGGATGTTCAGAGGAACAGAAACTATGTTTTTGACAGAAACCTGCAGTGGTTTAGCCTTACAAAGCAAAGACTAATAGGGAATATGTTTTTGTTTTATAAATAAATTTCAATATAAGTTAAAAAATATAAAGGGAAAATGTTTCTTATCAAAAAGAATGAGATGGTATACGCACAAGAAGGCATATATAAGATAGGCACAAATATATTAAGGCTTCAAAATGAGAAGGCAGTTTCTAACAACCAGGAGAAGCAAGTGAAGGAAGAGACTCATGCTTATTATTCTTTAGGAGAGAGCTATGTTCCTCATTCAAAGCTAGCCTGGGTACCCCTATGGGGAATTGCATTGTGCCATGAAGTCTATTACATATCTTGTAAATCAAAAGGGTTGTTTAAAAAAGATGTAATGGAACTAAAAGCACTTTTTGGAATAATGTATAAATTTAGTTTAAAAGAATGTCCAAATGATAAGTCAATTTTTAAAACTGGTCTATGTTTTTTATAATAAATAGTTCAAATCCGTGCTTCAAATGTAAATTTAATGCTAGAAAGGTAACAACAAACCAGATGCTGAGATTTTAGAAGACAAAGAAAAACACTTAAAATGTATCACCAGTATTTTTAATCCACTATGGAAATTTTGAATATGGTTTATCTAATTGAAACTGGCAAAAACACATTATAAAAAAAACCAACAACATAGGTAGACATACCTGTGTAGTGTGAATTTATGTACATGCATTTTTAAATACATATGAAAAAACTTGTAAGTAGAATAAAAATTCCAGTTATGTATGCACCTGCATATTCAAAGTCGATTGCTTGAAACAGGATATGGTATTTCCTTTCAGCTGTACCACACAAGCAAAACAATGAGGAATACTAATAATGAAATAAACAACAGATATAGTATAAAATGGATTTTTCTTTTTGGGATCCTCATTTATACTAGATAATTTGCAATTAATACTTTATGAAAATTGCCTGCTTTGTATGCATGAGCAGACAAAAAGGCTTCCTAAGAGCATCATTGTTTCCTTAACGAAAGATACAATGCCAGTGACACTATCAGTATTATACACTTGAACCACAGTTGGTGGAGACGGCATCTTCTATAGTGTGCTGTCATGCATTTAGGACTAAATCTTATTGCAGCAAGTGGATATTTTGCCACTGAATTCAAAAGGATACAGATTTGGCCCTCATTACTTGCCTCCATTTCTCCATCTAATTAAAGCATTTGAATGCTGACAGGTCACTGGAATGAATGCCCAATTAATTACTGACTTGTTCATCATAACCACAGCCTGGATGCTGTGAGTTTATACTGGGAACTCAAAATGATTCTACCTTGGATTTTAGTTGTGCTCTGAATAATCAGACATTTTTGCATGGCACTAAACAAAACCCCTAATACATGAATTTTGAAAATTAGGTTAAATTTGGGCTTTCAGTGTATGCTGAGCATTATCAAAAGACCTTTTCCTATTGCATATACCACATAGGTGTATTTGCAAAATACCAAGTGCATACTGTACACTATGTTGACTGTTCTGCCAGTTAAACTAACAAATACAGATTATAAAAGATGTCAGAATGCTAAAGAAATGTCTGATAACCAAAGTATTGAAAATGATGATAAATAAGGACAGACAAAAGTAAGTAATATATAGTTTTTCACACATATGTGTACAACTATAAAAAAGTTATTAAACAAGGTTAACCCCTTTGACAATCTCAAACAGGTTCAGAAAGAAGTTTTTAAGTGTTGAAATTAATTCTTTTTGACTGTGTGTTTTCTTCATTTCTATTATTTGGAAGTCTTTTACTAATGCACCCTCTCATAAGAGAACAGGGTGATGGAACTAAAATTGATGGTTTTTACATCCCTTCAGGTAGTTGTAGACAGCAATGAGGTCTGTCCTGAGCCTCCTCTTCTGCAGGCTAAACAACCCCAGCTCCCTTAACCTCTCCTTGTAGGGCTGTTCTCCAGGCCCCTCACCAGCTCCGTTGCCTTTCTCTGGACACGTTCCAGTACCTCAACATCTCTCTTGAATTGAGGGACCCAGAACTGGACACGGTACTCAAGGTGTGGTTTGACCAATGTCAGAATAACCTCCCTTATCCTACTGGCCACATCATTCCCAATACATGCCAGGATGCTTTTGGCTCTCCTGGTCACCTGGGCACACTGCTGGCTCATGTTCAGCTACTATCTACCAGCATCCCAGGTCCCTTTCTGCCTGGTTGCTCTCCAGACACTCTGTCCCCAGTCTGTAGCACAGCTTGGGGTTGTTGTGGGCAAAGTGTAGAACCCTACCTTGTTAAATCTCATCCCATTGGTCTCTGCCCACCCATTCAACCTGTCCAGATCCCTCTGCAGGACCCTCCTACCTTCCAACAGATTGACACCTGCTCCTAACTTGGTGTCATCTGCAAACTTACTGATGATGGACTCAATCCCCTTGTTCAGATCATCAATATTCCAACCTTTTCATTTTAGTTTTAACTTCAGTGTTGATAGCAAAACATTTTGTGTCTTAATGACTTTCACATGCTATAATAATATAACAAGTTAGCTACCAATAAAAGTGCATTATGTATGGATGTTCATATCATCACCTTCCCAACTCCTTGTCTTTTGTCCTTGCTTTTCAAGGAAGTTCAATTATCATTTACTGAAACCTTGATCTGGAATAGAAGCTGGACAAACATTCTCTCAGGCAGCCTGTGTGGTCAGTCCCTGAAAGTAAAAACATGGAAACCATTTGGGTGTCATTCAAAATACCTTGTCTATTCTTTCATTCTCTGTGATCTCCATTGCCTTATGTGTGGTCCTTGTAATCAGATTCCCTGTGGTTCTTTCATTTATGGTCAGTATGAAGGTAATGCTAACTCATCTCCAGAAATCCCTGACAATTAAATCTTCTATTTCATGTGATGAATAACCTCATTTTAATTCTTTATGTTCCAAGGAAAAAATATATGGTGCCTCAGATACTGCTTACAGAAATGGCTTGGAGTGCTTTGCAAACCTCCCAGAGAACTAAGAATAACATTTAATACACTATTTTGCAAAAATGTTACCTTTTCCATGCTGAAGAGGACAAATGAAATGAAGTACACAATGTACACAGTGGAGCATTTCTTTCAACCTTATTCATTCGTTGTCTAAATAGTGTATGAAAGCTGTGAGAACTCATCTATTTTATAGTTATGACTATCAGCTGAATAATAACATCCTGAGCCAGAGTGAAATGTAGGCAGATTGACCCTTGCTGTTATTTCCACTTTCAGAGCAGGTATATACAATTTCTCCTCTCTTCCTGCAACTTCTGAAGCTAGGAAACAAAGCAAGCCTCAAATTCCAACATAGGCAAGATACCCCAACCATCATGTAGGTACAGGTTCGTTATGTAAATTTGTTTAAATGAAAACTTCTGATACTTCTAGTTCTCTGGTATTTCTGAAATAGTTCAACACAAGATACAGTGTTCCTCATGACAAACTGGACAGTACTTTCGCACATTATTTGTTTTTGATTTTGTCCCATTAGTATTAGAATCATAGAATGGTAAGGTTGGAAGGGACCTCAAGGATCATCCAGTTCCAACCCCCTGCCATAGGCAAGGACACCTCCCACTAGGACAGGTTACTCAAGGCCTCCTCCAACCTGGCCTTGAACACCTCCAGGGAAGGAGCAGTCACAACCTCCCTGGGCAACCTGTTCCAGTGCCTCACCACCCTCACTGGAAAGAACTTCCTCCTAACATCTAGTCTAAATCTCCCCTCTGCCAGTTTAAACCCATTGCCCCTTGTCCTGTCATTGCAAGACCTTCTAAATAGTCCCCCCCCAGCCTTCCTGTAGGCCCCCTTCAGATACTGGAAGGCTACTATAAGGTCCTCTCAAAGCCTCCTCTTCTCCAGGCTGAAGAGCCCTAACTCTCTCAGCCTGTCCTCATAGGAGAGCTACTCCAGTCCTCTGATCATCTTCATGGCCCTTCTCTGGACCCGCTCCAACACTTCCATATCCTTCCTGTGCTGAGGGCTCCAGAATTAACCTGATTATCACAGTTTTCTCTGTCTTACTAATGGAAATACTTTAAAAACTTCCTTTTCACAGGATTATAGGGTCAAAGTAATTGAGGATGGAAAGATCTCTTGTCCAATATCCTGCTGCTCAAAGCAGGGTCAGTAGTGAAATCACATCAAGTGGCACAACTGACCTTAAAAACTTCCAAGGGTGGAGACTGTACCCCTGAGTGAACTACTTCACTGCTCAACTGTCCTCATGGGGAAAAACGTGCCTACTTATACCTAGTCTGAATCTCAAATCTGTCTTTCAACTTGTCCCTGCTGTCTCTTGTCTTCCCACTATGCACCTCTCCTTGATGTTCCTCTTTAGGTTTGGGAAGGTTGTTGTGAGTCTGCCGAGTCCATCTCACCTTTTGGCTGGAGAAACCTAACTCATTCACTATTTCTTCATTTGGCAATGTTCCAGTCATCAACCCTATTCTGGTGATAATCCACCAAAGTTACTCCATCTCATTGAAGTCTTTCCTGTATTGGTAGATGAAGTTCGAAACTGAATCCAGTATTCAAGATCTGGTCTGGTAAATATCATGTTGAGCCACCACTGAGTTGTCCACACTTGCTAGACACACATGGACACATTTATTTGTGCCCATTGTCTCTTATCCCATTACTGGCCACCATTAAAAAAAAAATACACAAACAAAACCCCCAAACCTGGATCTATCTTATTCACATCCTTCCTTCAAGAATTTACATGGGTGAGATCCCTCCTGATCCTTCTTTTCTCCAGGTTGAACAACGTATACCTTTCCTCAGATGAAAAATGTGCTATTCCTTAATCACCTTAGTGATCCTTCATTGAACTCTCTTCAGTATATCCACATTTCTCTTGTATTGGGGAACCCAGAACTCTAGGTGTGGCCTCACCAGTGCTGAGTAGAAGGGAAGGATCACTTCCATTGACCTGATGTACCTAACGCATTCTGAGATATCATACATTTTACAGTGCTTACAGGCATCACCTTTAAGTGAGCTTAGGCCTTCCTGACATCACTACACACCTAAAGTTTATAAATTCCTTATTTGATGCCTGTCCCTGCTTCCATGTCCTATGTTCTACTTTTGACATCAAACCTCAGTCATGTGATCCCTGTTTGTCTACTCTAGTCTCCTGATATCTCTACTTATTTTCCTAGGTATTGTGATGATATGTAATTGTGATTGGAAGAAGTTGTTCTCCAAATAAGGTGTACTCTGCCTCTTTGAAGTCCAGGGTCTATTCCCTTGCTTATTTTACGATCTTGGGGCCCACCCCATGATCACTACAGTGAAGGTTGCTGTTGATTGTCATACCCTCAAGAAATTCTCCCTTTGCTGCGAGGAGCAAATCTAGCTAAGATTTAAAATAGCTGATCTTGATCTGTGACTAGAAGTGGTACTTGTAACATTATATGGTACAATTTTTTATGAACAAGAAGCAGTATTGCCCAAATTCCCAAGACAGGTCAAGTCTTCTTATTGGAGGAAGACAGAGGGCTGGCATGAAAATACCCTAATGCAAGTTTAGTTAGAAATTCACATCACACACTCTTTTACTTCTCTCCGATATGAAAAATGCACAGAAAAATGCCAAATGAAAAAGTGGAATGTGAATTTGCTTGAATCTGAAGATCATTTAAATTCCCATAAATATTTCTATTTCTTGCATGTATAATCTTATGAAAAAAAGTCTATGAAAGTTTAGGAAAGCTTATGCATCCACTGACATTCCAATTGAAGATAGTATCATTATTATTTTCTGACCATTTTTCTTTTTCTGACTAATTTCCTCACTTGTCAGCAGGCAAAACCTACTGCCAGTTAAAGACTTAGAGTGTTTAGCATTCACTCTGATGCAAACTGAAAAAGGTGAGTCTCTTGCTGACTGGAGACAATGAAGTCATTAATCAAAATCACTCTCCATCTCCTCTGATGATGGGAAAAAAAGAAGTCTGTCTACTATTGAGGTTCAAAACTAAACTAGAATCATTGGACTATGACTTTAGAAAAACAATGCGGAACAAGTTCTAGGAACAATGATGGGAGGGAAAGCATATTCCAAATCTCAGAATTCCAGGGCTGATCTTTGGGTTTGATAGAAATTTAAAGCATCTTCAAGGTTACCTTGGGGCATTGCTGATTTTGAAGAACCACGTGGAGTCCCTCTGATAACAGTGGGCAATACCTAGGGCACAGAAACGTACACCAAGTTCCACTCCAACATCTTTGAAATGGAACTTGCAGTGAGGGAAAGGGAAAAAACCATTATTGCAGGGTTTCTGTACGTCAGAGAAATCCTCAAAGAGATGCCTAAGCTGACTTTAAGGCTGCTTTGTGCTTCTACTATTACATAGAACAGGATAAATTTCCCCATGGATCTGTCTTATAAATATTCTGAGGAGATAATCTTGAATTCTTTAAAATGTTTTAGTGTGCAAATATCCTGAAAGGCATGTGAAGTTCTACACACATGTTATTGACCTAGTCTGAGTGGTTGATGGGATCATGCAGTTGAAGGTCTTAGAAAATGCTGGTGAGGCCTGTAGCTAGCGATCAATGGCCAGTAACTGAGACTTCCACAGAACACCCTTAATCACAGCAGGAATAACCTGCATGTGAGTGGCATAGGGAAGGAACACTAATGAAGAGCTTTTAGACACATTACCCTTTCTTCCCCTGCTACCTTCATGACATAAGCCAATCTCCTTAAAGACCTTCATGTAAGTCAAAACACTGATTTATCTGGGTGAGGTATTTTTGCAGTTTTTTCTATCTGCTGGTTAGTTGTAAATAGGAGATATAAAGTAATAGAAATCTTACTGGACAGTCTCACCAACTTCTGCAGAACTTAAGCTTTCTTTGGTTAAATAAATAAACAAAAACTCCTTTCTTTCTAATCTCCAGAAAAAAGTCTTCCAAAAAAACTGTTGATTGGTAGACTGCTGAGAAGTTATTTTACCACTGTGTTAGCTCTGAAGTATGATGACAGTTTTACTGCCAATGCCATGAATTATTCCATGGTTAAATCCTTTAATGGGGTGAAGTAAACAAAATTGCAAGAACACTTCAACAGCTTTGATGGAAGAAGACCCTATCTATACTTTTTCAGTCTATATTCTGATGCATGCTTAAATGGTTAATTCATAAAGTGACATATGTCTTAACAAACAACAAAACAACATGTTCAGTTTGACAAGGCCAAAGGAAAAAAAATGACAAATATGTACATGAAACCAGGAGTCTTCTCCAAAAGGGCAGTAAATTCTCCTGTGGATTACACTGTAGCAGAGCTATACCAAACAAAAACAATGCATCAAGTCAAGTCTTGTGGATGAGACCTGAAATGCACTGATCTTGTTGAAGCCACTGGGATATGAAAGTGCCCACCACCTCTTAAGATCTGTACTTGAATTTCAAATCAAGTCTTTCATTTTACTTGAAAGTGCTAATGTAAAAAAAAAAACAAAAAAACCCAACAAAAAAACAAACAAAAAACCAAAAAACCCCAACCAAAACCCCAAAAACAAACAAACAAAAAACCCAAACCAAACCAAACCAAACAAAACAAAAAAACAACAAAAAAATCAAAACCAAAACAACAAACCACACAGGAAGGAAAATGATGTTTCAGTCCCTTAGGTTTTTATTAAAGAAATTATGTTGGGTTTGACACTTTTATCTTTGGAATAAGATACCAGGGTCTGTAAAAATGTTAAAAGCAATCCAAAATACTCAATACACCAAAAAGATAAATTATGAGTACAATAGTTAAGCAATTATTAATGATATCTCTGAAAATAGGCAAGTTGTGCAATCAGTAATGTGACTGAATGGTCACATCTCCTCTATATCTTTTAGGTCAGAACTTCAAACTATGGTTTAAGGATCATATCAAAGTATTTGAGTGACTGAAAGCACACGTGACCTTAAACTGTACCTCTTGACCTGCAGCTTTTGATTTCTCGATTCATTGATGATTTGATCTTTTTATTTTTTTTTTCTGAAGTATATGAACTGTACTATTCTCCTGTTTCTACATGGATAGTGTGAATTTGGTTTCTGATTTTTTTATTTCCTTCGGATGCACTTTTTACATATGCTATCTTCATTGAATAAAAGAGCATTTAAAAGGGTGTGAGAAACTGGTGAGAAATAACATGGCTATTGATTTTGCATAATATACAAATGCTTCCTCAATTTAATCAGTTTAGTCAAGTTCAGATATGAAAAACTTCAGAAGGACTCTACAAGACATTGATAACATTGCAGATTAATTTCAGAGCAGAAGAAATAGAAGTGATCTACTTGGAAATAATGCACAATCCCTATGAGGAAAGACTGAGGGATCTGGGGTTGTTTGGCCTGGAGAAGCAATGACTCAGGGGAGACCTTATTGCTGTCTACAACTACCTGAAAGGAGATTGTATCCCAGTGCAGGTTGGTCTCTTCTCCCAGGGACCCAGTGACAGAAAAGAGGACACAGTCTCAAGCCGCACCAGGGCAGATTTAGACTGGATGTTAGGAAGAAGTTCTTCACAGAAAGAGTGATTGGCATTGGAATGGGCTGCCTGGGGAGGTGGTGGAGTCACCATCCCTGGAGGTGTTTGAGAGAAGACTGGATGAGGCACTGAGTGCCATGGGTTAATTAATTAGAAGGCTTAGGTGATAGATTGAACTCAATGATCATAGAATCATAGAATCATAGAATCATAGAATGGTAAGGTTGGAAGGGACCTCAAGGATCATCTAGTTCCAACCCCCTGCCATAGGCAGGGACACCTCCCACCAGGANTTGGCAACTTCATCTGCCAGTGCCCTCAGGACCCGTGGGTGGATCTCATCAGGCCCCATGGACTTATGCACATTCAGGTTCCTTAGGAGTTCACAAATATGATCTTCTACTATAGTAGGCAGATCTGCCTGTTCCCAGTCCTCACTTTTACCCTCTGCAACTTGGACATTGTGGTTGGAGCCCTTGCTGTTGAAGACTGAGGCAAAGAAGTCATTGAGCACCTCAGCCTTGTCCATGTCCTTTGTCAGCAGCTCTCCATTTTTCTTCTGTAAGGGTCCCACATTGTCCCTAGTTCTCCTTTTCTCACTAATATACCTGAAGAAGTTCTTCTTGTTCCCTTTAATGTCCCTGGCCAGAATCAGTTCCAGCTGTGCCTTGGTTTTCCTTACCACAGCTCTGGTTGCACGGACAGTATCCCATGTCCCATGTCCCCTGTCCTCGTTTCCATTCTCTATAAGCCTTCTTCTTGCTTTTAAGTGTATCCAGGAGCTCTCTATTCATCCATGCGGGCCTCCTGGCATTCTAGAGGTCTAGATCCTAGAGGTCTTTTCCAATCAGGTTAATTCTGTGATCTGTGATAACCAAAGAGAGTTTTATACATGCAGTGCCAGGTGATGAACTGGTTATTACTATACAAAAATGAGATAATGGAGTTTTAATAATGAATATGTCAACTCAGTGCTAAGTTGTAATCAAAAAAGGAAACATGTTAGGCTCTATGATTTTTGGTGGTCAACAGCAATAAGAGAAGGAGTAACAGGTACAAATTGTAACATAGAAAGTTTCGCTTCAACGTAAGGAGAAACTTCTTTACAATGAGAGTGCCAGAGCACTGGAACAGGCTGCACAGAGAAGTTGTGGAGTCTCCTCTGGAGACTTTCAAAACCTGTCTGGATGCATTACTGTGTGAACTACCCTAGGGCATCCTGCCTTGACTGGAAAATTTGACTTGATGATCTCTGGAGGTCCCTTCCAACCTCTAAGGTTCTGTGATCCTGTGATTCTATATGAGAAATTATTAATTATGCCAGAATTCTTCATCATGGAATGGAACTACCTGGTTGTGGGATACTACAGTAGTTGACTAAATAATGAGAGTGGGTAACCAGTGAATGATCCTTCATTGTACCTTCAAATACAATAACTAGGAGGCATTAAATGAAATAAGTAGATGGCAAGTTCACTATGACAAAATTAGATGTTTCCTTAGGCTGCACAGAGTTAAATTGGGAAAATCCTTGTGAGATTCCTGGATTCAATAAGTTTTATGTGGATTAAAAAAACAATATCAACATGCATAGAAGATGAATCCATAACAGATGATCAAACAGAATGATCCCACCTCTGCACTAGAAGCTATCAGAGATATTCAGGTAGTGCCAGTCTATGTGCTATTCTAACATCCATCTCTGACTGCCATGGCCTTTGTGAAAGATATCAAAGCTTATTAGGACAGATAGCTTTTGGCTGTAGAGGCATTCTAACATCTCAAAGAACTAAAACATGGATACAAGTGATAATGGAATATATTCTGACAAGTTTTTAAGCCTGTGTTTTGAACATCAGTTGTCCTAAAACTTGCTAGTTGTGCTGCTAATGGTGCTTTGACAGCAAGGTTAATTGACCAATTTGGTTATGCCTTTGATTCCCAGACAATTTTTGATCCACTAAAAGCTCATCTCTCATGACCTGGTTACCAAGTTTAATTAATACCTTCTCATAGAGAGACTTTATGAAAAACCCTCTGAAAAGCTAAATACATTGCATCTAAATAATCTTATCTACATAGTATTTCATCAACTAGTATCAATAAATTCATTGTTTTAGAAAAAGAAGTCAGCAGTGATTCACTACTTTAATTGGTAAAACCTTCTAAACAAGAATTAATATTAGGGGTTTGTCATAATTCAAGTTTATATAATCTTTCTCACTTTTGAAATTTTCCTCTCCTAAGTTTAGCAAGGGCATCCTAGTCATTGTGCATTCTCAGACAGAATTAGATCAGGCTTTCCTTGTACCAGCTTGATTACTCTCTGCTATTTTAACTTCTGCTCCAAAACTGTGGGAAATGTCACGTGAAAACATAATACCTGCATGTTTATGTTGAGCTTCATAGCTGAATGTTCACAAATTCACATGCCAGCAAATAGGCAGCAATAAACCTGACATTTCTGATCCAGGGGGTTTAAATTTCTGTATAAAGACAATAGGCAGCTTTGTTGCAGTAGATTGCAACAGCACAAAGATTATCTTGGTTTCTTCTGTCTATAAATGTAAGAAATACTGAGCTCACAGAACCACAGAATCATAGAATCACAGAATAGAATCATAGAATCATAGAATCATAGAATGGTAAGGTTGGAAGGGACCTCAAGGATCATCTAGTTCCAACCCCCTGCCATAGGCAGGGACACCTCCCACTAGTACAGCTCACTCAAGGCCTCATCCAATCTGGTCTTGAACACCTCCAGGGAGGGAGCAGCCACAACCTCCCTGGGCAACCTGTTCCAGTGCCTCACCACCCTTACTGTAAAGAACTTCCTCCTAACATCCAGTCTAAATCTCCCCTCTACCAGTTTAAGCCCATTGCCCCTTGTCCTGTCATTGCAGGACCTTGTAAATAATCCTTCCCCAGCCTTCCTGTAGGCCCCCTTCAGATACTGGAAGGTTACTATCAGGTCCCCTCGAAGCCTTCTCTTCTCCAGGCTGAAGAGCCCCAACTCTCTCAGCCTGTCCTCACAGCAGAGCTGCTCCAGCCCTCTGATCATCTTTGTGGCCCTCCTCTGGACCCGCTCCAACACTTCCATGTCCTTCCTGTGCTGAGGGTTCCAGAACTGCACACAGTACTCCAGGTGGGGTCTGACAAGAGCAGAGTAAAGTGGCAGAATCCCCTCCCTTGCCCTGCTGGCCACGCTGCTCTTGATGCAGCCTAGGACTCGGTTGGCTGTGTGGGCTGCATGTGCACACTGCAGGCTCATGTTGAGCTTTTCATCAACCCAGACTCCAAGGTCCCTTTCCTCAGGGCTGTTATACCCCAAGAATCATCTCATCCAACCTTTCTAAGTAGCAATATAGCTTAAATGAGACGGTCCAGCACCCTGTCAAGCTGAGACTTAAAACTGCCTAATGGCAGGGAACCCACTATTTCCTTGGGAGGTTATTCCAATGCCTAACTGTTCTCATGGTCAAAACTTTTCACTGGAGTCTAATTGGGATCTCCTTAGCAGTAACTTGTACCCATTACCTTGTGTCTTCTTCATGTGGCCTGTAAAAAGGGAGTCTCCATACTCTTGGTAGCAGCCCTTTAGTTACTGGTACATGGTAACAAGGTCTCCCCTAAACCTTCTCCTTGCAAGACAACACACCCAGTTCTCTCAGTCTGTATTCATATGGAGGGTCTCCTAGTCTGATCATTCTTGTGGCCCTTCACTGAATGCTTCCCAGCCTGTCCACGTCTTTTTTGAGTACTGGGAAGCAAAATTGAACACACTACTCCAAGTGTGGTCTGACAGGTGCTGAGTAGAGTGGGATTATAATTTCTTTATGTCTGCTGGTAATGTCCGTGTTGATGTAATCCAGAATCCTCTTTGCTTTCTTTGCTGTTGTAGCACACCATTCACTCATGTTGAGCTTGTTGTTCATCCAGACCTTCAGGTCCTTTCCCATAGGTCTGTTTTCCAGCCAGGTGGATTCCAGTCTGAGCTGCACTCCTGGGTTATGTATTCCCAAGTGCAAGATTCTGCATTTGTTTCTGTTAAACCTCATAATGCTAGTAGTTAGCCCACTGAAGGAGCTGCAAATGTAAAGTAAGTCAATTGACTGATGGGCTATATAAGCGTTCAGTAAATGGGAAGAACTGAGTGTGAAGGTTTGGGAGTT
This sequence comes from Eubucco bourcierii, assembly GCA_013396675.1. Taxonomy (NCBI): domain Eukaryota; kingdom Metazoa; phylum Chordata; class Aves; order Piciformes; family Ramphastidae; genus Eubucco; species Eubucco bourcierii. The sequence continues at coordinate 68,047 of VWZE01010479.1, forward strand.
CCCCCACCCCCCACACTTTGTAAAATGACCCAGACTAGAACTCAGTCGGCTGGAAGTTAAATGGTGAAGCTCTGTTTACAGCTTTGCACAATGTACAGCAGATATTTACACTATATACAGAATATTTACAGAAATATACA
>VWZE01010479.1:68320-92921 GCA_013396675.1 Eubucco bourcierii
CAATTCTCCAGCAAGCGTATGAGTGAAGTAGACATCATGATGTTTTCCTTTCACAACCTATAGTGCAATTTTCTCTATTAAAATATTCTAATTAGCCTCAAACCAGCACACTGAGGATCAAGAATAGGTAGGTGATATTTTTGTTCTTAATTTTGATGTACAATTTTTGGACCAAAATAGAAAGCAGAAACAAGCATAACACTTATTTCCTTTACCACTTTCCCTCTGATCTCTTTTTAACACAAGTCTATGTAATCATAGCAGCATAATTAAAAACAAAATTCCCAGCCTCAGAAAAGTACAAGTAGAGATGGAATTGCTCAAATCACAGTAAATAATCCCCAACACAAACAACTATAGCAACAAAAAACCCAAATCCCCCAGTGTTCATTAGGAAGAGGCTTGATGCAATGTAGGTTATTAATCTGGGGATTTCATGGGACAAAAGTCAAAGCTGTGCCACTGCTACTAATCTGCCCCAGCAAGGATTGCCAACACAGTTCACAGTGAAAGGGGGACTAGAAGTATCCTAGGACACTGACAAGAGATTTTTTCAGCTGCAGCATTAGATGATCTGACAAAATCAATAGACAGCAGTAAGGAAACCCAGTACTTAAACGAGAACCATACCACTGCTGGACATATGATCCTTCTCTGCCTCCCTTCAGATTGGGCCCAGGCCAGGTTGGATGACACAAGGTTTTTGAAAGACCCTGTCTTCCTGGCTTTGGCTTACAATGTCACAGGGTTTCTTCAAGGTGAGGTGGTATGACTGCAGTTGGTGGCTGAACAGGTCATGCCAGAGGTGGCCAGCCTGCTGGAATGCATTTGTCCCTCACAGCACTCACACTGATGAAGTCCCACTTCTGTGACAAACATACATTACATTCCTTCATATAAATGTCAGGTGTATGCTAACTGACACATAACATTTAGCAGATCTATTTTATGTCTTCACTCTCTCTAGCCACATCACTGGCATTGTCACCGTGATGGGGTAGGGGATAGACAGTAAAGTGGATCTAATCTGATCTCGGGGAAGTGGGAAGCATCCAGTTGCCAAAAGAAGGGTCATATTAACAGAAATACTGTCTAATCTATGAGCCTGATGGAGATTTGAAAGACACCGAACTGCTCCATGGAGCAGATTTTATGAGCTCCGTGTGCTTTCTCAGTGGGAGCGAACAAGACAGTGTCAGTAGCTGGGGAAGACCAGGTGAAGATAAACAACTTTACCTCTGTATGGGTGTTTGACTCCCCTAGTTGCCCCCAAGCCTGGGAAAATGGCATGTGTCCCAAAACAGAGCAATCCCAAAATAGATCTGCAACCTAGATCACTAAAAAGGCAAGGAGCAACTTGCAAGATTTCTGTTGTATAAACCAACCACCCCTACCCACTCTTGAAGAAGGAGTCTACAGTACATCAATACTGAGTGACCCAGTGGTGGGAATCTTCTGAGTGCCTAAAAAATGAGTCTTCAATACACCCTATTTTCATAGCTAAATTGGTGGTTCCTATCACTTCAGAGTTTTTATTCCTGTCATTTAAAGAATGTCCACTGTTATGCTTAAATAATTCCAAGGGCTTGTATTTTTTAAAATTAGTATGGTAAAATCTTCCAAACCCAGCAACTGACATGATCCAACAGTGAAAAAAACCCCACAACCCAACAACCAAAACCAAAAGAGTGAAAAGGAGAAAAAAATATTAAAATTATGGTTGATTCATAATCTTGTTCTTTTTCCATCTCAACCCTGAACTTTCTAGGTAATTCCTTCTCTGATTGTCACTTTGTTTAAACAAACACATTTAAATATAAAATACATATACATACAACAAATGACAATTATCAAGACCTAGGAGTAGAATCTAATCAACCGACATTTTTCTAAGGTTGGTTGGCAAACTCCAAAAGTAATTCCAAGCATTGTTTTATGATGCTAGAATTCAGTCTTGTCATAAGATAGGACTGCAGTCACTGGAGATGAAGAAAACTTATTAATGGGTAAAGTTGAGTAGCTAAGGACAAAAGCAAATATCCAAAAATATCTTCAGGTTTTTTTCTTATCCCTTTTTGCATTGTATCTTCCTGTATTTTGTGTTTTCATCTAATTCTTTCCTGTCAATATCTATTTTCATTTATTTTAGTTACTAATATCAGCATGAAAGAGGGAGAGTGAGAAAGCAGAATCATAGAATAGTCTCGGTTGGATGGAACCTCTGAAAGTCATCTAGTCCAAACCCCTCTTCAGTCAGCAGGGGCATGCTCAACTAGATCAAGCTGCACAGAGACCTCTTGAGCATCACTTTGAATATCTCCAGGGATGGGGCCCCAACCACCTCCCTGGGCAACCTGTTCCATGTTCCATTACCATCATAGTAAAGAACTTGTTCCTAATATCCAATCTAAATCTTCTCTAATATGAAGCCAGTGTTTATCATCCTATCACTGCAGTTCTTTGTAAACAGTCTCTCTCCATCCTTCTTGTAGGTTCCCTTCAGGTACTGGAAGGCTGCTATTAGGTCTCCCCAGAGCCTCCTCTCCTCCAGGTTGAACAACCTCAGGTCCCTCAACCTTTGCAGCAGAGATGCTCCAACCTCCTGGTCACTTTCATGGCCCTCCTCTGGACTGACTCCATCAGGTACATGTCTTTCCTATATTGAGGGTTTCAGACCTGGATGCAGTACTCCAAATGAGGTCTTACCAGAGCAAAGTGGCAGAATTGCCTCCCTGGGTCTGCTGGCTATGCTTCTTCTGGGCTGCAAACACACTATCTGCTTATGTCCAGTGTGACATAAAAGGAGGGATTTGAAAACATATGTGTTTAAAAAAAAAAGAGAAAGGTCATACCATATAGTCCTTTTTGATAGACACAACTAAGGATGAAGAAGAAATCTAACTGTTGCATGGGGCCCTATTTTAGTATCTCATCAGAAGCACTGACTGAATAGAAAAGCCTTCTTCATTGCTTTGTCTTTTGTCCATATACAGTTACTCTAAAAGTGTATCTCCTACCTACCACTCCCTTAAGAGCAGAAACGATCAATGCTTTGTCCTTCAATAGTTTGTTTCACAGAGGAACTGATGTGGTTGACATAGGTTAAACTATTCCTTCCTGATGTTCAGAGTTTAATGTAAATAATAAATGCATTTCTTTTTTACAAATAAGTTTCATTTATTATGCTATACAGACATTAATTTCAGCATAAACAGAAAGAATGGATTTATTTATGTAGTTAAATACAATTATTAGAAGATACAATAATGACCAAGGACAAAGAATATTCCAGTCAGTGAATTAAAATGCATGATGATTCTGAAAAAGTCAAAGTATCTGTACTGTGTGCATCAAAGTGTTCAGAGCACTGGATTTGTTTAAATATGCACAGTGCTAAGCTAGCAAGTAATTTATATCAACTATGAGAAAAATACAAAAGATCTTCAAATAAACATAGCATTCCAGTACATCCGCTTCCTAAAATCCTGATTAAAAAATATTGATTTATAAAATGACAGAGAAAAGAATTATTGAAAAGCCTTTATTTTGAAATTGCAACCTATTCCATAGTATATACAAATGTAGACGTATTTAGTTGAACCAGAACTTCATTTAATCAAGTACCATTTTTCTCGAAGGGACTTAACATGTTGCTGGAGGAAAGCTGAAATGTAAAATGATTCTTTTGAGAGCTCAACAATGAGCAGTGTACAGTATCTAAAATACTGATTTGTCATCCATTTATTTATCTAATACAATTTTAGCGGTCTATTTTTTTTGTTGTTTTTTTTTTTTTGTTTTCTTGTCATTGTTTTTTTTTGTTTTTTGGGGGTTTTTTTTGTCTCTTGTCATCTTCAGACAATGAATTCCCTATTTGAGTCACATGGAGGAATGGGGGAGTAAAGGTCTTTTTCTCATCCATTTAAAATCTGATACTCCATATTTTCAATGACTGACCATTTGTTCTCCAACTATAAAAAGCAATGTTGCTATTATCTTTTTCACATAGACTTATAGCTGGTGGTCATATCCCCCAATGCCGAAGAGTTTCAAGCTATACAGTCCTTCCTTGTACAGAAACTTCCCCATTCTACTGTATCTTCTCAATTTGCTCCTCCCTTTCAATTTTCCCCTGAATTTCCTATAAGTTAGGAAGTTAAACCAGATGTAATATTCAGGATTAGATTTATTTGCCTTTCTGGCTGCTTTTTATCGTCAAACTAATGTGGTAGTAGTAAGGTTATAGTCCACTATTTCACATCATGTGTGCGCTACAATGTGCCTATCTACTGAATTTCATTTACCATTGACATGCAAAGATCTTCTGAAATACTTTGTCATTAGTTATAGATTTGAGTGTCTTGAGTTATTCTTTCTCACTCGTGCACTTTGTTGCCTGACTATTTACTCACTGTTTGAGGTAATTTATTAAGACACCAGACAACACCCATGCCAAGAGCCCTGGAGAACCTTGCTGTTAATAGCTTTCATTGTGAAAACTGTTTATTCCTACCTATTTTTTCCTCTTTTTAAACTAATTATTAATCTGTGAGAGGGTCTTGGTTCTTACTTACAATAACTTAATTTATTTAGAAGTCGCTCCTAGGGGACTTTGTCAAATGTTTTTTTCAAAATGTAAGCACTGAATCATTGGGTCACCATTGTCCATAAACTTCATGACTCTTTAAAGACCTTTCACTGGTCTGTGAGAATGGACTCCTTTCAAAAAAGTCCAGTTGATTCTTCCCTGGAGTATCTCATATTTATCTAGATATCTATTAATTCTCTTTTGGGTTATAATTTATTCTATTTACTTGACACAGAAGTCAGACTCACTGCTCTGTAGCTTCCAGAATCACTTGTGAAGCTTCTCAAAGAATGGGGACTCGTTAGCTGACTTCCATAGCACTGAGATTCATAAAATCGAGCCTTACATATACCTCTGTTAATGGAAGATTGGTTTTGCATCTTCAGGGCTCTTGGGACAACATTGGCAAAGCCTTCAATATTGCTATTGAACTGTATAGCAGTGACCCACTTCTGAGATCAAAGTGTTTGATAATTTTAAACGACTCAAACTGGAGCAGCCTGGGTGCAGTCAGGCCAGAGCATTTTATGTACTAAATAGTAGCTCTATCAGTATGATGTGTCGAGAAGTCCAAAATACATGTCTCTTAGAAGAAATAGCTTCCAAATCATAGAGAAGAGTAACTGTCATTTTTTACTTAACTGGTAAGCTATACGATTTCTTATATATGCTTGTAATCTTATATCATACAAATACATCTGTGAGCATCTAGTTAGTATATCTTTCTTTCTTATTAGTGAGAAAGTAGGAAGGGCATGGTAGAGTAACCTCTGTATTTTATTAAGCATTGTTGTTCATGCTAGTAAGTCTGTATTTTAAGAATATATCTTTTCCAGCTTTTGTTAAACTTCCATTTGCTGGATTTCCCAATTTAAAGACTGCAAGCCTTTATGCTGGGCTTTGAGGTTACTAGAGATAAATGCTGAACACATGGAAAATATGTAGTTTCAGAATGCTGTACCTGCATCAATAGTCTGCTTGGAAAACAGAAAATAAATCCCTGATCATGGTCACTGTGGAAGAAGTACAAAAGGGAGAGAGGGTGGCTGAGAAAATTCATAGTGCAAGAGCAAGAAATGACCACTGTTATCACAAGAAACAAAAAGAAAGATGAAAGCTTTTCAGCTAACTATCTTTAATATATATTTGTTTACTGTTGAAAACCAGCTACATGTTTATTTGCAGGGAACAATGCATTACAATATGAAAAATTAATATAAAATTACATTTAAATAACTAATGTGTTGGCACCAGTACTGATGTGGACCCAGGAGGAATTCCTTGGTTCCCTTGTTAAAGTAAGCTCATTAGCATAAGAAGCACAAATATGAAGGGCAGGAAGGGAGGAGGGTTCCCATGTTAATAAATATTTACTTCATGATTCCTGAATGACAGAGATCAACAAAAGCTAGGAAAGAGAAAGTTTCAGCAGATGTTCCAACATTAACTAGGAAACAAAATCAGAGGCTTGAACCCAAATTTTGAGTTCCTTGTTTTTTCTTAACATGAGTCACAAAAGAAAAATTCCCCCTGGCTTTCCCTGTGAAGTCTGGTTCATGCAAGTAAATAAGAATGGCTCCAACCATTCAAATTTGGCTGCAAATGAGGTTAGAATTCTTATTTGTGTCTTCTGTAGTTCCCCTCCCCACCCCCATCCCCCTCCAAAAAAAAAAAAAGTAGAAATTTGTTTTCAGTTATGCTACTTCTATTTTTAAAGCAAATTTTATTCTGAAATAAATCTCCTATATTTTGTGTAAGAAAATGAACTACTTCATCTGCTCCTGAAATTCAGCTAACTGTCAAATCTCTAACACTACAAAATGGTAGGTAACAATAAAAAGCATTTAAAATTGCATAGGTGAGAGACAGGTGCCAAGGTGGGAATTTTGGAAAAGAATTAACTAAAAAAAAAACCCAAAACATACCCAAAAGTGGCCAAAACCTTGGTTTATGATCCCTACTACTACAACACTGCCACAAATACTGATTAAAAAGACATACAGAAAAATAAGTTTAAACTATGGGTTTAAAATCAAACCCAAAACATTGGAACTTTTTGTTGGAGACATTCTCCATAGGGTTGTTCCAGCTGTCTCCTACTTCATGTAGGAGGTATAACAACTACATGTTCCAAGGTGGTTGGAAGCCAACTCTATATTAATTGGAAGGAGGAGAAACCTTGTTAGCTGCTTTCATTAAGATATCAGTCCTGCAGATGAATTCAAGGAATTTGTTAAACTATGTGTCATACTGTGAACATGGCAGGGATTTGGGTTTGCCGTGTTCTGTAGCTGTTGTGGAGCACACAGTTTACATCATGTTTTAGCCCATGCCAGCTCTGTTGGATCAAGGAGTGCAAATTCTTTATGGCTGTGGGTAGGTTGTGCCTCAGCCAAAACAGGGGTCCCACTCACTCTGTTAGCAGCCCAAAACCACTTGGTTGACAATTGCTGTCTCTCTCACGAAAGCATCTGCTAACTCCCAGCTACTCCCAATTGAGAAAGTGGATACACATATGTACTACCATGGCCTTAACAACTTTTCAAAACAGAGCCCCTCTGAACAAGGCTAGAAATGGTCTGTGCATTCAGGCTGGAAGCCAGATCCATTTATTTTTGGACTTTCCAGCATTCACTCTGTGTAAACCTGAATGTTGTAAATGAAGGGAATGTGCTCAGCCCTTGAGTTAACTGCTGCAATGGAATTAGTAAAATGTCTTTAATGGGAAGTAGTAAAAAACATTTTTGAGCTGAAAAGTGGAGAATCAAAAACATGTAAACCCATGCAATCTGATTAGAGTCTCTGTGTGAGCTTCTGTATGCATGTTGAATAGAGAAACAGAATCTGAGTCTGCTTCTAAAATAAACACAAACCCCCTTTAAAGTACAGCACTAAGATAGATTTTCTCTTTTAATGCCTATCCCTTCATAAGTCTGCTGAAGCCCAGCTTCTGCTGTCTGGCTTTGCAGCCTGCACTGACATAGTAATATATAAGAACAGTTTTTGCTACCCAAATTTCCCCACTATCTGAGAGGCAGTCAACTTTTGAGAGTGATAGTATCTGCATTTTGACGCACTGCCACTGCTGCTGGGATTCATAACTTTAATGAAGGTGTACCTCGAGGTATATTGGCAAGGTTGCTTCATGCACCTACATACAGAGGGGGAAATCTGGTTTGGCAGCCTTGTAGGTGAGGTTTGCACTGGAAAAAGAAAGCTTGGAATAAATATGTGGAGAAATTTTCAGATTGCTTCACTTGCAATTCCAGAGAACATTAAATCAATTTGGACAAGAGTGTGACCCAGCCTACCTGCAGATTCCCTTAAATAAGTGGCTTCAGTTCTCACCACCAAGAGAAATACACACTGCCTGGGACAAATGGGTAGCCAGACACACAAACGGCTTCACAGGTATGGAAATCATCAAACGTGAAGAGGAACACCAAAGCAGATACACAGATTAACCCTAATCAAGAAAAAAAAAAAAAAATGGTATTACACACATCAAGGGCAAGTCCTACACAGGAATGTAGTTATATTCCAGAAAAAAAACCCACCGCATCTTTAAATAACTGTGCAAGGCAGATAAAGAGCTGGAGCTGCGCCAAAGTAAAAGTTGTAAGACTGGATTGATTTTTGCTACTGCTTGCTAGAGGCTCCCTAGAGCAAATATGCAATGTTCAAATATAATAATTGATAACTTGAAAAAATATTTCTGATAAGTGTGCAACTGTAACACAGAGCCCTGTCTGAGATGAAACGAACTTTTGAGTTCTAGCTAAACTGAATACTGGGGTGACCCAGATCTGCTGTTCCCATACCTTCCACATCCTTCAGCTGGAAAGAAAACTGGCATTTTGTTAAAAACCATCATGGAAAAGTAATTACCTGACAGCCAGACCAGTACATATGAATGGGGAGGGCTTTGGGGAACTAGGGAATTCACGTTCATTAATAGCACCCCAGCAATCCCAAAGGGCAGAGGAGTTAGTGCTAATCTAACCTCTTTTCAGCCTTCACCTTGACGTGGTGACCACCTCAAGCTCTGTGTATGTGTGTATAAATTGCTTAAGATTCAATTGAATACATTAAGTTTTAAAAAGGATTTAAGTGAAAAATTTCAATAGCTTCTGAAAGGGGATAATTTATTAGCTCTGAGTAAATTAAAATCTCAAGCAGGGTTAAAGACTTTAGAGATTACTTTAATACATTTTATATGCTTTCAACAGAAATGTTCTTTTAAATGGTCCTAAAATCAACTAATTTTGTCCTATTTAGTAAATTACCTCCTAAGGATGTAATGTTACAGATTACAATTGCTGGGAAAAGTTATGCCTTATCAAAAAGGAATAAACTGCATTTCATAGGTTTAAATATAGCAATTAAAAAAAAAAGTTTTCATAATTGAGGCTGGTAAAATGCTGGGTTAAAATAATGCCAGGAAGGGACTGTCTCTTTTACATTCTTGCTAGGTCAGATAGTAATGTAACAGAATGTCATGACTACATCCTCAACGTACCATATTAGTAATTTAGAGTCTATTCTGTCTTTGAAATCAGACATATGATCAAATTACTCTGGTTAACTGTTACCATGCATCAGACAAGTCTCAATAACTGTCTGTGCAAATGCTCGTAGCCCATGGCACAGTCAGAGTAATTTGGGCTAGGTTAGTCCCTTTTCACTGCAGGCTAATGTATGTCACATTATCTCATATTTGTAGTGGACAGTTACCACAGTTTCGTTGATAGGCAGTAACATGCTGTGCTGAGGCTATTTGATTATGGCTGAGCCTCAAATTTGTCTATGAAACAATTGGTATATAGGTTTAAGGTCTCTTTGGGGATGACAGCAAGAAAAGCATTGGCTCTGAACAAAAATCCTGTATGTCCATCCTTTAGACAGTCAACAGGCAACTTTTCAAGTTGTTTCTTTTATGGCAAGAAACCGTACTGACTGCTCAGCAGAGAAGCTGGCTTGGCTTCAGGTAGCTTTAAAGCTATCAGTAACTGGGAAACCAATGACTACATTTCAAAACTAGAAATTGGTTTACATGAAGAAAAAGTTTGAATCTGGTTTATTATTACAGTTCTTGCAAACCACAGAAGTCATCTGTTATGCATGTTATTGCCTCAAGGTTTTTTTTCTCTGCTGTTGGTGAATGTGGCTGTGGTAGCAACTCTAACAATGACAGAGGTTGTGCTGGAATTTAATTGTCCATTTTGGAAAGTTTGAGAGGTCTCTGACTCTGTGAGAATCTTCGCATTGTTTCTGGACAGGATTTGGGGGGGTTGGATATAGCCACCCTATCTCAAAAGATAAGAGTGTGAATGAGTGTCACTCTATGCAGCACAGTGCAGAAAATAGCTTTGAAATAATTTATTTCATTTATTGATGGAGCCTAATTTGCAAAATCTAGTGAAAGAGTTAGGTGATGAGTAGCTGGTGAGAAGTGATTTCAGAGACTGTTGAAGGTAAGTTTGAGAAGTTGCTGGTGACAGTGGGATAAGAAAGAGAGTGCAATCAGAAGAATATAGGGAAGTGGGGCTAAATGTATCCATATATGTATAAGGATGCTGTGTAAAAAGAAAGAGCCTGGAGCAGAAATAAGGAAAATAAATATTGCTGCAGCTGAGACTGAAAGGGAAGACATTGAAAGTCTAAGCTACAAAGAAATTTCCTAGCTGCTGACCAAGAAAAAGAAAAAGAAAAGGAAAGATAAATTTGTATCTAGGATTTTTTTTTTAATTACAGAAAGTGGGACAAAGCACTCCATAATCTTTGGACAAATATCCAGATCCATACATCTGTCTGCATGGACATATATGTCCAACAGCATTTAGGGTGAAGACACCTAAAGCTTATGACTTTGGGGGCTCAGATCAATTAGGATCTTCAAGAATTTAAAGGAAGTCAAGATCTTTTTTTTTTATGGTGGCATTATGGAAAGGGCAGGAACAGAAGTAGCCTGGTGACTCGTATGTGCTCAAGAAAGGAGTTGTTAACTTTTTATCTACAATTTTGTATTTTACCTTTCTGTATTCCTTGCCCACATACATGCAAGCCAAAGTCACTACGAGGGTTCAGAGGAGTTATGTAGTTTTAATTGTTCATTGTTTCAGGTTCAGATTTGTCCCCAGTAAATCCAACATCCAGGACAAAAAAGTAAGGATTCAACAGATTTCAGTCTCCAGACCTGCCTGGTATCAATACTGAAGTACAGAGAAGATTCTCAGCCTAAATATTACTTTTTTTTTTTTTTTTTTTTTTTTNAGAACACCTGAAGATCTCCATGTGCAGGCAGACAGATGCACATTCACTTGTCTGTGAAGACATATCATTATGTCTGTTTATTTAGTCCTATATGACAGTTAAGGTAATTTTTTAAACAAGTCATGTGAGTCCCAGGACTAATGAATTCTGGTTTTCTGTGAATCTCCTTCCTAAGTGCAGTAGTTTGGTTCCTAAAAAGTCGCTGGATCTGGAAAAACTTTCTGTGGTGGTTTGGCCCTGACTGGGAACCAAAGCTGCTCTATCACTTCTCCTCTTAGATGGACAGGGAAGAGGGGAAAATACAACAAAAGCTAGCAAAAAGATAGAAGCAATTTAATAATAATGCTAATGAGCACAAGCAAAAGCCATGCATGGAAAAGCAAAAGCAAAGATCGATGTTGTTGCCTACTTCCCATTAGCAGACAGTGGTTGGTCTAAGGAGGCAGGGCTTCTGAAGGACAGGTACCATTGGTGAATATCCCCCATACTTCATTCTTTCACTTAGTTCTTATATCTAAGCCAATATCATATGGCACGGAATACACCTTTGGCCAGTTTGGGTCGGCTGGTAGGGCTGTGTTCACTCCCAATGTCTTACCCACCCCTCACCATACTCTGGGGGTGAGGGAATGTTGGAAAAACACATCCTGCATGCTTGTTCAGCAGTAGCAGAAACACTGGTGTGTTATCAGCTGCAGTACTGCAAGACACAGCACTAGAAGGATGCTTTAAGGAGAATTAACTCCACCTCAACCAGACCAAATAGAGTCACTTATGAAGCCAGTCTCCACTGCAAGTTTTCCCATCTGAGACGGTGCAAATCTCCCTCCTCTGGAGCATTTAAGGAGTTCCTTCATCTGTGCCTGGATTCCTATAAACCTTTAAGAACTGGAATATCTCTTAGATCTTATGACCCTGCAAAATTTAGAATCATAGAATCATAGAATGGTAAAGTTGGAAGTGACCTCAAAAATCATCTAGTTCCAACTCCCTACCATAGGCAGGGACACCTCCCACTAGTACAGGTCACTCAAGGCCTCATCCAACCTAGCTTTGAACACCTCCAGGGAGGCAGCAGTCACAACCTCCCTGGGCAACCTGTTCCAGTGTCTCACCACCCTTACTGGAAAGAACTTCCTCAAAACATCCAGTCTAAATCTCCCCTCTGCCAGTTTAAACCCATTGCCCCTTGTCCTGTCATTACAAGACCTTGTAAATAAGCCCTCCTCAGCCTTCCTATAGGCCCCCTTCAGATACTGTAAGGCTATTATAAGGTCTCCTCAAAGCCTTCTCTTCTCCAGGTTGAAAAGCCCAAACTCTCTCAACCTGTCCTCATAGCAGAGGTACTCCAGCCCTCTGATCATCTTTCTCAAAGATAATGGGGTAAGACAATAGACAGGGCATTCAACACAACCAGAAACGTACTAATTGTTGATGACAGTTCTTTGGGCATAAAAATTTCCATGTTGCATTATTGCAGTGCTGAACCTGCCTCAGTGTCTTATCTGCTTACTAGTATCTTTTACTAGTATACCAGCATCTACACAGTCAGAAAGTGAAGTCTAGCCAATAGTAAATTAGTGTGCAAACCACTAATTTTATATTGTTTTCTTGAAAAAGTTCCCTTTTATCTCACTGTCTCATATCCTTCATGATTTTCACAAACATTTTTTAATTTTCCTTTTTTGTGCTATGCTCTTAAACAGATATTTTTCTCAATAATATAATAGTCACATAATAATAGTATAAGAATTTTTGTATTATTGTTTTCTTTTGTTCTTTGATACCTTCTAGAATGCCAAACCTCTCTCAGCAAATCAGTAGCCTACAGCAGCAATCAGCACTTCTCCCCTCCAGAAGATACTTTCATTACTTATATTCATTGCTCTTTAAACTCATTGCTGTTTAAACTCAGAGATCTCAGTAGTTCAAATGATTTTGCCTTCAACATACTTTAACTTTTGTCAATTAAATTTCACCTACTACCATGCTGTCCTTTCGCCTCACATCCGTCAACCTCTCTGGAGCAATCTGTAAATTTCTTTAGTGTTGATCAAGCCTTTTTGATACCACTAAGCATGGTCAATTCACCGTTCACACAGACTTTTAAGTCACTAACTTACAAAACAATATCAATGGCAACATACAGCTTTGGAGTATCCCAGTATTTTGTTTTCCTTTTCCACTAGAAAATAGAGCAATTTCTCCTTCGTGATGGTCTGGTTTTAATCCAGTGTACTCTGCATGGTGTTGCTTTTTTGCAGTTTTTTTTGCAGTTTCCTACAAGGAACTTGCAAAATCCACTTTCAGTAAAGCCAAATACATCACATCAACCCCACTTTTTCTTAAATTCTGATAGGGTACTCAAGGAATACTTGAAGAAATGAGCAACAGATTATCCATCACTAAATCATGCTGCTTTGTCCGAATCATATAGCTAGCTAGTGTTTTATACATTTCAGTCAGCAAAGGTCCTTGGTAGGTTACTTTGAGATATGACTAAACACAGAAGCTGTACACTTTGATCCAATGTCCTATTTTCATGCTGTGAGTTTTATATGTGTTGAAGGTAGGATCACCAGACTGCGATCCTTAGGCATTTTCATCACTGATAGCTGCTTCAATACAGGAGTAGGAGGGGAAGTGAGACATATTGAAGTGAACTGTGGTCCTTGGCCTTGCAGCTTCAAGGTGATCCTTGCTGTTTCTGCTTCTCACAGAAAGGGGCAGCCGCAAAGCTACTTCTTCTGCAGCACTGTCAGACACTTAGGAACCTGTTACACAATCCCGTAACCAAAACAGTTTGGTGTTCTGGGGTACTGCCCACTCTTGTTCATGCTTTTAACCATTCAGGCTCTCAATTCTTCAGTAAAAATAGTAGAAAACTCTCAACATTCTAGCATGTGGTTAAATCCCTTTTAAGTATTGTTCGTTTCTGGTTTCTCCGGGCTAAACCTTTGCATATTTTTTCAATAATTTTATTTTACTACCTTCAACTTCGGTGTCCTAATATGTTTTATCAGTGTAATTAGTGCTGTATGGACTCACTGGACTACATCCAAGCACTTAGCATAGTGTCTTTATAGTCACCTAAGCCCTTCTTAAATTAATACCTCCTTTCCTTCTCTTTCTCCCTGCCTCCCCAAATCCCACCTATCTCTATTTTTTTTTTTTGATGGTTTTATGTTTTATGACAATCTGTCTATCACTTTTGGGCAAAGACTAGTTGTTTTCAGATCTCACACATTTTTCTCTCAAGGGTCAGGTGCATCTTGGAAAGTATTATGGACCTTTAACACCATAAAATCAAGAGATTGAAAAATATAAGCATTAAAATATCTATACAGATACAAGGATAGCTATATAGATATAAGGATATACTAGAGCATATTTGAAGATTTATCAAAGAAGGCAAGAATATTTAAAGCTTAATACCCCAATACTGCAGACTTAGAGACTGAGTCCTCAGAATGCAGATGAGATTTTTTTTTTTTTTTTAACTGAACTTGCTCTCTAGCTTCTAGCTATGATGTAACGGCAATAACACAAATTGAATACTGACCTTTTATAACTATTTACTGGGCATTTTTCACACTTGTTTTATGGAAAGTCATAATATTGCTCACTTTTGCTTTTAAGACTTTTGGACCCACAAATATTAGCACTCATTTTTATCTTCCATCAACTATCAGAAGCCTCCAAGCTGAGACACATATTGTGCACTGTCTACAAGAAACACTGAAGCACAGGAATGCCAAATCGACCTACCGTTTCAAGAGATAGACACTGACATTCCAAATGTCCTTGTGCAAGAATCTTTCTTGTGGTCATGGTCACTAGAAATGTGTCTGAACAGTAAAAGACAAAGGGTGAAATCTCATTAATCTCCGTGAGGTCAGGGTTTCAACCAATTCACTTCTTCCTACAAAAGTAACCTTGCCAGTACTTCTGATGTGTTGCTTTAAACACATTCAAAGGTGATTCACCTTGCTCTTCAGTATTTTTCCCCAGATATTTGTGTATCCCTAAAAAGGTGCTATGCTAATAGTTCTGACAGTTTGATTTTTAGAAAGTAGCATCTAATTTTAGAAAACCATTAAGTAACTTAGAGTGAAATATTCACCAAGTAAATGTTTCTTTAGAAATCTCATTGTTTAGATGGATGATCAAAGTTCTGATTTTATTTTTACTTGCCTAAGAGTTGAGGGTATGATGAAAATCAGGTGGAAATCTTTCTGAATGATTAAACAAAATCAATCTAATTGCAATATTTAAGAGATTTTCCTGTAGGAATATGCAAAATACTGCTTATTTGTGTATTGCTGTTTACTGAAGGCATAGCCTTCAGAGGTGAGTAGATACTGTATCTTTTATCTAGATGACCTGATTATCAAAGTCTAAACACTGTGAACTGGAAAACAAGGCAAGAGCTAAAAACAATGACAATAATAATAACAATAGTAATAATAACAATAAAATAACAACAAAAAAATCCTCAACATCTGCGTTTATTTGAGTTATAGATGAATAAAATATGGGGCACATAAAAACGTGTGTTCTAGGTGAGCAGATTGCACAGTCTGTATTTTCATGGCTATAGTATTTTCTCATGCATGTGCTACACTAAGAATACTAAAAATACCTAGATTTAAAATGTGGAGATGGCAGAATATCTAAGTATTGATGAAATGCTCAGATACTTGTGAATTACATCTTCCAAAGAAGTCTCTCAAAATGAAGTGTAAACACCTTAATTCTCTACTTATATTGATTGAAAGGAAAATTCTTGAGGGAAATCTGAGATATATAAATGCCCACAGTACAGTTCAGGAGATGGTGGTGGGAAGGTTAATTTGGCAGAGCCTTTATATTCCTGGGTGAAGTCATAAAACTGTGTCTATCTACTTTTGTCTTCAAGAAACTGATAACAGAGACACAAACACCAGGGCTGCAGAGGTATCTTAAATTCTTTATCTTTTGACATTGTATCTAGAAGAACCTACAAAGAGAAGGACTACGATCTGATTTTCTTCTTTAAAGCAACCAAATCCATGACCAGATACAGTCCATCTGAGTATACTTACACTTCTGTATCAAAAGAGGACAGGAATCAGTACAGACACTGCCATCTTGATCCTCTGTTGGGCTGATTTGCCCATTACTTCTTGTTTTCAGCTGTATTTTCAGCAGAGTTTGCACCCTCAGACAACCTCATCATGCCAAGACCTATGGCATGCCACGTGTGTGGCCACTTTCCTGGTATAATGACCACCAGTTTTGTCATCTCCAGCACAAATCTCTCTGATGTCAGACACTTTGAACCAAAACAAAAAGAAGTTTTAGGCTCATGAAGATATTGTATAGAGTCTACAGGACAACCATGATCAAGAGGTATTACTTCATAGGCCCACAACTGCTCTAGACAGAATTAATCTGAAGCAATATGAAAGCCAGTTAGTTGGTGCCACACAGACTAATGCTTACAGTTTCTGGAGGAAGATATTTTTCGTATGTTTTCAGATTCTAAACTAAAACAAAGTATACTTGGAAAGGCTTGAAAGTTACTGCAAATCACGTGAAAGGAATATATTCCGACTCTTAGTGTTACAATAATACAGTTCCACTTCCTGTAAAATGTCATTTGACTAACCAGGCATGCTGTTAGAATCACAACTAGAACAAGACTGTTAGCACTTAAACGGGAAGAATAATGCTCAGAGCTGTAACTACTGTAAGACAATTGTTAAATAGTTAACACTGAGAGAAACAGGAGCATTCAGAAGCTGGCCAGAGACACAGCTCAGCGTGACACACTTTTGAAACCACATCTCTTGCTAAACTCATCCTTCCTACTTTTTGTGACAGCTCTGACACCCATGACATAACAGTGCAGTTACGTGCAGAATTGAGTTAATTCACGCTAGCTAACAAGCATGATGCAATTTGTGCGTTTTAATGCAGAGTGCTTCCAATAATTACCACTAATAACCTCCTTTTCAGTACAGGAGAGTAAAGCTCCTCCTGTGTTATTTACGCTTAAGATTAGATTTCATCTCACATAACTTTAGCTGCCAAGTTTAAGCCACTCACCACAGACTCCCTTTGTAGTCACTGGAGGGAGATAGGCACCTCCAAAGGGTGATTCCTTCCATCTCTCTTCGATACCTGTCTTCGAATGGGATGAATCACTCTCTGGAGGTGCCTATTTCCTCTTCATTTTTAGATATGGAGTCAAACCAACTTTATCTTACAGACATCTAACAGAGACTTCTAACTTACAGAGAGGGAAAGTTAAATGAATCTCATCTTCAGCATACTGTACTTTAAGTAGTTCTCTGCTTTGTGTAAAGAGGATTGAAGGAAGATTTCTCTAAGTGCAAGTATGATTTTGTTGCTGCTGGTAGGAATGCTTTGCTTTCTTCTCTTGCCTCCCTGAGATGCTGACAGCTCTGATGTTAATAATGGAGCACCAGTTGGGCTTCAGTGATTTGAAGAAAAAAGGCAAGTTATGTAATTTTTTGAGGTAATAGCTGCAGTCTGGGAAGAATTGACCTGAAACTGTCTGAAACTGAGAGAATTTTCCATGTTAAACAGTTTAATTTCAGGATAATATATCCATGACTTGAATGTGAAAAAACCCACAACCTATTTAATTCGGTGTATGAAGTATCTGCATTTATTCCTAATATTCTTAATTATGTCAGTTTGAAAATTTCAGCATATAATTTTCAACTGTGAATTTAGAGAAATGTTCACAATCTATTCCATTCATACTTCACTTGTAAAAGATACCCCACATAGCCTTGTATAGTGATAAAATAATACTTAATGAATCAGACAAAGAATTTTTGACATTGATTAATAGAATGGATTAATGATCTATCACCTGACATTTTCCCAGCACTTAGCCATGACCTGGTTTTATCCCTGATTTTCCGTACAAGTTTGTGTGTATACATCACAAAAAAAAATCAAACCACAGCATATGAGTTTCATTTAAGAAACTACTTCAAATAGATATATGAAAGTTAGTATTGAATAACATTTTATTAACTTGTCAGAATTTGTGATTTAATCATGCATTATTTGTGATTTAGCTGCAAGATTCCTGTTTTTACCTGACAATTATGTTTTTATATTAAGAAAAAAACAACCGAACTACAAAAAAAAACTTTCCTAGTGATTTGGATTTCCAAGTTCAAAAATATAAACAGTTAAAGCTCAAATAAAGAAGGTGACAGATGAGAAAGAGCAATTAATATAACTCTTTATAATTTTTCAGGCCTGATTCCCCCCCCCGCCCCCCAAAGTACAAATTTCCCATAGGGCTTTCTTTTCAGGATCACAGTCCTTCATGAGATTGAAGCAAGACACAGGACTGTGTGATCAAATTTTTGTTTGACGAGTGGGTCAAAATAAAGCACTCTGCATTCCTTTAGGCCCAGATTTTTTCCAAGACAGTAATCTTGTTGGATGGTTAAACCTGAAGGGGCTTTATATGGGTTTTGCCCTTAAAAATAAGATAACCAAACTAAACAATTTTGTGAAAGGAAGAAAATTATGCAGTTTTCTCAGTGCCTAAATTTAGATACTTAAAAAGTGCCTGAAGTAGGTTAGTCTCATAAGACCATCTAATCAATAGGAAGGGAAAGACAGTCCTCTAAAGCACCTTAGTGAAGTTTCTGCTTGGCTACTGAGAGACCCTACTGTCCTAAAGGCAACTTCCAGTGCCAACTAGTTCCTGATTCCTGGAGTGCAATGCAGATGGGATGTTGAATCCTGTTCTTGGTTACATTAATTTTGTAAAGGTCACTGACATGGGACTTGTGGTGGCAAAGCAGCAAGAAAACAATGTGTCCCAAAACCTGTGTAGATAGGGCTGTTCTCTGCAGTACTACTGCTTCTTGTTCCGGAAGCCACTTGGGATGGACTTGCTTTAGGCAAGTATGTGGAATTACAGTTTTAAAGGAAAGGGAAAGTTTGAAAAGCAATTGACCTCCCTCACTTCATCTATCACAGAGCAAATGTGGAGGAAAAGAAGAGTTCTTAGAATGAGTTCATAACTGGATGGTATTTTTGTATGGGTTTTTTGAGTAGCTGACCTGTGCTATACTAAGTGTGAGAAATCCTCCAGCATTGCAAGGTGGAAACCTGCCCATCATTTGCAACCCAAGCAGCTGGATGCTCAGAAAGTGCAGGAAGATCACATGTTCATTGGAATTTTGAGAATGAATGTAAATTGTGATAGCTCTCATTCCTGAAAAACTGGGTTGTTTTTCAAGAAAAAATTATTAAGTTGCATTCATACTCACTGCAATGTAAGTCTATGTTGCTCTTCCTTCCCTCCTGTTTCCTCTCCTCACTTCTTCTCACCTCCCTCTTACCTCCCCTCCTCTTACCCCCACTTCCACTCTCCTTTCTTTTCTTCTCCCCTCCAGGATTCATTAGCTTCTGGAGCACTCAAAGGTGTCCTATTCTGTCCAAAGTGGTAGAACAACACCCAAATCTCCTTCAGAGTGTCTCTACCTGGAACTGTTCCAGCGCAGCTACTCCGCATTAAAACAACCCACAACACTATAACTTATTCTGGAATAATTTCTATGTAAGCTGTCATCCTAAATAGCCTGCCAGATACAGCTTGGTTAACAACCTAATCGAGGCTTGCCTCAAGACATTATTCAGACTCATTAACAATAGAAAGGAGAGCCTAATGGGCACCCACACATGGTCTTGCATGGAAACATTGGTAACAGTTTTGGGGAACAAAACTTGGGACTGTCTATATGCAGATTGCATTGCTTTAACCGAGAACAGAATTTAAAATCAATGTATTTAAAATAGTGGAATAGGCTGTGTCAGCTCTTTTGGATCAATGTAAAGCTGACTGAGCTTAGTTTAACTTAGCTAAGTTAAAAGTAAACCAAAATAAGCTGTGTGTAACCCGACATTAGTGTGTCTACATAGAACTTGTACCAAATTAATGAAACTGATTTTCAATTATTTTAAGTCAAAACAGTTCTATATCTGTGTACAGACAAAATCTTAAGTGGAAAATAATGGATTAGATATTGATAATGTAGCAAAGAGTGGAGTATATGAGACAGAAGGAGATCAGGATCTGGTCATAATAAAACAATCTGAATGAAAATATCTAGGCATTGTGCAATATTCAGAGGGGAAGAATATTTAGATTGTAGCTACTTCCCAATATAATATAAGAAACCAGGATGCCACCTGGAATACTAGTGGAAGAAGCAAATACAGTAGAAGAGATCTCAGCAGCCTAATTTTTTACCTTCTTTATTTTTCAAAGGTCTTCACACGCTAGCATTCTAAAGGGGAAAAATAATGCAAAGAGTGTATTCTGGTATTGTTAGAGATTGCCTGTTTTTCTCTAGACAAGAGTTGTTTTACTATGCAGAGCTTCTCAAAAAAATTGGAGATGTTTTCAGCACAATATAAAAAATTTGTCATGAAAAGCATAAATGCTCTTTCAACTTGAGAAGGAAATCTCTTCATAATTTGCACTCTCTCTACCTGTGAAAAGAACAACTTCACTACTCATGAGTTATTGGTTTTCCCCTCTTCATTAAGCATTCTTCGTCTGTGTTTCTGTTTAGTGCATGTTCTTCCCAACTCCTTGTCAATGCCCTTAGATGAAAGGGATATATTTGAGACTCAGTGTACAAAGAACTTTCACTTTAATATCCAGTGAATTAGAGACACTGCACATGCATGTATATGTGGTGTGCCAGACTATTAACCTCTAATTCATCCTCCTTGGGTAGTCTTTTGCTCACATCCCATCACTGTTTTCTAACATTTGCAAACCAATTAATTTCTCTCCTGGAGGGAGTGCTTTGTAGACTTTACTGGTGATGATAGACGTACAGGAGGATATGTTGAAATGACATCTGAAGTATTGACATTGCTGACAAGAAGCTGGGTGATATGAATTGTGTAGAGTACATACAGAAATGTAGTTGCCCTATAAATTTTTCTGTGTCTCTAAACAAAGACAAAAATAGGTATAACTAGCCTGATACTGTTTAGTTATGTAACAGATTGAGGGTTTAAGTTTTAGTCACTGAAAATGTGATAAACAACATTGTGCATTAATGCAGAAAACAGATTGAGCTTTTTAATGGTACATCAAATAAGATTTTATTAGCATCTATTAGGTTCAACCCAAAGCCCGGGAAATAGCATTAATGAGCATCATATATCAGTCTGTCTGTTATTAGATAACATTATCCCTTAAAACTAGCAAGTCATATAGTACTTTATACTTTTTACCTTTATCTTTAGAATTAGCTGCTGACATCCTCTCCTGTTACACTGGCCTTACTATTAGTAACAGTGAACCAATTTATAAACCCATTAGTGACACTTTTTCCTGAAGATAAAAACAGTCAAAATTATCTGGCAGCAATTAATCTTAATGGCTGTATGCAGTAAACAGCAATGGGCTAATTCCAGCTCTGTCAGCCCCATCAAACAATCCCACATTAGGCAGCTTTTCACTGATCCATTAAGCATATTCAGAACAACAACAAATTCAATGCTGAAGGCATATGCACTAAACATTACAACAGTGATCTTCTGAAGCCATCATTATCTCTTAAATAGTACTTCCCCCATGTATTATCATTATGCTGTACATTAGAAATACTTTGATTAAACTCCCTTAATTCATAACAGCCAGCTGCAGACCATTTATGCAGTTAATCTCAACACAACAGCTATTGAGGAAATATAACAAATGAAGGCTGTAAACTGGAAGTCATTACTATGAAAGATACTGGTTTCCTAGCCCTCACAGTGCAAAGTGCACAGCAAGATTGCACTTTAGCATGACAGCAATGCAGACTGAGACCACTGATGACCTTACACATCCTGTAGCACATGCAGAAGGAGTTGCAGCTGTAAAGGTGTGTACAGGAGCTACCTGACAAACTGTCAGCAGAAGTAGCAGAATCATCCAGGAGTCCCTTGTCCACACAACTAAAACACCAGGAGAGACCTGGCTTGAAAACTACAGCCTCTTCATGTCTTTCTGGCTTCATTAGGAGTTCACAACAATTTGTCTCTATGAAAGCACAGTTCTAAAAAACTGAAGACCTTTGAGCTTCCTTTTCCACAAGTAATAGCTGGTTTGAAATTTTCTATTAGATTATTTTCTCTTTAAGGTATAATGGATATGGTGTGGCAAAACGATTTGCATAAAGCTTTCCACGGTGATGTAAACAAAATAATATTATCAGGACGGGAAGGAAAACAGTAGCTAATTTATATTTTCACTCTGACCTGAAATTCACATGAGGTATCCTTATTTAATAACATGAAAATGTTAAATAGATAAAAGTTGATGGTATTTTTCTTAAGTTTTCATCAGATGGATTCCATTAAAAATATGTGTTAAAAATTCACTCAGAAGGGTTCATACTGCATGTTAGGGAAAAACAGTAGCTAAGTTTGTGTTGTTAATCTAGATAGTGCTTTTTCTTAAGGTAAAAAAAACCCCAAGAAATATGGGATTTGGGTACAAAAACCACTTTCATGAATTCTTTACTTGTCAAGTGTAAAGAAACCATAAAAATGTTAGTGAATAAGGCCTATGTGTTCTACAATTCTTCAACATATATAAATAGTTGATTTAATTTTGAAGAGATAAACCACAGACACAGTGTCTACCTTGCAATGAAATGATCAAATAAATAAAAGTTCAATTTGGCATGAGCCTAACTGCCAGTTCTGATCTTAGTTCCAGTTCATAAGTCCAACTCACTTGAAGGTGGAATGGGATATCTTTGCAGCACCTTCAGGATCTGCACTGAGTAGGCAATGGCATGCAATGCACAACAACACTCTTCAGAGAGCCAGAAAATCAACTTCCTGATATTTTGCTTAAAACCTGGCAAAAAATCTCACTACATACCCAGTTTCATACTTCTATTACTTTTTCTATCTCATGCACAGATTGGACCATGTGAGGTTGTACCTCTGCATCACTTTTGCTGTGAGCAACCTGTGCAATCCAGTGTTGCATACACCTAAGCACAGAAACATGAAATACACTGGTTTGCCTCTGAGTAGAGCAGTTTAACACAGTCAGTTTTCAAATGTTGCCTTACCTCTTCATGGGCAGGCAAGCCCGTGTCCCATGTTAGATATTGTGCAGCAAGTCTACTTGAAGAATGAATTTTACAAAGATATATTTCATTCTAACCATAAACATTTTACAAATCATCATAGTATTTTCCCTTTCAGAGGGAAAAGAATGGACTTCTGATTCAGATACAGATTTCAAAATCTTCACTCTACCTACCTACCTACCTTCACTCTACCTTGCCATACAATCTTAGGTAAATAAATTACCTCTGTCTTCCTTCTTTTAATTATTGATAAAGTGACTTTTCCTTGTGCCAGAGTTGTTGCTGAGGCTAGCTGGCAATGAGTAAAATGTTTTCAAGGACTTTGCTCAGAAAGCCAAACAGAAAATAATTGTTACATCATTTATACTGAGGTACTCTGCTTCTTGGCCATCAAGGCTGGGTCCCATCATCAAAGTTGTGCAGGATCTTCAGGCATCAAGAATTCTGTCTACACAACAAAGCTACCATGGGCTCTTGCACAACTCAGCAGGTCTCACCAAAGCCTGAGATGATGGAAATGAACAGAAATTCCTATGATGCTCAAGAAGGCAGATGTTGAGCATGCAGGAACTACAACCCCGACTTCAACCTTCACTTATGCTGTGGTAAATTATTTACTTTTTCACAACTAGGAGTAGATCAATTCATTTCAGGAAATTATTTCTCCAGATCAGTCTCATTCATGATGTACTAGAGCAAACTGGATTCCAATCTTTGGAGGTACTGGAGTTCAACTTTTCCTTCAGGTTGTTTTGGGTGACCAGGAGATAACATACAACAAGAAAAGCACCTAAAAACCAGACTAGTTTCTTAAACCAGTAGAAAGAGAGAGTTGATTTTTTATTTTTTTTTTCTTACACAGAAACATTTCTAGACATGAGTTTCAGGCAAAAAGGAATATTAGGCATATTGTTGAAATTCAGAACCACAATAGAGTCTGGGAAGTCAAGAGCAAGAATTTCTAAGACTAAAAAGTTTTACTTAGGTACTTAAATATAGTTGAACTTTCCTACTGAACAGAATTCTCAAATATATATGTTTCAAATATATAAGCTATTAATTTGAGGAAAAGAACTCCTTTCCACACTTAAACAGACTGACTCACCATCCTCTCCAGCAGGCAAAAATATCTGTGATATGATCTAACAAAAGTTACAAATTGTGCTTGAATCATTAATAAACACCTTTGTGCAGCTTCACATATTTCTTCCTTTCTTGTGACCATGTTCTTCTTTAAAAATTGTGGAAAATGTCATAAGCAACAGAATTTCAACAACATATTTTAATTTTCAAAATAAGCTATGATTGGATCTAAACAAATCCAAACAGGTAAGTGGTAACCTTCAGAAGAAAATAGAAGGTCTGTACATCCTTCTTTCACAGAAAACGGGACAACAGAATTTGTCTTTTCACCATGGACCAAATTCTTGCAAGTGCGAAGTAATGGATACTCTGCAGGTGACAAGTAGTACAGGTAAGAATGACAAATTATTCTCAGTTGCTATTGCTCACACCAGTGCAAAAATTTCATTTAGTTGCAGTTTTACCAGGCAACTTTTTTTTTTTTTTTTTTTTTTTTTTTTTT
>VWZE01010480.1:0-12302 GCA_013396675.1 Eubucco bourcierii
TGGTTGATGGGTACCAGAGCACACTGCTGGCTCATGGTCAAACTGAGCCCAGAGCTTCCAGTGCAAATCAGGGGAGTATCTAAGTGCAGCCTCAGTAAGTTTGCAGATGACACAGCAGTGTTGGTTTGCTGGAGGGCAGCAAGGCTTTACCAAGGGATCTGGACAGGTTGCATCAATGAGCCAAGGTCAGTTGTTTGAGGTTTGACAAAGTCCAGTGCTGGGTTCTGCACCTGGGTCACAATGAAGCCTGTGGAAGTTTCAGGTTGTGGGGCAGAGTGGCTGGAAAGTTGCTCAGCAGAAAGCACCTGGGGGTGCTGGTTGCCAGGCAGCTGGATGTGATCCAGCAGTGTGCCCAGGTGGTCACCATCATCCTGGCCTGGTTCAGCAACAGTGCAGCCAGCAGGAGTAGTGAAGTGATGGTGTCCTCTGCTCAGCACTGGTAAGGACACAGCCTCAATAATGAGCTCAGGTTAGGGGCCCTCACTCCTAGGAGGACATTGAGATGCTGGAGCAGGTCCAGAGAAGGGCAACAAAGCTGGGGAAGGGTCTGGAGAACAGGGCTGGGGAGGAGCAGCTGAGGGAGCTGGGGTGGGGGGGGTTAGTCTGGAGAAGAGGAGGCAGAGGAGAGACCTCATTGCTCTCTACAGCTCCCTGAAAGGAGACTGAAGCCAGTTGGGGCTTGGTCTCTTCTGCCTAGTATCAGATGATAGAATAAGGGGGAATGGCCTGGAACTGTGCCAGGGGAGGGTTAGGTTGAGAGCAGGAAAAAACTGCTTTGCTGCAAGAGTGGTCAGGGATTGGCACAGGCTGCCCAGGGAGGTGGTGGAGTCCCCATGCCTGGAGGGGTTCAAGAAACCTGTGGCCATGGCACTTGGGGACATGGTTTAGTGGCCATGGTGGGGTTGGGATGAAGGTTGGACTGGATGATCTTAGAGGTCTTTTCCAGCCAACCCAATTCTATGACTGATGAGGCCTTGAAGGATGTTTTAAGCATATATTTTTTAATCTCCTCCTACCTCCAAGGTGCTTTCTTTGTAGTCTCTTCAATACCAAATTAAACAGCAGGGACAGCTGCAACTGAAGCCAATCACAGATCTCTTGTTAAATGCAAACCCTGCATTTTAGCTACCACTGTGATATGATGATGCTTAAATCCTACCTTGAAACCTCTTGTTGCAAGATGTTCACTTTTAGATGAACATTTTATTCCCACATCTCTTTGCTACTCCACAATCTTTTAATGGTGATCCACAAATGGTGTTAGGGAAAAGTGTTTAGTGTCAGGGTGAATTTTAGAGAGCTGGGAACAGTATTGCATAGTGAAGACTGAGGGAGGTTCCCCTCCCTCTCTACTCTGCCCTAGAGAGGCCTCACCTGGAATATTGCATCCAGTTCTGGGCTCCCCTGTTCAGGAGAGACAGAGATCTGGTGGAGAGAGTCCAGGGGAGGGCTACAAGGATGCTGAAGGGACTGCAGCACTGCCTGAGGAGGAGAGGCTGAGAGCCCTGGGGCTGTGCAGTCTGCAGAGGAGAAGGCTGAGAGGGGATCTGAGCAATGTCTGTCAAGAGCTGAGGGCTGGGGGGCAGGAAGGAAGGCACAGGGACAGGCTCTGCTCACTTGTGCCCTGCCATAGCACAAGGGCAAGGGATGGAAACTGCAGCACAGGAAGGTGCAGCTCAAGATGAGGAAGAAGTTGTTGAGTAGAAGGGTCCCAGAGCCCTGGCACAGGCTGCCCAGAGAGGTTGTGGAGTCTCCTTGTCTGGAGCCTTTGCAGCCCTGTCTGGATGTGTTGCTGTGTGCCCTGTGCTGGATTCTCTGCTCCTGCTCTGGCAGGGGTTGGACTGGAAGCTCTGCAGAGGTCCCTTCCAACCCCTAACATCCTGAGATCCTGTAAAGGCACTGGAAAATGTTATGAATGATGTTGTTAAAGTGAATTGCAAAGGCAGCTTGGTTGCTCAAGCAAGCCAAGGTCCTTTCCACCCCAACTCATTCCAGGCCTCTCTGATTTTCTGGGTGGAGTGGGGGTGATGTTTCTCATCTCTTGGTTGTTTCTTTGTGTTTTTTTTCTACCCCAGAAGCAAAAGCAGACAAGTCCAGAGAGGTTTTCATCTACATGTCTGCCTAAACAGTTCACTCACAACTGGTTTGTTTTTTTTTCCCTTCTCATATTTAGCAGCCTAATATGAGGATTAGTTATAAACATCAAGATGTTCATTGAACCATGGAATCACAGAATGGTCTGGGTTGGAAGGGATCTTCAAAGCTCATCCAGTCCAACCCCCTCTGCAGTCAGCAGGGATCCACAAGATCATGTTGCCCAGAGCCTTGATGAACCTCACCCTGAATATCTCCAGGGATGGAGCCTCAACCACTCTTCTGGGCAACCTGTTGCAGTGTTCCAGCACCCTCATGGTAAAGATGGGAGCTGGTTTCAAACCTGACTGGTTTAAGGTTTGCAGCCAAGTTTAATTCTTACTTCTTTCCTTAAGCAGCATCCAGGAAGGGATTACACTGCTTTGTTTCAATGAGGAACTCCTTTGAAGGCTACAACCTCACTTCTAAAGGTACAGAAGCAGCTCTTGCTACTTACCTTTACTTTCCCAGATGAACCAAGGTCTTCATACAATGGGTTGGCAAAGGAAGCATCAACTGTTTTCTCCAGGTTCCTTAGGGAAGCCAAGCAGACAACAAAACAACATTTAGTATGAGCCAGGCTGCCAATGGACCAAGCAGCTTCAGAGTGAGGCAAAAGAAAAAAGGATGGACAAATGTGTATCCATGTGAGTAAGATTGAAAGGGATGGGGTTGAGCCAATGGGCTGGGGAAGTCCTGTGAGTTAAAAGAACCATTTGCAGTGGGAGCCTTGCTTGAAGAAAAGCTCAGCCTGAGGCTGCAGTGTGAGTGCAGCCCAGACAGCAACTGTGTGCTGGGCTGCAGCAAGAGCAGTGTGGGCAGCAGGGCAAGGGAGTGGATTGTGCCTCTTTGCTCTGCTCTCCTCACACCCCACCTGCAGTCCTGGGTGCAGTTCTGGAGCCCCCAGCACAGGAAGGACATGGAAGTGTTGGAGCCAGTGCAGAGGAGGCCATGAGGATGCTGAGAGGGCTGCAGCAGCTCTGCTGTGAGGACAGGCTGAGAGAGTTGGGGCTCTGCAGCCTGGAGAAGAGAAGGCTTCCATGAGACCTTGGAGTGGCCTTCCAGGATCTGAAGTGGGCTCCAGGAGGGCTGGGGAGGGACTATTGACAAGGTCTGGGAATGCCAGGACAAGGGGAATGGGTTTGAAGTGTCAGAGGGGAGATTGAAAGTGGATGTTAGGAGGAAGTTGTTTGCAGTGAGGGTGGTGAGACACTGGCACAGGTTGCCCAGGGAGGTTGTGCAGCACAGAAGCACAGAATGGGATTTTTGATCACATTGGGTGATTCTATGATCCACAACTTCCCTGGAGGTGTTCAAGGCCAGGTTGGAGGAGGCCTTGAGCGACCTGTACTAGTGGAAGTGTCCCTGCCTAAGGCAGGGGGTTGGAACTGGCTGAGCTTTGAGCTCCCTTCCAACCTTACCATTCTATGATTCTATCTCCCAGTCTGAAGCCATTGCCCCCTATGTATATATATATATGTATATATAATGGAGGTGTTGGATAGAAGATTGGACTTTATGATCTTAGAGGTCTTCTCCTACCTTACTGATTCTATGAAGACACACATTTATTTGAGGGCTTTGTTTTCACCAAAGGTTTTATGAATAAGAGCACACAGATGGGTTTGTGGGCACAGAAAGCTATTTTTCTCCCCAGAATTCACAACTAAAAAGTTCCCTAATACTACTTTAGTTAATACTCAACCCCAATGACTGACAGATGAGTTTCTTGTGTTAAAAAGGTTCTGTTCCAAAGCTGCTCCCACAGATGGTTTATCATAGAATCATAGAACTAACCAGGTTGGAAGAGACCTCCAAGCTCACTCAGCCCAACCTATCCCCCAGCCCTAGCCAATCAACCAGACCATGGCACTGAGTGCCCCATCCAGGCTTTGCTTCAACACCTCCAGGGATGGGCACTCCACCACCTCCCTGAAAAGGTCATTCCAGTGCCAGAACAATGCCAGAACTTCCTCCTAAAGATTTAAACAGTGTCTCCCCAGCAAGAAAGTCTCTCTCTACAGTAGCAGGTATTGCAGAACAGTGACAGAATCACAGAACCTTAGAGGTTGGAAGTGATCTCCAGACATCACCCAGACCAACTCCCCTGCCAAGCATCATCCCCCAGGGTAGTTGGCACAGGGATACATCCAGGTGGGTTTGGAAAGTCTGCAGAGAAGGAGACTCCACAACCTCTCTGGGCAGCCTGCTCCAGGCCTCCAGCACTCTCACACCAAACAAGTTTCTCCTCATGTTGAGCTGAAACCTTCTCTGTTCCAGTTTGTAGCTGCTGCTCCTTGGCTTATTGCTGCTGACCACCAAAAAGAGCTTGGCCCCAGCCACTGACCCCCACCCCTCAGGGACTGGTACACATTGCTCAGATCTCCTCTCAGCCTTCTCTTCCCCACACTAACCAGCCCCAGGGCTCCCAGGCTCTCTCCCTAGGGCAGATGCTCAGGTCCCCCACTCATCCTCATGGCTCTCTGCTGGACTCTCTCCAGCAGGTCCCTGTCTCTCCTGAACTGGGGAGCCCCAACCTGGACACAGGATTGCAGCTGTGGTCTCAGCAGGGCAGAGTAGAGGGGGAGAAGAACCTCCCTAGCCCTGTCATGGCAACAAAGCCAATGGAGATCACAGAATCATAGGATTGTTTCAGTTGGAAAAGACCTCTGAGATCATCCAGTCCAACCATCAACACCACCACCACTGGCACTAAGCCATGTCCCCAAGTGCCATGGCCACAGGTTTCTTGAACACCTGCAGGGATGGGGACTCCACCACCTCCCTGGGCAGCCTGTGCCAATCCCTGACCACTCTTGCAGCAAAGTAATCTTTCCTAATCTCCAACTCTGGTACAATTTGAGGGCTGAAGTGGTTCAGGGATGTTGGGAAGAGAAGCTGCTGTTCCTCAGCAAGAGCCACTGAGGATAACCACCACAGGAGCTCTTTTGCAAAGAACTGAAAGCAGAATGGATGCTCAGGAAGAAGACACAATCAGGCTGCAGAAATATCTCCTCTTGTGAGTGCAGGAAGTTCAGTCTGGAAGTTAGACTAAAGCAGGCTTCTCTCCTTTAAATGTTTCACAACAACACTGCCAGAAAATAATTCCTTCTAGTGCCAGCCTCATAATTCAGTCTGATTACCTGACACAGCAACGTGAAGAGCTGAAGCCCTTGATTTGTTAATTGGATGTTAATCTCAACCATAATAAATCATGATATCCTGGGCCTTTTGCTTGCTGTACTGAAGCTGGGATACATTAGGTCATTGTCATGCCTGTTAAGTCTGCATTTCCATAGTAATCCTGCTGAATAAAGCCCACTGAATGCAAACAGAATTGAGTTGAAACCCACACCATGGCTCACAAAACCTGAGGCCAGGAGCAAACTCACAGGAGTTGTTTCCAAGGAATTTGGCTGTGCTTGGAAAATGAGTGCCCAAGGGGGTAGATCTGCATGTCTGGATTTTGACATCTCATGGAATCACAGAATGGGCTGGGTTGGAAGGGACCCCCCAAAGTTCACCCAGCCCAACCCCTCTGCACTCAGCAGGGACATCCTCCACTAGAGCAGGTTGCCCACAGCCCTCTCCAGCCTCACCTGCAATATCTCCAGCCATGGAGCCTCAACCCCCTCCCTGGGCAACCTGTTGCAGTGTTCCAGCAGCCTCCTGCTGCACAACTTGTTCCTCACAGCCAATCTCAAGCTGCTCTGCTCTAGTTTGCAGCCACTGCCCTCGGCCTGTCCCTGCAGCCCTTTGCAAACAGTCTCTCTGCAGCCTGCTTGGAGCCCCTGCAGGTCCTGGCAGGTTGCTGTTAGGTCTGCCTGGAGCCTTCTCCAGGCTGCACACCCCCAGCTCCCTCAGTCTGTCTCATTTAGACATCACAAACCAATTCTGATACAGAATTGTCCACATCCATTCCTCTTCCAGACAGTGGAGACACTTCCAAGGGGCACAGAACCACCTTTAATGTGCCAACAGGGAATGATAAGCTGAAGGAAGAGCTGATTCTCTTTTTTTTCCTCCCCTTTCTATCCATTGAATTAACCAATTCATGCAAGATATAGATTGCTTGTTTGGGCCAGAACACACTGAGTACTCAGCTCTGCACTGAGGGCAGGAGGAACACTGAACAGAGATCTGTAAAGAGGATACCAAACCAGCAGGGTACTGTGCCAAAGTGTGGGCACCAGAGTGCTGGCTGTGTTAGTTTAACAGCCTGTCTGTGGTTGCTGTGTTTAGCACTGACACTGCTCCTGTCTGTGTGTGATGCTTCCTCAAGCATGAACCCAGCAGATTTTAGGAGCCTTTAGGTCTGAATCACGAACAAAAACAGAATCACAGAATCAGAGAATCACAGAACCACAGAATGAGAGAGTCACAGCGTCACAAAATCACAGAGTCACAGAATGTCAGGGGCTGGAAGGGACCTCCAAAGCTCAGCCAGTCCAACCCCCCTGCAAGAGCAGCATCACCTGAACCAGATCACACAGGAACACATCCAGGTAGGGTTTGATTACCTCCTGAATATCTCCTTGAATATTGAGTAGCTGCACCCAAGACTGCAGGTGGGGTCTGAGGAGAGCAGAGCAAAGGGGCACAATCTCCTCCCTTGCCCTGCTGCCCACACTGCTCTTGCTGCAGCCCAGCACACAGTTGCTGTCTGGGCTGCACTCACACTGTAGCCTCATCTGGAGCTTTGCATCACCCCAGAAGAAGGCCTGGATCTGGGTAGCAGCATTGGGCTACAAGAACAGGTCCCAAACAACAGTCATGGTTGCTGCTGGCTGCTGCTTCCATGTTTTGCTTTGCCATTTCCACCTACAGTCCTGTGTGCCGTTCTGGAACCCCCAGCACAGGAAGGACATGGAAGTGTTGGAGTAGGTCCAGATGAGGCCATGAAGATGCTGAGAGGGCTGCAGCAGCTCTGCTGTGAGGACAGACTGAGAGAGTTGGGGCTCTGCAGCCCCAGGCTTCCAGGGGAGCTTGGAATGGCCTTGCAGGATCTGAAGGGGGCTCCAGGAAGGCTGGGGAGGGACTATTGACAAGGGCTTGGATTACCAGGACAAGGGGAATGGGTTTGAAGTGTCAGAGGGGAGATGGAAAGTGGATGTTAGGAGGAAGTTGTTTGCAGTGAGGGTGGTGAGACACTGGCACAGGCTGCTCAGGGGCTCCCAGCTCAAGGAGGACCTGGATCTGCTGGAGAGGGTCCAGAGGAGGCCATGAAGATAATCAGAATGCTGGAGAGAGGCTAAGAGAGTTGAGTCAGCTCAGCCTAGAGAAGAGAAGGCTCCAGAAAGACCTTAGAGCAGCCTTCCAGTATCTGAAGGGGGCTACAAGAAAGCTGGGAAGGGACTTTTGACAAGGGCTTGGATTACCAGGACAAGGGGAATGGGTTTGAAGTGTCAGAGGGGAGATGGAAAGTGGATGTTAGGAGGAAGTTGTTTGCAGTGAGGGTGGTGAGACACTGGCACAGGCTGCTCAGGGGCTCCCAGCTCAAGAAGGACCTGGATCTGCTGGAGAGGGTCCAGAGGAGGCCATGAAGATAATCAGAATGCTGGAGAGAGGCTAAGAGAGTTGAGTCAGCTCAGCCTAGAGAAGAGAAGGCTCCAGAAAGACCTTAGAGCAGCCTTCCAGTATCTGAAGGGGGCTACAAGAAAGCTGGGAAGGGACTTTTGACAAGGGCTTGGAGTGACAGGATGAGTGGCAAGGGACTGAAACTTGAGGAGGGTAGATTTAGACTGGAGATTAGGAGGAAGTTGGTTGCAGTGAGGGTGGTGAGACACTGGCACAGGTTGCCCAGGGAGGTTGTGCAGCACAGAAGCACAGAATGGGATCTTTGATCCCATTCTGTGCTTCTGTGCTCCACAACCTCCCTGGAGGTGTTCAAGGCCAGGTGGGATGAGGCCTTGAGGGACCTGTGCTAGTGGGAGGTGTCCTTGCCTGTGGAACTGGCTGAGCTTTGAGGTCCCTTCCAACCTAAACTATTCTCTGATTGTATGCTTCTATAAAGCTGCATCTTTTTCTCTCATTCCACAAGACCAATGCCTGCCTCCCTTCCAGTTCACAAGCTAGAAATGGTTCACTGAACACCATTCTACTGTCATTCTGTTCCTTACTATGGGATACAGGAACAGAAGCCAGCAACAACCTCTGGCAGTCCTTCAGATCCTCTTGGAGAGCCTCTCCTGGAACATTCTAACCCATTGCTCTGCACCAGAGCTCCAAAAGAGTAAGGTCTAATTGGAGAAAATCCTGGCAACAGCAGCAGAGAACCATCCTAACATTAAGAAAACCATAGCAAAAGAAGAAAATACTGAGCTTGTTAAAAGCAGTCTGAGACAGGACAGCTGCCTTCAAGGACAGGCAAAGCTTTGTGAAGGGAGGAGAGCAAACATTTCTTCTTGCGAACAGCAGAGAATTTATACTGCAACAGATCTATCAGCAGTGAAGAACCCACAACTGCCTAACTGTAAACAGTCTTTCTACCTGGGAATTTATGCTGCAACAGATCTATCAGCAGTGAAGAACCCACAACTGCCTGACAGCAAACAGTCTGCATGGGAATTTATACTCCAACAGATCTATCAGCAGTGAAGAACCCACAACTGCCTGACAGCAAACAGTCTGCATGGGAATTTATACTCCAACAGATCTATCAGCAGTGAAGAACCCACAACTGCCTAACAGCAAACAGTCTTTCTGCCTGGGCTATCAAGATTGCCTTGAGGATGCCACCAAATTCATGTGGCTAGAGGTCTTGGAGTGCAAACTCAGGAGGGACACATGAGTCTGACCCATGGCAGGATGAAAAATGGCCTGGTTGGGTCATGTTTTCCCATGATTCTCTATCATTATAAGTATTTGTTCAGATCACATCAGTTTTTTCACCCTGTTGCCTGTGTGGCAAGGAAACAAACAGAGAACATTAAAGTTTTCCAAGCCCCATCAATATAGGCTTTGGAAATGTTAATGCTCTATGTTCATTATGACTGAGGGTACTGATGAGAGCTGTGCTGCATCACCACTGCAGCTGAGGGCTCACATCCAGAGCAGTGATAGGACTGGGGGAGTGGATCCAACCTAGAGGAGGGCAGTTTTAGATTAGCTATTAGGAAGAAGTTCTTCCCCATGAGGGTGCTGAGACACTGGCACAGGTTGCACAGGGAGGTGGTGGAAGTCTCATTCCTTGAGGTGTTTAAGGCCAAGCTGGATGTGGCTCTGGGCAACCTGCTCCAGTGTGAGGTGTCCCTGCCCATGGCAGGGGGGTTGGAACTGGATGGTCCTTCAGATCCCTTCCAGCCCTGACAAGTCTGTGATTCTCTGAAAGGAACAAACCAAAGGGATCCAGAAACACTACACTGAGTCCTTTGGAGGCAGTGGCAAAGAAGCTTTGCTTGGCTGGGTGGAAACTTACTCACTTTTCAGTCAGGTTTCACATTCTTACTGCTTAAGGTAAAAGGAAGCATGAGAAGGCAGCTCCTGCAAAATGGAAGCTGAAATGAAGCTTTGGTTCTATTTGATCAATGAGGAGAGATGCTACTGAATCACAGAATGGCTCAGGTTGGAAGGGACCTCAAAGCTCAGCCAGTTCCAACCCCCTGCCATAGGCAGGGACACCTCCCACTAGCACAGCTCACTCAAGGCTGCCTCCAACTTGGCCTTGAACACCTCCAGGGAGGGAGCAGCCACAACCTCCCTGGGCAACCTGTGCCAGTGTCTCACCACCCTCACTGCAAACAACTTCCTCCTGACATCCACTTTCAATCTCCCCTCTGCCACTTCAAACCCATTCCCCTTGTCCTGCCATTCCAAGTCCATGTCAATAGTCCCTCCCTAGCCTTCCTGGAGCTCCCTTCAGATATGGTAAGGCTGTATCTAAATTCAAGTCTGGTTTAGTAGGTACCTAATAGGAGGCTTAAGTGTTTGGTATCACATTGTGATGAGGCACAATTTCATGTGAAAACAATCTGACTTCCTGGCTCTTGTAGCGTATGTAGGGATGAAAAAAACAAAAGAAAGAAATACCAGAAGGGGGAAAAAAAAAGACAGGAAACTGTTAGAATGAGTTCAGAGGAAGGCCATGAAGATGATCAGAGAGCTTGAGCAGCTCTGCTGTGAAGGTAGGCTGAGAGAGTTGGGGCTGTTCAGCCTGGAGAAGAGAATGCCCCAAAGAGACCTTACAGCAACCTTCCAGTACCTGAAGGGGGCTACAGGAGAGCTGGAGAAGGACTTTTGCCAAAGGCATGGAGTGACAGGAGGAGGAGTGATGGCTTCAAGCTGGAAGAAGCTGGATTTAGATTAGACATTAGGAAGAAATTCTTCCCCATGAGGGTGGTGAAGCACTGGAACAGGTTGCTCAGAGAAGCTGTGGAAGCTTCAAGCCTGGAAGTGTTCAAAGGGAACTTGGATGAGCTCTTGAGCCAGGTGGTCTGGCAGGAGCTGTCCCTGCCCATGGCACAGGGGCTGAGATTAGATGATCTTTGAGTTCCCTTCCAACATAAACCACCCAGGGGTTCTTCTGAACACAGATTAGTGAGGAGAAGAGGACAGCAGTGCAGTAACCTTTCAGCAGACATCCATGGCAGGTAAAGGTAAAAGGGAAAATTTAGAGCACAGGAGAATAATGCAAGAAAACAAAATAATTACTAATCAGTTGATTAAAACACCCCATCACAAATAGGTTTTGAGACATGATCCTGGGCAACCTCTTCTAATTGAACCTGCTTTGGCTGGGAGGGGGCTGGACTGAGTGATTTCTGGAGGTCCTTTCCAAGCCTCACTCCTCTGTGATGCTGTGAGAAAGAACATTGGATTTTTCTTTTAATTATTATTATTTTTTTCTTTGAATTAATTTTTCCCCCCAATATATGAATTAAGATTACAAAATAAACCCAAACAAACCCCAAACCCAAGCAGCTCCTAGCATACAACTGATGTCTGCCTCAGCAGGCTGTATGAATTAAGGCTAAAGCCTCTAGGAAATTAGAAAAGGTAATGCTGTTGCTCTCACTTTAGAGAAAGGGAAGATCTAAAGAGAGGAAGAGGTTGGACTGAGTGATTTCTGGAAGTCCTTTCCAAGCCTCACTCCTCTGTGATGCTGAGAGAAAGAACATTGGATTTATCTTTTAATTATTATTATTATTTATTTTGAATTAATTATTTTCCCCCCAATATATGAATTAAGATTACAAAATAAACCCAAACAAACCCCAAACCCAAGCAGCTCCTAGCATACAACTGATGTCTGCCTCAGCAGGCTGTAGGAATTAAGGCTAAAGCCTCTAGGAAATAAGATAAGGCAATGCTGTAGCTCTCACTTTAGAGAAAGGGAAGATCTAAAGAGAAGAGGAGAAGCTCTGCACTCAATTAACAGCAGCACAGGCACTAAGTGCTCCTGCTCCAACGTTTTGTTTCTGTGTCCATGGACAGCTCTGCCTGTCAGGGGTAGCCTGGGGTGGTAGGAGATGTGTCAGCAGCAATAAAGTCAGGACAGGAGTCTGCAGAGTTTAGTAGGTAGTTTGGGAGATAACAACATCCCCAAAGAGAGAATGGTCTGTGGCAGAGCAGGAGTTTAAAGGGAAAGAGACAGCTTTGAAGATGGATTCTGCAGAAGAAAATGAGGGGTGAGGGAAATCTAATGGCAGGAAAATGGACAAGGTGATGCAAACGAGAAATTGCCAAGAGGGAGGAAGGCACAGGGGTAGGCAGCTGCTGACAGAGGAGGAACCTGCAGAATAGGGCAAGATATGGGCAGGGAAGAAACACAGGCATTGGGAGAAAGTAAGAAACAAGGGGGGAAAAGAAATCATAAAATCATAGCATTTTAGGTGTTGGAAGGGAGGTGCAGAGATCATCCAGTCCAACCCCCCTGCCAGAGCAGCAGCACCCAGGGCAGGGCACACAGAAACACATGCAGGTGGAGTTGGAAAGGCTCCAGAGAAGGAGACTCCCTTTAACTTGTATATTTCTGTCTATAGCTGTATGCATATTGTAATATCTGCTTGTACATTGAGCTGTGAACATAAAAGCTTCGTTCCTTAACTTCCACTTGGCTGAGCCTAGTCCTTGTGAATTCATGGTGTGTGGGGTAGGTAACTCTCAAACCATCCCAGCTGGCCATAAGATCTTCCCATTACTGTGTGCAGTTCTGGAACCCTCAGCACAGG
>VWZE01010486.1:0-31646 GCA_013396675.1 Eubucco bourcierii
CCAACCTTACCATTCTATGATTCTGATTCTATGATCTATTTTGGGTGAGTTCATGACAACCACTTCAGGTTAAAAAACAAACAAACAAAACCCAAACAAAGTAAAACACAACCAAAACCAAACAGAAACAAACAAAGAAACAAACAAAAAAAAAAATCTCAAAACCCAACTATAATAAGTGATCTTGCCATCTAAGTATGGGAGGTAAGCAGTTTCAAAGCAACATTATTCATTTATGTCCCCTTCCTGTTCTTCATGTATCTTTCTAGGCACTGCAAAACAGCTGACTTTGCATTTAACACAAATTTCCACAGGGAAAAGCTGAATATAATCAGCTCAACCTAAATATATTGCTGTGATTATAGAGAAAAAAAAACAAACCACAAACAGGTAACAACAACGTAAAGTAGATGTTTTCCATAACTGGTATATATTCCTCTTCTTCTTTAAAAAAAANGAATGGAGCTCTTCAGAGATCTGAATTACTAGTATGCCTATCTGTGGTAATTTTCAAAGTTCTTTTTACCTTCACTGGAAAGTGAAAGGCGCTTCTGGGAAATGATTCGTCCCACTGGTTTTAGATCCAACATCAGGATGAAATAAATCTCTCCCAGGAAATGTAGTACCTTTCACCGACTATAAAAGGACAACTAGTTCAGACAGACCCGTCTAAAGCTCTGTCAGATTAATCTTACCCAATGTGCTCACAGTATGTTTTATAACCAAATGACAGCACTAAAGATTGATTCTCACGTGAATCACTACAACAGCACGTAATTCTCCAGATTACCGTAAGCTTTTTAAAAGAGCCTTCATTCATTTCAGCTTCAAAAACATTTTAATCCTGAATAATGTATAGTATGCACACTGCAGTGTGCCACTGAAGGGCTGCTACCTAATAAATTTATTGAAATTTTTAAGGTGTTTAGAGAAAAGAATTTAAATGTCCTTTATGCCTGCTGAGGAAATATGAAGTACTATGTTCAGCTTCACTTTGTACTTTGAAGCATGAGTTTGTTCATATGCGAGTGAAAGATCTGCCTTTAATTTCTTGTATATTCTTTCTGGGGGAAGACAGCACTCCTCTAGGTTTGTGTACTGCTTCTGGATGTGATGGAGTTAACTCTCTTCATGCCAGCCCATATAGTGCTGTGTTTTGTCTTTGTGACTAAGACAGTACTGATAAAGAACCTATTGCTGAGCAGTGCATACTGCCAGAGCTGTTTTTTTCTCATCCTACCCTCCCAGTGAGTGGGCAACAGGTTGGGAGGGGCTGCAGCCAGAACAACTGACCTTGCCTGACCAAAGAGATACTCCACGCCATCATTCTCAGCAAGTTTTCTTGCTTTTGCTCTTCTGATTCTCTCCATTGCACTGGAGAATGTGTGTGAACATTTAAAGTAGTGGGTGCTTATTTGGTGACTGGGATTAACCCACCATTGTTTAAAACATTTGGCTTCTGCCCTTAAATTTATTTCACACAGTTTTGTCCACTGAACAGCATTACTCAATTCAGTAAATGAATGTTATACAAGTAGTCTTAAAGTGCTGAAGGGAAGAACTGTAAATTGCACAACGCCAAAGCATAATCGCATACAGCAAACTTTGCCAAGAGTATGAGTCCAAATAACTATGAGCATGGCCTGCTGAGTTGTTTCAAAAACATCACACCTCAGTGTCTGTCTCAGAATACCAAATATCCAAATTTTCTGAGTATACTATAAAGCATGTATATTCCCCATTTCAAAGAAGCCTGCACATTACACCACTATTACTCAGGGAAAGCACTCATCATGCTTTTCCCTATCCTAGAGTCATTTTCTATCTGTGAACAGTTGTGATAATACCTACAGGTTTTTCTCTTTTATTACATTTCAGATCTTTTTTTCCAAGCATGACACAAAACAATTTTAAAAAATAAATATTTTACATGCTTGGAAGATAATGAATGTTGTGGAAGAATAAAAGGTCTATAAGCAATGAAGATTAACTTTGTATTTACTAATGTTCTCCTGTCATCGTTGTTACCTGCTTCCCAGCATTAGCTTCTCTGGAACATAAGCCAAGAAGAGAAAGTAAAATTTACTACAAGAACTGTCTACTTTCCTTTTATTTCTAGGAGGACAGTTCTAAATAACATTGCTGGTACTAAAAAGGACAAAGCTAGCAACTGTCAAACTGAAAGTGCCTTTGTTGTAAAACAATTACACAAAGGTTTATTAACCACCACTGATGACTACTTGCCCTTTCACAGGCCAAACTGGCACAATGTAGCTCTAATACACTGCTTAAAGAGAGTGTCAACTTCCATCACTGGAAGGTTTTCCAAAGAAAATAAGTAACAGAAACCAGGTATGTGCCTGTCAAGTCCCATTCAGTCCAGTCCCTTGATTCCAGTATTCCCCAAGTCCCTGAAGATATGTTTGCTCATTTGACAAGGTCTGGAAAATAGCAGTTGTCAATACTTATATAATAGCACCAGTAATACTTAAGTAACGGCAATTGTAACACTAAGTCATTTCAGCAAGCTGTCCCAAAGAAAGGTTCTTAAAGGAATTGTACCTAAGAAACAAAGGAAGAAAAATTACCTCTATCTCAGCTGGTACCAGGACACTGGGTAAGACATCTGTATTGAGATACTGTTTCAGACTCTCTTATCAATTCTTAGTATCCAAATTACTTTAAAAGGAATGCAACAGGAGAGTTTTAAAGTATGACAACCACTTAGGTATCTTAAATTTCACTGACTTAGGAGAGCTGGAAGAGGAGACCATTCACTTCTGACAGAAATTAAGAGCAATAAAGACATTTTGTGTACAAATACCCAACTCAAATGAAAACATGAAGTTAACCTTCTGGTCTAGGGTTTCCATGTCATCAGGAGAATCTCTTTCCATTTATTATACTGATCTTCAACATATGGCTCTGGGTCACAGCAAAGTATGAGCATTCTGCTCAGGATACTAAACCTGCAGGTAGGTGTACTAGTGGGAAGTGTCCCTGCCTATGGCACGGGGTTGGAACTAAATGATCCTTGAGGTCCCTTGCAACCTTACCATTCTATGATTCTACAATTCTATGATTTTCAGTGATATAAAATCAAAACTATTCTCAAGCTTGGAACTAACCCATTTTCATTTTTTCTGGGTTAGTAGTTTATTTTTTATTTTTATTTTTTATTCACAGAGTCACCAAGGTTGGAAGAGACCTCAAAGATCATTAAGTCCAACCTGTTACCACAGACCTCAAGACTAGACCATGGCACCAAGTGCCATGTCCAAACTCGCCTTAAACACCTCCAGGGACGGTGACTCCACCACCTCCCTGGGCAGCCCATTCCAGTAGCCAATGACTCTCTCAGTCAAGAACTTTCTCCTCACTTTGAGCCTAAACTTCAGCTGGCGCAGCTTGAGACTGTGTCTTCTTGTTCTGGTGCTGGTTGCCTGAGAGAAGCAAGCAACTTCCCCCTGGCTACAACCACCCTTCAGGTAATTGTAGACAGCAAGAAGGTCTCCCCTGAGCCTCCTCTTCTCCAGGCTAAACAATCCCAGCTCCCTCAGCCTCTCTTCATAGGGCTTGTGCTCGAGGCCTCTCACCAGCCTCGTTGCCCTTCTCTGGACACGCTCAAGTACCTCAACGTCCTTCTTAAATTGAGGGGCTCAGGACTGGACACAGTACTCAAGGTGTGGTCTAACCAGTGCAGAGTACAAGGGGAGAATGACCTCCCTGCTCCTGCTGGCCACACTATTGCTGATGCAGGCCAGGATGTCATTGGCCTTCTTGGCCACCTGGGCACACTGCTGGCTCATGTTCAGGTGGGTGTCAATCAGCACCCCCAGATCCCTTTCTGTTTGGCTGCTCTCCAGCCACTCCCACCCCAGCCTGTAGCTCTGCATGGGGTTGTTGTGGCCAAAGTGCAGCACCCAGCACTTAAGATTTGTTGAACGCCATCCCCTCGGACTCTGCCCATCCGTCCAGGTGGTCAAGGTCCCTCTGCAGAGCCCTTCTGCCCTCCAACCCATCAACATTCCTTCTGATCTAGACTTAAACAGAGATCAGACTAAGAAAAGAGGTCTCTTTACCTCAAAATGGGGAAGAGTTAATGACCATTTATTTTAATATGCAAAACCAAGTATCTTAGGGTTTGCCATATTTGTGAAAGCAAAAATTCAAAACTGATTTTTATGTACTATAAGTTCATAAAAAGTTAAATGAGCACAGCTTAAGAAACATGGACCACGGTACTTCTAAATACCATAGCTTCTCATTTCCAGGTTTCAAGAAATGAATTCTTTGGTACTTCTTTGGGGTTGTGTCTTCTTTTTCTTGTTTTGGTTTTGTTTTGGGGATTTTTTGTTCATTTAGTTTGGGTTTTTTTCTTTTGTTTTGTTTGTTTTCAGGAAACTGAAATAACTGAGTTACCAAAATGGCAAACTGAATGCACCTTGAGAAAATAAATGGCTTCTGCAGTATGCACATGCAGCTCAGACAGCCAACCGAGTCCTAGGCTGCATCAAGAGAAGCGTGGCCAGGAGGGCAAGGGAGGGGATTCTGCCACTTTACTCTGCTCTTGTCAGACTCCACCTGGAGTACTGTGTACAGTTCTGGGGCCCTCAGCACAGGAAGGACATGGAAGTGTTGGAGCGGGTCCAGAGGGCCACAAAGATGATCAGAGGGCTGGAGCAGCTCTCCTATGAGGACAGGCTGAGAGAGTTGGGGTTCTTCAGCCTGGAGAAGAGAAGGTTTCGAGGGGACCTGATAGTAGCCTTCCAGTATCTGAAGGGTGTCTACAGGGAGGCTGGGGAGGGATTATTTACAAGGTCTAGCAATGACAGGACAAGGGGCAATGGNCTTTTGTCCTTTTCTGCTAGTAAGATTATGCACTTGTACCAACCACTGATATAGGTCATCAGCATCTTTTACCTATTTTTCAGCCATTTACCATTTTTTTTACAGTGGCTTAAAAAGCCAAACCTTTTCAAGACTCGCAAGATTTGGGTTTTGTGGGTTTTTGTTTGTTTTCTGTTTGGGTTATTTTTTTAAAGTAGTTTGAACAATACATTATTCAAACATATAAAACAAATTTTGTAGAAGTTTAACACAAGTAGCAAAGAATAAGACTAAGAAACATTAAAGTTTCAATAATTACCTAATGGTTTTAGTCTAATTTATATTACACAACTAAGAATACCACACAATATGTTTGTATAAATGGTAGTCTGAAAAATCCTGTAAAACACACACATACACACTTCTGCTTCCCTAGATTCATGTGCAGATGTGAACAGAATGTATTTTCTATAAATACTAACAAAGTCTCCAGTAGATC
This sequence comes from Eubucco bourcierii, assembly GCA_013396675.1. Lineage (NCBI taxonomy): Eukaryota > Metazoa > Chordata > Aves > Piciformes > Ramphastidae > Eubucco > Eubucco bourcierii. Next base: position 5,330 of record VWZE01010486.1, read on the forward strand.
AAATATTTATGGTTTTTATTATTATTATTATTTTCACAGATAACATTTATTATTCAAATGCACCTGTCCCTGTCAGGTTTTTTTTTTTTTTCATTTGTTAGTTAATTCATAAATATACTCTGTGACTAGAACAAATCTCAATACATTTAATGGAATTTTAGCCTTGGAAAATGGTGAATTTTCTTTCAGAACAGTCTGTGGAATAGCTCCCAGGCAGATCAAAGACACACAGCTTAGAGATCACAGAAGAAAAAAATGTTAGGGTATGTTCTACCTACACCACTTGGCTAAGATCAAAAAAACAGCTACATGCCATCAGGAAAAACATCTCCCTAGCCCACTATAATCTTCTAACCAGCCATCATATATTGACCCTCGGCCTGTAGATTCCAAGCCAGAAACCTGCAAATTGCCTTACTGTCTCCTTCTCCTATCTAGTCAGAGAAGCAAAGCAGTTGCTTTCTGCTAGCTTTATCTGTTTTTCCCTCTGTATGAAAAAGCCCTCTTGTATACCTCTCCCCTCCAGCACCTCTTCTGCAAGCTCCTACTGGGCATACTGGGAAGATTTCACACCACTCAGGGTCTCCCTTTTCTGCTCTGCATCCCTTGCAAATGTATACAGTACAATCTGCCACTTAAACAGAACTGAGACAGCATAAAGTCCTGTAACCCTTCTGAGAACCTACGGCAAAAAGTATTTCTCTAATTAGCTGTTCTATCATATTGAACTTGGGTTCTTTCATAGTGAAATTGGGTTTCTATAAAATAATCAACACATGCAATTCACTTACTTGGTTAGATACTAGTAACCATTACTCATCTTGCCTTGCTTTTATAGCACTGTTAGTTTGGTAAGAAAAGAAATTACTTACATTCCTCTAATGGAAATTAAACTATTTGTTACTTATTTTAAAACAAAACACTCCATTTTTCAAATGCCCAATTCTCATATCTACTTCTTTAATTTTCTTTAGGGTCTTGTATTTTGAATTAAAGATTTTCCTTTTGTCACAAAACACTGTAAGACTGAAAAGCCTGGATGCTATAAATTATGGTTATACAATATTTAAAAGCAGAACAATTCCAGTGAAGTTAGTTATGACAGTGCAACTTTCCAGCTGATACATATAGATGTCAATGGTATCCTGTTCCAATTAATGATTAATGATAGAATCAGGAGAATGCTTGGGATACATGATCTCCAACAATACTGAAGTGAGAGGTGCATAACAGTGGTTTTACCTCCTTCACCCCATGTTTCTGAAAAACAGGAGGTTAATGGAAAGAACAAAGAAGCATCTTTAATTCCCAGCATCTTAAAACAGCAATTTTGGGATACCTAGCAACATTTTTGGTAGGAATATTCTAAAACTTTCCAATGGCAATGCTCATCACCAGTTGGAGAAGCCCTACATTCAACATCGACATACTTGTTTTCCACAATACTCTACTTTTTAATTAAACACCAAAATCATTACAGAATCACAGAATTAACCAGGTTGGAAAAGACCTTTGAGATCATCAAATCTAACCTATTAACTAACATTAAACCATGGCACCAAATGCCACATCCATTCTTCTTTTAAACACTTGCAGGGATGGTGACTCCATCATCTCCATTGGCAGCCCATTCTAATGGCAATCAATCTTTCTGTGAAGATTTTTTTTTCCTAACATCCAGCCTAAACTTCCCCTGGTGCAGCCTGAGACTGTGTCCTCTCATTCTGTCACTGGCTGCAACTGGTAACTATCTACCATACAGCCTGTTTATCCCAGAAGTTAACATGGGAGAAAACTACCCCAAGTCTAGGTATAGTGAAAAGCTCTAGCTCATTTCTGTGTAATGACTCTTTACTGATTATAAAACTAACATTGGACATGTGATATAGTTCCATGTAATCAACTACATGGTAAAAAAGAGACAACAGTAAATGAGGTAGTTGCAGTCAGCACTCCTTCTATTAAAAAAGATATGTAAACTTCATCAAATAATAACAAAAAATATAGTCTGTGATTGAATGAAACTTTTTCAATGGAGCTTGAACAAAGGCATCCTGTAGAACCTACATAATTCTTGTTAATGACCAAAATGCTTTTGACTGTATTTTATAAACAAGCACACTCAAATGCATAAACAAGCACGGTTTTACCACAAAGCTTATTTTGTTCCCTAACTACATTTTGTCACATAAAATTTAATTTATGGTTCACAATACACTTCTAAATATAATTAGTTAGCACAAAAAGCATTAGTAATTTCTCAACAAATACGGTAATTTGTAGCAGCATAATGCTGTTTAGCATGTGATAAAATGCTGAAGAATACCATCCCATTACACACACAAATTAATTCTATAGTGAATTACAAACAAGGTGGAAAAATTAACAGCAAAATTCCTTCTCAATGGCCATATAATTCCTGTTGCTTCTCAGTTTTAGTAGTCTGAAGTTCATTAAATAATCATCATCATTTAATTTTATACCAGTCTCTACATCTATCCATTTTTTAAAATAAAATCAAGAGAAGTTCTACAATTTGTAACATTTTTTTTGTTTGTTCTCAGAAGTGAGCAAGATACTGATAAAGGACAGGGATTGTGCTTCAAAAAAATCTTTAAAACTTCTCTAAGCTGCTTTTTTTTTTTTTTTTTTTTTTTTTTTTCCTTTNAAACTTCTCTAATGTTCTTTTTTTTTTTTTTTTTTTTTTTTTTTAATCCTCAAAAGAAGCCTCCTTTGGTTATAAAGGTAACTACCTGACAGATTTGTAAAAGTAAGAATTTTTTTTAAAACAGATTTGTCAATATTTGTCATCTTTCCTTCCTTAAATATGTCTCAGGGTACTGTAAGAGATTTTTTCTGGTTTATAACTGGCCTCCCATAGGGTTTTAGCTGTCATTAATGATTTAAGACTTTTTTTGTGTAAGGATCAAACCTAAAACCTCAACCATTAAAGCAAGCACCACAGAGACCACAATGACAGTTGTTTTACAAAGCCAGAAGTGTATCCTAATTGTCTTTTTTTTCCACCATTTTAAACTTATTATGCAGTTCTTCATCCAATGAAATACTTTCCTTAACCTGTAGGAGACAACACAGTCAAGAACAAAGTCCAGAATTGTACAGCAAAATAGGAGAGGACAATAATGCAACACTAACTATAGTAGACAATTTTTAGGAAGGAAACTCAAAGGTAGATAAATAAGAAAAAAAAAAAAACAAACAACCAAACAAACAACTAAACAGCTTCCCTTATACAAGAAGCTGGTCGGACCTTTTAATTGTTCAGCTTTCCCAAACTAAACACCATTTTATGTACAACTGCTTGCATTTTTCATCTTTTTACATGATACTGAGATAAGGGTAAAAGAATAAAGCTTAGGTACAATTGTGCACCTACAGTCAAGAGTGAAAAAGCTAGTTTATTGTAACACTGTGTGTGTATTTCTTCTCAATTTACAACTTTAGTTACACGAAGTACCTCACTACATGAAAAATACACATTCACCATCCTAAACATGCAACCCATAAGGAAATGAAAACAAATTATCATAGAAGAAAATCCCTGTACAGAGAACAAGATTATCCCAATAGTGCCCTACTTCTCCCATTGTGTTTGCCTCATGTTACTGCTGGAACTATTGTTCAAGAACGTAAAATCATCAAAAAGGTCTAATTGTTCCCTATGGCAAGTGTTGTGCTAAGCCAAAGCAGGTCAAACTAGGCTTATACATGTGCTGGCTTGCCCAGGCATGTTCCCCCACTCCCCCTCCTTCTGTGCTGGGGGGATGTAACCATGGGAAGGAGAATAAAAGCCCTGACTTCACCTAACATGGTCAAGCCATCCTGATTGGCTAATCTGTGTCCAAAGGCCCATTAGTCTCAGGCTGTATGGATAAAAGGAGATAAGCAGGTAGCACAACAGGTGCCCTGCCACTGTACATGTGCTTGCTTACTACCTCACAGTATCACAGTATCACTAAGGTTGGAAGAGACCTCAAAGATCATTAAGACCAACCTGTTACCACAGACGTCAAGACTAGACCATGGCACCAAGTGCCACGTCCAAACACACCTTGAACACCTCCAGGGATGCTGACTCCACACCTCCCTGGGCAGCCCATTCCAGCAGCAAATGACTCTCTCAGAGAACTTTCTCCTCACCTCCAGCCTAAACTTCCCCTGGTGCAGCTTGAGACTGAGTCCTCTTGTTCTGGTGCTGGTTGCCTGAGAGAAGAAAGCAACCACCTCCTGGCTACAACCACCCTTCAGGTAGTTGTAGACAGCAAGAAGGTCTCCCCTGAGCCTCCTCTTCTCCAGGCTAAACAATCCCAGCTCCCTCAGCCTCTCTTCATAGGGCTTGTGCTCGAGGCCTCTCACCAGCCTCGTTGCCCTTCTCTGGACACGTTTAAGTACCTCATTGCATCCCGAGCTGTGTGAAACTCCAACAACCACGTTCAGCCTCTAAATGCCTCCACACGATCAGCCTGCATAGCCAGTGTGAGTTTGTGCCAAGACTGCACATCGCAAGACATCCTGCCTGCCCCTCAGCAGAACGCTTCTGCTGAATGGGGAGTCAAGAGAAACCAGGTCAGAGATTGTGCCAGACTCCTGGTTTCCTGAGAAAAGAGCCTGGGAAAACTCCAAAGCCTCTAACAGCTTTGAGACCACCGACAGCAACCCTGCCATGTGTTTTGGGTATTGTCCGATAAAATTTTGTGAGTAAATACTTCAAGCCTCTTGTAATCACTAATTGCCTTCTGCCATAAGTGGAAAGGAGCTTCCCACATCCATCTAGTGGATAAGTAGGATAATTAACCACAAGCGGTATAAGTGACTACACAAACCTTCTCTTCCAGTAAGAAATGTTTGTGTTTGCTAGTTACCTCTTAAAGTGTTCCAGTTTTGCCTCTTCCCTGTATGTATAAATTTCCAAACCATGCGTTTCAAACCTTGTAATTAGGTTATCTGGTGAGATTTAACGCTAATAAACAATTTTCATAGTTACTAACAGTCTCTGCCTGGATATAAAAAATTCATATCAGTTACTAATTTTGCATCATTTGTAACAGTAAGATGCCAAGTATCTACAAAATGGGGAGACCTTACTGACCTCTGTAAATATCTGAGGAGCGGGTGTCAAGATGAAGGTGCCAATCTCTTTTCAGTGGTGTCCTCTGATAGGTAAAGGAACAACAGTACAAGCTAGAACACAGGAGGTTCCACTTCAACACTTCTTTACAGTGACAGAGCACTGAAACAGACTGCCTAGAGACATTGTGTAGTCTCCTTCTCTGGAGACTTTCAGAACCCACTTGGATGCATTACAGTGAAGCCTGCCCTAGTTGATCCTGCTTTGTCAGGGGGGTTGGACTCGATCTCTGGAGGTCCTTTCCAACCCCCAACATTCTGTGATTCTGTGAAAAGTATACAAACAGGATAAGCATATATTAGATTTTCTGCATTATAGTTGCAGTTTCCCACTACTTGTGATACAGGAATTTCTTAAACCAGAAATAATGTCTTTGATTCAAAAAGCCAGAAAGTTTACTTCCATTAATTTCTCTGATCTCTCACCTTTCTTGGAAGCTTGACATCCTGTAAGAATTAGTTCCACAGTTTCCTCATGATTTATGTAAACATATCTTGTTATACAACTGATATTTGATAATTTCATTTCTGCCCTCTAAGTTTTGCATTTTGAAAAGCAAAGAGCTTTTGACCACATTTACCTCTTTATTCACCTCTATCTCAAATATACTTGATTATCTCTTTTCCAAGTTCGACAGTCCTACTTTAACTCACTCCTTATCTGAAAGCAATATTTAATCAACTTTCTTCTCCTTCATACTTTGTTACTTCTAATATATTCTTTCAAGGCTGGAAATTACCAGAAGATCACACAACATTCAACATATAGACACATTTTATACAGTTCCATAAAAATGCTTTGTTTTCCTTTGCTTTTCCTTATTAATGATTGCTAGTATTTAATTTGCTTTTATGATCACTCCTAAGAACCAAAATGGGTTTTCTCAGAACTAATATAGCTGTGAGGCTGTTTATTAGAGAATTTGTGAGACAGCATATTTAATACAGGGTAGCAGATATGAAATGAAGTTAGACCTTCTATTGCTCTTTAAGAGATAAGGAGGAAATAGACTTCTGAAAAACCTTCCATAAATGTTAATTGCATCACAAACTCATTCTTGTAAATATGTGCATAACAAATGCAGCACATAACATGACTGCCATACTTTCCTGTAAACACCACCAAGTGTCTCCTTTCCATTTTATGATTCCTATCATAAACTAAACATATACATAATTGATAAATAACTTTTTTTTAATGAAAGGGTAATTCCACTAATAAATAACTAGGATACTACAGCCTCTCCTCTCCTAAACAACATTAATAATTAAAAGAAAAAGAAAAAGCACTTCTCATAAAGTGGCTTTACTTAAAACATCCAAGTAACTACCAAAAAAAAAAAAAAAAAAGTTAATAGGCAACATATCCATTCAGCAAAATATTTCATCATGTCTTGACATTTCTCCCATGCCTTATACTATATTTATTCATCATAGAATCATAGAATGGTAAGGTTGGAAGGGACCTCAAGGATCATCTAGTTCCAACCCCCTGACATAGGCAGGGACACCTCCCACTAGGACAGCTCACTCAAGGCCTCATCCAATCTGGTCTTGAACACCTCCAGGGAGGGAGCAGCCACAACCTCCCTGGGCAATCTGTTCCAGTACCTCATCACCCTCACTGGAAAGAACTTCCTCCTGACATCCAGTCTAAATCTCCCCTCTGCCAGTTTAAACCCATTGCCCCTAGTCCTGTTGTTGCAAGACCTTGTAAATAATCCCTCCCGAGCCTTCCTGTAGGCCCCCTTCAGATACTGGAAGGCTACTATCAGGTCCCCTCGAAACCTTCTCTTCTCCAGGCTGAAATTGAGTCATTCACTCAACTAATTCAGATTGAAGCTTGGAGGGAATACTTAAGGATCGACTTTTATTTTCTAAGACACAGACCCAGACTTTGAGAACAACATTCCTGTGGTGAGTTTCAAACACTCCATTTGGTAAGTAATTGCACAAGTCCACATGTAATTCTTTTTAAGGCATCATGTAACCACATAAAACTGGTATCACATACCATGTGTTTTGGTTACTAAGACAACAACTGAAGTACCAATAATCGCATCGGTAGATGTTACACAATGGAGGAAAACCAAGGGATCTTCACAGGAATAGAAGAGGAATATCCTAGAGATACATATGATTGTTCCTTTACATGTGTTTAGTTTACACTTACATAAATTTAATCTAAATTCAAATAACATAATCTATGGATTAGAGTACTCTTCTTGGATAAAAACATCTGCCAAAGTGCAAAATATTTGTGACAACTTATTTTTTCCAATACTTAAATAATTTTTACAGCTACTTGGCAGAAGCACATTCTTAAACTGATTATTAAAAAATTTAAAGTGGCTATGATTCAAAAGGAAAAAAAAAAAAAAGAGGGAGAAGTGGGCTGTAAGAAAACAGTATTTTAATAGAACTAGAAACCATTTTTAATTAGACTTCTACCATGTAGCCATGTCTAACTAATGAAGATTTTGGTTCCAAAATAATCACAATTTTCATTTAAAGTGATTATGTTTGTAGATGACAAACATATTCCTCAATCATATTTTAGAAAAGAAATTAGAATATAAAAGGAGTTTAACACACCTTCCTTATTAAAAAGACAAAGCCCCCACAATTCTATACATTTAATTGAAACCAGAAAGTTAAAAAAACCAAAAAAAACAGAAGTAATTCGCACAAGGCATCAGTCAAACCTGATATCTGTCTTATTTTGCATCATTTTAAAAATGTTTACACACCTTTTGGTTTTGAAGGAAAAGTACAAATTAATAAGCAGCAATAAATCTAAATGCAAGGACTGCTAAACAAAATCCCCTCAAATGCCTGAATTCAGTTACTTTTCCTCTCACACAATTTTAAAAGGGAAATAAAATATAAATAGGAAATGTAGCTACAGTTCATTCTTCAAAAATATTTGTTTCTTACAATTAATCTGGTGGAATGTACCAAAACAACTTTTCAGATCCTATTTTAGACATCCCAAATTAAATCTTCACTATGCAAAATGTTACAGCAACAAAGATCACAGAATCAGCCTTCCAGTATCTGAAGGGGGCCTACAGGAAGGCTGGGGAGGGATTATTTACAAGGTCCTGCAACAATAGGACAAGGGGCAATGGGTTTAAACTGGCAGAGGGGAGATTTAGACTAGATGTTAGGAGGAACTTCTTTACAGTGAGGGTGGTGAGACACTGGAACAGGTTGCCCAGGGAGGCTGTGGCTGCTCCCTCCCTGGAGGTGTTCAAGGCCAGATTGGATGAGGCCTTGAGTGAGCTGTACTAGTGGGAGGTGTCCCTGCCTATGGCAGGGGGTTGGAACTAGATGATCCTTGAGGTCCCTTCCAACCTTACCATTCTATGATTCTATGAATCACAGAATGGATCTGGTTGGAAGAGGCCTCAAAGATCATCCAGTCCAACCCTTGACCCAGCACTGAAGGGTCAACTCTAAACCATGTCCCTAATCACCAGGCCCACATGCTGCTTGAACACCTCCAGGGATGGTGACACTTCCCACTGCCTGGGCAGACCACTTCAATATCTGACAATCCTTTCAGTAAAGAAGTATTCAGCCTAAACCTCTCCTGGCACAGCTTGTAACCATTTCCCTCTAGTCCTATTGCTCAACATCCCCTTCCTCGTTCTGACCTTCCTTCAGGTAGTTATAGAGAGTGATGCACTCTCCCTTCAGCCTCTGCTTCTCTAGACTAAACAACAACCAGCTCCCTCAGATGCTCCTCACAGGTCATGTGCTCCAGGCCCTTCACAAGCTTTTAAGAAAAGCAACCTGGAGGCATTATCATTTTATTAAGTATTTTTAACCTATTGAAATAAGAAGTTTATATTAATGCATATTTAATATTAACTTATATTATATATAATTAATAGCATATAATAATTTTCATTTCAAAGCCCACAAAGATTTTCAAAGACCTCTATCTTAGGTCATTATGATCAACACTGAAAGTATGGTTTTCCCTTCTGGTTGGCATAATACAGAACTGGTACTTAATTAACATGAAAATGTTACTCTAGAGGAAATGGCACAATGGAAAAAAAGCATAGATCTTAATCCATAAAAGCGTTTTCAAATATGAGGTCTTCAAACACCATCATCAACTGGAAAAACAGAAAATGTATTCAGTTGCTTTTTAGTTGCCTGAATAATAATCGGAAGTATGCCAAGTAAAATAATAATTCACCCCATCTGTAAACAGATGAGAACAACTTTGCAAGAACACATTTGTTAAAATGGTTGTACAATCTCGATCAAAATTTCAAGTGTTTCCCTTATCAGTATTCCCCCCAATCTTCCTACAGAACAAAATTTATTATATTCTAGATTTACTGAATACATGTAATATTTACAACCATATTCTGCAAATAAACATACAAATCCTCTCCATAACAGAAGTTTCAGAGATACATGGAGAAGGAAAAGAACTCTTTTTCCAACCATGTTAGTAGTACTACCATAACCCTCTAATCCAGCAGCGAAATTAAGATAGCTATTTGTGTAATTTAAAAAACAGTGAATTGCTTTACTCTGATTCTGAAGGTCTGATTTCATTATGGTTCTGTATTTTCAGTACATTTGTCATTTGTATAGGTACACAAAAATCCATAAAATAAAATGTACTTACTCATAGCTAACTAAACAGAATTAAAGCAGAAGAGAAATTGCAAACCCAAATTCGACTGCTCAAACAGTTGGAAGAAAATTAACTCACTCATACAGTGGGCATCACTCCCCCAGAAAAAGAGGGCATGCTCTGGAAAGCAACAGAATTTTTGTAGCAGGGCTACTATGCCTACTCAGAACCATAACAGTTGGCAAATGCATTACGTAAGTTTCAGGTTTTTTTATTTCTTGAAAGCAACCAGACCAGTATCAATTTGCCCTCTAAGAAGCATCGGTGAAACTTCCGGAGTCAACCTTAATCCAGCCCTAAGTAGCAAGCATCGCTCCCTCTTCAGTCCCACACAAGACTTGAGGATTTATTTCAAATGCTTCCTCTATGGAGTTTGGTGTGGCAAAAAACATCCATTGAGATACTCTCAAACAATTTTCAAATGTCTCCTCTGTGTTGAAAAGTAATCTCTAGTACTGTAAATACTACTGCTTTCAATGCACATGACAATATTGATGCAAATATTACCTAGCTTAGACACTTTCTCCTCCCTCTGTTGATGACTCAGATCAGCATTTTACTAACACACTCCCAGTCTGATTGACATTGACAAATTTAAATAATATTTTTCCCTCACTGATAAAGATGTTTTGTTTTACCAGCCTCCCTCCTATCCTGAAGTCAATCAAAGTAAAGTAGTTACTACAATACAAGAGCAGCATAATGCTGGCAAAATTCCCCTCATGGAGTTTCTGGTACAGGGGGCCACTCTAATGGATCCTATGCAAGTCAATAATCCAGCTATAAAAAAAGCCCATGTGCCAACATAAGAAGTTTCAGAACTCAAAAGGTGGGAGAGAAGGATGGATAATCACTCTTTTTTCACTTAATTTAAGGGCTATGTCAACTACTCTACATTGACAATACAAGAGCACACATAATTAACTGAAAATCACTAAAGATTTTGATTTAAGCTTGTATTACCTTAAGTGAAGGGGTTTTTCCAGGGGAGAGAGACTGCTGTTTCTTTGTGTGTTTTCTTTTAAAGAAGCACTAAACTCTTTAAGTATCTTTTAGGGGAGAATATTTTTTTCTCAGCCCTCCCCAACCCCCTTCTTTTTTTTTTCATGCTTTTTTTTTTAACATCCATTTGAGGGAAAAAACTCAAACAAATTGTGCTGGTTTGAGGCTAATTGGAATATTTTAATGAGACAAATCATATCATTGGCTGTGAAAAAGAAAATATAGTGATGTCTATATTACCCATTTGTTCTGCTGGGACATATAAAAGCAAATACACAAACATAGATAAGACAGTCTCTGCCTGGCTATTGCCATATTAACTCTTCTGCCTGAACCTGCACATTTTCCTACTAACCATTCTGCTTCTAACACCCCTGCTGATCCTTCCAGCTCACCCTGCATGTAAGAGAGATACTGAGATAAGAGAAAGGGTGGAAAGAAGGTGGAAGGGTGGTTGGAAGCCCCTCTTGAGCAGTCTGGTTGCTAGGAGGGGTTTCATTTTTCTGTATTACTTTTAACTTGCACATTACTGTATGTGGTTGTAAATATCTGTAATATATTGTATATATATATATATGCTTGTAAATTGTGCTTTAATGAAGCACAATGAAGTGTGCTTTAAATATATAAAGTTTTAAATATATAAAGCTTCATTCCTTAACTTCCAGCTGGTTGAGTTTAGTGTGGGTGAATCTTGGGGTGGGAGGAAACTCCAGAACAACAAAACAAACAAACAAAAAACCAAACCCCCCAGCACGTTGTTTGAGGAGGAGTGGCTGGAAAGCTTCCTGACAGAAAAAGATCTGGGGCTGACAAGCAGCTGAATGCAGTGGTGAGTCCAGGTGGACAAGAAGAGCAACAGCATCAGAATTAGCACAGGCAATAGGACTAGGGAAGTAATTTTCCCCCTGCGTTCAGCACTGGTGAGGTCACATCCCTAATACTATGCTCAGTTTTAGGCTCCTCACTGTAAGAAAGACATTAAAGTGCGGCAGCACATCCAAAGAAAGGGAATGAAGCTGATAAGCAGCCTAGAGCACAAGTTTCATAAGGAGTGGCTACGAGAACCGTGGTTGTTTACCCTGGAGTAAAGGACACTCAAAGGAATGCATGTTGGACTTGTTTCTCAATTAAAAAGCATTAGAATGGGACAAAATGGCCTCAAATTGCACCAGGGGAGGTTTAGATGGGATATTAGGAAAGATTTCTCCACTTGAAACACTTGTGAAACAGTGGGAACAGGTTGCCTACAGAACTTGTTGAGTCGTCATCCCTGGAGGTGTCTGAAGGAGTTGATGGTACTTGATGACATGGTTTAGTAGTGGGCTCAGTAGTGTTAGACTTACAGTTGGACTCAATCATCTTAAGGGTCTTTTCTAATTTAAATGATTCTGGGACTCTTTACTTTGAGACATCCTAAACAACCATATAGAGAGCTATAAAAGAAACAGCTTAATCACATCAAACTATAAATAAACTCAGAATCATAGAAGCAACCATGTTGCAAGAGACCTCCAAGATCACCCAGTCCAACTTATCACCCAGCCCTAGCCAATCAACTAGACCATGGCACTAAGTGCCTCATCCAGTCTTTCCTTGAACACCTCCAGGGATGGCAACTCCACCACCTTCCTGGGTAGCCCGTTCCAATAGCAAATTACTCTCTCTGTAAAGAACTTTCTCCAATTTCCCACACATACGGAGATTCCAATTTCACAACTTGATGAACCCAAGACTTTCCAAAGACTTTAAGCATGCCTCTTAATGAAGAGAGCAATGCACTCCCCAAACACAAGCAACTTGGTGTCACTGCATACCTCCTGTAGGTGACAGATGGTAGGTAAAGCTACCACTGCATTATTTATACACAAAAGGTGGAAAAGTTCATGTTGTGGATGGCAAAGCTTCAGAAGACAGAGGAGCAGGGGGAGTTATCTGCTAAATAAAGCTTCAACAAAACAAATATTCCCCTAAATTTTACTTTTAATCAGCTAGCATTTCTCTGACAAATTATTCAGTTGAAATTGCCTTGACCAGATCAAGTGGAAAGTTCCCCAAAGTAGCTTTAACATCATGTTCTTAATACCACTTTACTGCTTCTGAGCTATTTTCATGCTAGCTCCATGGAAACAAAGACATAACTGCTCATTCAAAAGGTTGCTAAAATTTCCATTACAAAATACACTTTAAAAAAAAAGCCTTTACTTTGTGTTTTTATTATGAGAGAAGAGTAACTAGGTTATTTTCTGTACTTCACTGCCAGTTTCAGAGTTTGGTGTACAGATTCAATCAACACTAATACTGTAGTAAAAAAGATAATTCTGATGAAGTTGTGAATTAAGAAGTCCAGTGGTTCATAACTACTTTATAAGTTCCAGAGTTATTTGCTGTATCAATCATCACATTAAGGAAACACAAACAAAAATACACATCTGAAAAACATACTTTATTTGATCATGAAGTCAGTAATTAAATTATTAAGCTGTAAGCTAGTTTTACAGAACTGGTAGTATTTTTATTGAGTTTTGACATAATGTTTATTAAAAAAATACATTCAAGCTTTCTTGCTGCCAAAACTTTAAATTTAGCTGATGCCCCTTCATACCAAAAGCACAGATAAGAATGCCTTTTACTACTCTTGAGTCTTTTACATTGCAAGATGAAGATAATGTTCTTTTCTCCCTTTAATTTATGCCCCTTTTCTCAAGTAAGAGGTTTCTGACTAAAAGGACAGATGATTAAAAGTATTATCCATTGTGACAATGGTTTCCTCTGTGTTTACATATGGAAGAGGTAATGCCTTCACACTTCTAATAAAAAATTGCTCCCCACAGTCATGGTTTTATCAGGTTGGAGGACATCAAGAAAAATACCTTTTGTCACAATATGGTTAATAAATATCTCAAATCAAAGAAAATGCAAGGTCTTTTATTACTCTACAGAAAAGACATTAAGAACAAAACCAAAGACAGTGAGCATCAAATGTACAAACCTAATAAAAATTATTAATGGAATATGAGTTTTATTTCCACATAAGAATTTTATTGCAACCATATTCAGACCTCCTTTTACACAATGGTTGCACTCAGAAAATCCCTATTCAAATTGGGATTTAGGTTAAGGATGGTATGTTGAAATTAAATACAATTATTTCACCAATTGTCTGAGTACCTTTAACAGTGTAATGCAAAAACAGCAATAGGAAAAGATCTTCTGCATTCCCTAAAGTAACCTCTTTGGAAAGCTAGTTTGCCATTCTCTTGTGACTATCTTAGAATTCACCAGTTGTTAGAATGCATGTTTTCATTTGTATTCCACACAAATTATAAAGTTCTTTCAAAGAAAACTTAAGTATGCCTGTGCTTCGATTTACAAAAAAAAAAAAAAAACCATAAAAAGGCATCCAAAATCTTCATTTAAAAATGTGGAGGAAAAAGACTTGCAGGGTCAATTCATACAATGTCTTTTCATTCTATTAAAAATGTACATCTCATTTTTAATATGCCTGGTTGCAGGTTGTGGCCATTTATTCTTATGATGTTTCTCATCATTAGGTTAACAAGACTTTTATAACAGAAACTCTTACTGCAAAGAAGTCCCAACACTCTTCAAATCAAGTCACATCCCATCTCTTGTGATAAGTTCATTTCACTGAGCTTTATGTCCTTTCCTGTAAGACATTTTCTCACAGGCATAAACCAAATTAAGTTTGAAGGCTAGTAGACAGGGGGGAAAACACATATATATTTAAAAAAAAAAAAAAACAACCAAAAAAACAACTGGAGATACTACAGACATAACAGAGAAGGTAAGGAGGGGGGGGAAAAAAAAAAAAAGAGAGGATTTATGCACAAAAATGCACAAATATTAGACAGCAAAGAGATAAAAGTCAAAAAGAAAGAGGACTTGGGAAAAATCTAACAGCCATTTACTTTTAGAACTTTAGAATTCCTTGAACAGTCAACAAACCAAACAAATCCATATTTAAAAGCCTGTTCTCCTAAGTGGCATACAAGCAATATTCCAAGAAAATAAACCAAAAAAACCTCAATCACACTTCTTACTTTACTTAGTTTCATTCTTACAAAGAACAATTGCATCCCAGAGTTCCACACACAGCACAACAAATACAAGGGCTTAACTCAATTTAATCTTGCCAAATTTTTAAATGACTCAGCTATTTTTCTTCCATATAATCTTAAAGATATAAAGGAGATGCTCTATCAGTTCCTTCACCCCTTGGTCCTACTTAAAAATGTCCCTATCTTCTTCCTTCCTAAGTTTCACTGTCTATCTTTGTCATACTATCCTCCCATTTTTCATTAGTTATGCAAGTTCTTTTTGTTTTGTGAACAGAGCCTAAATCATAGTATTCGAGATTTGTTTATACAAGCAACTTTAATGCTTTAACTTTAAGTTCTATTATGTTTTTAATACCAAAATAGCTTTCTTTTTGCATTCACTTGTGGAACTGAGAAGAAATTTTCTGAAGATGTACCAGAAGGAGAATCATGGAAATCACTGTAATTACCGAACACATCTAATTTATGTAACAGCAATGTATGAAAATAGGCATGGAAATACAAGTAAGAAGTTGGGAATTTTATGTGTACTTTCCTATACGTTAATGCTAAATTTAACCCCTGTATTAGTTTCTAAATGCTCCTTTATTAGTCATTCCCTGTTCATAAATTTAATTTTCACTCTCTCTATATATGAAATTCCTCAGGCTCTAACTTGAACAATTGTTACGTCTACGCATGTAAGTGTTTTGCCTCTTCTTCAAAATTCCTGAAGTCAATTTAAGAAAATCCCAGTATGGCTCTGTAGGCTATTCTTTCAGTACAGGGGTTTTTCAGGTATTTTATTTTACATTTTTTTGCATGTCCTTCAGTCTATTGTTATGCAGCCCAGTGGTTTAGGACCTAAAGGAAGTGTTGCTGCTTTACAGGAATCTAGTTTTCTTACAGTCACTACAGATTCTTGAGTTACCTTTGTGACCACCTGGAGTACTGTGTGCAGTTCTGGAGCCCTCAGCACAGGAAGGACATGGAAGTGTTGGAGCGGGTCCAGAGGAGGGCCACAAAGATGATCAGAGGGCTGGAGCAGCTCTCCTATGAGGACAGGCTGAGAGAGTTGGGGCT
Source organism: Eubucco bourcierii (assembly GCA_013396675.1). Lineage (NCBI taxonomy): Eukaryota > Metazoa > Chordata > Aves > Piciformes > Ramphastidae > Eubucco > Eubucco bourcierii. The sequence continues at coordinate 21,287 of VWZE01010486.1, forward strand.
CTTCAGCCTGGAGAAGAGGAGGCATCAAGGAGACCTGATAGTAGCCTTCCAGTATCTGAAGGGGGTCTACAGGAAGGCTGGGAAAGGACTATTTACAAGGTCCTGCAACGACAGGACAAAGGGCAATGGGTTTAAACTGGCAGAGGGGAGATTTAGACTAGATGTTAGGAGGAACTTCTTTCCAGTGAGGGTGGTGAGACACTGGAACGGGTTGCCCAGGGAGGTCGTGGTTGCTCCCTCCCTGGAGGTGTTCAAGGCCAGATTGGATGAGGCCTTGAGTGAGCTGTACTAGTGGGAGGTGTCCCTGACTATGGCAGGGGCTTGGAACTAGATGATCCTTGAGGTCCCTTTCAACCTTACCATTCTATGATTCTATGATGCAAATGCTCCACTGAGCAAATAGATAATTTCCTATGTGATCAGAAGGAAAAAAAATTATGCACTATACTCCTTGATTTGTCACTATTGCAACCTTCCTGGGTTTACAGGCTGTTCATGCTTTTAATTGGAAAAGGATCTATAAATATACACACTATCTCACTCTGCAGAGCTCACATACTACTTGGAACGTATAAAGAGGATTGTTATATTGAACAGTAATCTGAAAGCAGATTTTTCCTTTTAAAAGTAAAAAAAAATATATGCAAAATTAAGAATGCCCCAAGATTCAGTTCTATTCCCCTGTGGTTAAGAAAAATGTCTTTAAGAAAATGTGACTGATTCTTCCCCATAAAACTTTCATCTAAATACAACAGTGTTAATGAATTGATCAGGTCACAGTGTAAGCATTTTAATAAACACCTAATTAGGAAGCTTAAAATGTATAGTGCTTCCAAAGGCTTTCTAGATTAACACACTTATCATCCAAGCAGGAAACCAGTACAGCAGGCCTTTTTTGTATCTTAGCTTTGAACACCAGCACACTCAGCTTAAAAGGCTAGAGCTTATATCATCTCAGGACTGACAACAGATAAAATAGGCATAAACAAGATACTACAAAGAAGTATAAAAGCCCTATGTTACATATTCAACACAGAGACATTGCTAGTCCCAGGAATAATACTGTATTAATGAACATGGCTTCTCTTCACTTCCTATTCTGACATTTCACACGTTCTGTAATAATGTCTGGTTTCGAGGTTGGTTCGTTAAAGTACCCCACAAGTAAGTATATTTTTATGCAGCTACAATGCTAGAATCAGTCTAAGACAATGGTACACTTTGAAACAAAAATACAGAGGGCACACTCAATAATATGACAGAAAAAAAAATACCCATACAGAAATCAGGAAGCATCAAAACAATTCCCCTGCTCTGACCCAAGCCAAAATGCCCACTGCATAACCAGCTCTTATCTGGTATCAGCACAAGAGAAGTGGACCTCAGTCAATTACGCCTTTTAGAGTGAGACAAACTGCAATGGTTGGAGATGTAAATAGCTTAACCTGGAGGTGTCTCATTTCAGTCAAGAGAGTACTAGGAAGCTAACATTTCCTAGAAATAAGAATGGTTGAGAAGAATTATGGTGCCATCGAATGCTATTCGATGGAGTACAGCTGTCGCTGGCATTTACATGTGCTTTAGGCACAAAAGCAAATTCGTGCAGGGGATGCTGGAGGGAAGCAACTCTAAGAGGGTGTAAGCAAACTATCAGTGAAATACTTGATTTCTCAGAATGCACACACAGAGTGTTTCTGAAGCCCAGCAAAAGAAAGTGTCCCTAAGCCTGAATTCAAGGTGACAGACAAAATTCTTCAACTTCTGCCAGACATTCCAAGCTAAAGCAGCATATTTGCCTGGTGACTTGCTGCAGCCATACATTGAAACTTCAATGAATTCACATTTACTGTTTGCAAAAGTACCGGGCTTGGGTTTTTCACTGACTCCTATGCCTCCTCCTTAGCTTCCAAAACAAAGCAAAATTCCTATAGACAAACACAGTAAGTACAGGGGAGGGGTTTGCTATCAGGAAGCTACAGGCAGCATTGTCCAGGAGTGGCTGTGAACCACCCTGGGCAGGCCACAGCAATTTCCAGACAGCTCTAAAAATGCTGTAACCTGTGGCACCACAAAACCAGCCCCTGCCGTGAGTAGCCTGCTGATCCCCTCCTTACGTGTCTGTAAGCCTGAGGTGGCAGCCACAAGGGCAGGCGACACCAACATGCTTTTGGGGTGAGGTACAGCCTTCTACACCAGGCGTAGGTACTCTCAAGGGATAGCAGCCATGGGTGACTCGTGTTAGTGTAGCAACACCCCAAGGGACAGCCACTGAGGAAAAGCATGTCAGGACAAGGCAGTGTAGCAGATGAAACTATTAAGAAGCAATATTAATAAACAGGGAGTCACAGGGAAAAAAAAAAAATCAGTGAGCAAAGTGGAGTAGAGGATTGGTAAGAAACAAGAAGTCTCAGATGGAAACTGTCATACAAATGATCCCAACTTGTTGCTCACGGCCTGTTGGAGAAGCTGGGATGAATCCAGTACAACACATAGTGACATGTCAGCAGGAGAAGCTGGGGCTCTGGGGAGGATAGGTCTTGAGTTCACCTCCAGACTTGGGCAGGTGGCACAAAGTGTTCATGTAAGTGTTTCATTATTTAGTTCTCCTCGATGTCCAAATCAATGCTCAAAGTTGAGTCAGTTGGTAATAAATTCAGTAAAAAAATCCCTGATTTGAGGTTGATTTGCCCATGATGCCTTATTACACAAGCACGGCACTGACATTTACCCAGCCTGTAGGAAAACACTACATCAGAATGTGCAAGATCCAAGGGCACTGAATGCATTTTCCTTTGTAACTACAGGGAAAACTACATCTGTAATGGAGATAACATCCTCTATAAAAATCTCAACAGTCCATAACCTGTTCTCCTAGTAACTCTAAATCTCCATGCAGCAACAGATTTGAAGGTGTAATTAATTAATGGGACAATGGCATAAGGCAATCCCTCTATGCAAGCTAGTAACCTAAAATACTTCTCTGGATTAGAGATACAGTACTTCAAAGAGAAAGGAAATCAAATAATGGTTCATACTCAAAGCACTAACTGAAACTATCATACAAAATAAGCAAAAAAGGTAGAAAAAGTACTATGACAATTTGCAGAGATACATCCAGAGAACCAGACTTCAGAGAAATGGTTACTTCTTGTTTTCATTATCTTAATATAGATAATTCCATAATCCTGACTAAAACTATTTCTAGCTATTGTCACACAGCCATTCTATCTTTTTCAGAAAAATGCCATATCAAATAAATTATTTGAGCATTGAAAGGCATTTTAGAATGTTCATTGAGGAAACTGCTGGCAAAGTGTCTTAACTATTGAGTCTCATTTCCTGGTTTTAAACAATTCATTGTTTAGTTTTCAGACATAAAAACAGTTTGTGCTATTATAGACTTTGGAAATCACAGTATTGTCAAATCATATGCATTCCATACAGTACTGCAAAGCACAACTCAGCACTGCATATACAGAGCCTGGATAAAAAAACCACTTTAGTTACAGGGCATACAAATTTGTTGTCTTAGCTTTTCCTCTATTTTCACTATAATAACTCAAAAATTCTCATGGTAAAACATATAAAGTACAATATTTATGTTCTTCATTTATTCACTACCTTGTACCATGGCAACTCTCAAATCTGTGTTTGTAATTACTTCCAGCATTTCCACCTGCTTCCACTGTCAGCTGCCCCTACATTACGCTTATTAAGCATTAACAAAAGAGCCTCTAGTATCCCACAGGCTTTTGTGTCTCATTCCTCTGAGTCTGTTCCAAACAACCTTGCTGTAATGCAACCAGAGATACACAATGGTGCCTTTTGCCCAGGCCCAGCTGGCTTCCTTTTGACTCCCTTTTCTATGCACACACAATGCTAAAAAAGAGTGAAAAAATGTATGCATAAACCTGAAAAATTTTCATAGGTAACAAAGCTATTTACAAAGAAACTGTCACGCATTACTAAACACACAAACATTTACTTTGTGATAATTTTTAAGAGATCTGGAAGGAAAACTACTTCAAGGATGATTTTTTTTTTTCTAATGCCAAACCATCAATCGTTTGAATTCCCCACCAAAGATACACTACTGCAGCTTTGTATCAGAAATATTATTTACTAAATGTTTGCATTAAAGAGATTTTTGAGGCAACTCTAAGAATTTGACTCCAGTACATTTTCTACACTGAAAAAAAAAAAAAAATTGGGAAAAAGCTTTTGCTTATCCTACACTGTCAGTGAGGAATGAGTCCAAACAAGGAATCAGGCATTTATTTTAAAAAAAATAAATAAAGAGAAGTATCTTTCATAAGATACTCCAGGATTTACCCTTTTCTTTTATAAAAACCATTCATTTTTCAACTATGCACATGAAAAGTTTTTTAACCTATATTCTCATAGTAACACTTCAGAAGTCCATGAATCAGTAAAATGATTGCTATTCCACACAAACTATAGAATAGGAGCCTAAATTTTGCTAATAAGGACTGATTAGTCCAAGACTTGAAAAGTCTACACCACAGCTGACAAACACTTGGCTTGTCAAATACAGGAGCTCTGAGCAAAATATATGGAGACTGTATTTAATTTTTAATATGACTTAGAAATTAAGAATAACTGGAAAAATCAAACTAAACTCTATTTCATCAGCAAATTCTGCAGGTAACTCAGTGAGTGGGCAAGACCATTCAGCCAAAACATGGCAGCGGTGGGCAGTCCAGGAATCAGTAGCTAACCCACTTAGTTTTTGTGTTCTACCACGCATGAGCAACCTCCTTCTCATATTTCTGGCATACCAGGCAGTGGCAAAGCAATTTAGACCTAAAGCTCTTTTGATGGATTTAGTGACAAGGACCTGGAAACTGAACAGTGTGAGAGGAGTGGGAAAGAACAAAACAAAACACAAAACAGAGCAAAACAAAACAAATCCAATGCAACATAATCCCTCTATTTTTTCTTCTTTTATGTTGCCTTCCTTTCCTTTTAGCAACAGAAGTAAAAAGTTCAGTAATATTCAGTTATACCTAATGCAACAAGTGAAAAATAAGGACTTGAAAGACCTGGAAGCAATGAGGTTTGCACCATTCTTTAAAGTAAGCAACAATGAAATGTCCTAGCATTCTGATGCAATTCCCTTAAGACATCTGATCTCAGTTACCACTGCTGAAAGCACTACGAAAAGAAGGACCTTAACTACCCCTCCAAAACAGCAAAGAGTCTTTTTAGACTTCTTCCCAAGTGATATGTACTGGGGCTACAAGCCAGCACATCTTTGTCTACAGAAGCCTGAGCTTACCACCGTTGAAAGACATCTGAAACAAAATCTGTTATGAAAATTTCCATTACACTGCCACTTCAGATACGTACTGGTAAAGAAATCTAAGTTTCTGTATTATTTCCTACAATGATTATAACAAGCCCTCATCTGGAAGCTAAGAGCTTTACCACAAAACTTCCATGTAAACCAAATATATGTTGAGGTTATGGGTTTTTTCTTGGTTGGAGCTTTGGTGTTCTTATGGTTTCAGGTTGGGAGTAGGGGGTGCTTTGTGTGTCAGACAGTTAATGAATTTCATTTGCTGATGAAACCAAGAAGTTTACATTCAAAGAGAAAAAATAAACTAAGCTCATTAAATAAAATGGTATAAAATATGACCAGAAGAACTAGAATACATTTGGACTAAACACATCAGAGATGAGCTTATAATGGTGTCTTGGCACTTCACTTAAGACAAAATATATTAAAAAAAGACAGTTAATAAAAACTATATTGACAATGATAGAGAGTATAAGAAAAAACAAGAATTTATAAGAGGAAAAAAGGAAAGAAACACAAGAGCATAAACTGTCAGACAAGACAGAAGAACAAAGTACAGGGAGACAAGTTTTACTCTCATAAAAATGTTATGAGCAGTACAGATGAAATGTACTGTTCACAGGAAATAGAAAACAAGCAACTTGGAAGAGATTCATGCAAAACTGTAAGAACTTAAGCACATTTAAAAAGTATTTGTTTTTAATTGGGACTCCTTAAGTGAAGTCAACCTCAGTCTTCTAATTCACTGTCTCAGAAACCTGGATGGGTACAACTTGCAGAACAGAAGCTACACTAGAAAGAATTTTGACACCTTGTAGGAATGCCAGGTGGAACTTCACAGAGTCACAGAATTGTTTTAGTTGGAAAACACGTCTAAGATCATTGAGTTCAGTTCTTGACCTGACATTACCATGAACATTAAACCATGTCCCAAAATGCCACATTTACAAATTTTTGAAACACCTCCAGGGATGCTGACTCCACCACCAATGCAGGCCACCTATTCCAGTGCCTGACTACTCTTCCAAGAGAGATTTTTTTTCTTCCTAGCATCTGGTTTAAATGTCCCCTGGTGCAACTTGATCTAGTTTGAATTTTACTTTTTGCTGCTAAATGTAAGATGTTGACAAATTACCAGTTTATTAATAAAACTTCAAAGGCATACCACAGAATCACAAAATGGTTAAGACTGGAACTTGGAGATTTTCGTGGTGGGCCTAAGCAGGCCAAAAGAGGTTTATACATGTCCTGGCTTGCCCAGACATGTTTTTCTGCTCTCCCTCCTTCTGTTTTGGGGAGAAGTAACCACAGGAAAGAAGAGAAAGAACCTGAAGCCACTAAGTCTAGGGACTCTGGCCTGCCCAGACTTGTTTGCATCCTGCGGTAAACAAGGTACACAGGCTCAGCTTCTGTATGCCTTGTGTGAGGCCTGTGTATGCCCTAAAAAGGGTAAAGCAAGCATATGGCTTCACTTAATATGGTCAAGCTTGGCTAACTGCCATTCTGATTGGCTATTCTGTGTCCAAAGGCCCATTAGTCTCAGGTTGCATTGACTAAAGGAGATGAGTAGGTGACACAACATGCTCTGCTGTTGTATCCATGCTTGCTACTGCCTCACTGCATCCTGAACTGCCTGGAAACTCCACTGCCAAAAGTTTACCAGGAACAGGCTCTAAATGCCTTCACACAATCAGCCTGCATAGCCAGCGTGACATCGTGCCAAGACTGCATATCACAAGACATTCTGTCTACACGTGAAAGCCTCCTACCAAGATGGGAAGTCCTGGAGATACACAGATCATCCAAAGAAGATCAGAACCATGTCAGAGATTCTCTGTCTCCTTTCCCCAGCAGTCTGGGAAGAATCAGAAGTCTCAGTAGATGACAAGACAGTAACAGAATTCCCTGAAAGCATTTGGCTACTGTCTGAAGCTGTAGCTAGCCCTGTCAGTCGGGAGATAATTTTGTGAGTAAATACTTAAAGCCTGTTGTAATTCACCATTGCCTTCTGCCATAAGCAGAAAGGAACTCCGTGAATCCATCTAATGGGCAAGCAGTGTATTGACCACAAGCGATATATTGACTACAAGAACCTTCTCTTGCAGTTCAATTGAGTTCAATTAATGTTATAGTATTACTAGTTATTTCTGGATGCTGTATTATTATCTGTATAAAGTTTCCATGACTATGCAAACAACCAATTATTATTAAAATTAGTGGTCGGGGTGGCACGAGTTCTGAATATTGAATATTAATAAACAATATTAATCTTTGAAAATCCTATATCACATCAATTAATTGCGCCTCCATAACAGATCATCTCGCTTAGATCTACAATCAAGCAAGGCCACCCAGTGCTGTTTGCCCAGGACCATGTCCACACAATTACTGAATATCCTCAAGGTGAGACATTCTACCACCTCTCTGGATAACCTGTGCCAGTGCCCAGTCACCTTCAGAATAAAAAAAGGAAAAGTGTTTCCTGCTGTTTGGAAGGAACCTCCTGTGTCTCAGTCTGTGCCCATTGCCTCTGAGCACCACTGAAAAGAGCCTGTCTTTGCTCTCTTTGCACGCTCCCTTCAGGTATCTGTTATATACATCAACCAAACCTCCCCAAGCCTCCTTTCCTGCACGCTTGAACCACTGCAGCGCTCTCAGCCATTTTTCACAGGAGAGATGCCCCATTCTCTTTGTGATTCTAGCGGCCCTTCACCAGACACTCTCCAGTATGTCAATTTATCTCTTGTATTGAGGAGCCCAGAACTGAACTCAGTACTCCAGATGTGGCCTGACAAGTGCTGAATAAAGGAGAAGGATCGTTTACCTCAATCTCCTGGTAACTATTTGGTTAATGCAGCTCAGGATGCCATTCTCTTTCTCTGCTGCAAGGGCACATTACTGTCTCATATCCAATCTAGTGTCCACCTGAATGCCCAAGTCTTTCTCTGAAAAACTGTTTGTCAGTTGATTGGCCCCCAATATATACTTTTATACAGTGTTGTTCTTCCCCAAGTGTAGAACTTTGCAGTTCCCCTTGTTGATTGTCATGACATTTACATCAGACCGTTTCTTTACCCTGTCAATGGCAGCGTGACTTCCTGGCATATCTGACACTCTTCCCAGTTTTGTGTCATCTGTAAACTTGCTAAGGGTACACTTTCTTCCACCATCCAAATCATTAATGAAAATTTTGAACAGCAATGGACTCTGTATTGACCCTTGGGGTACTCCACTAGACACTGACCTATAGCAAGATTTTGTGCCACTAATTGACATCCTCTGGTTTCAGACATTCAGCTAGTTCTCAATCCACCTCACTGTCTGCTCCCCCAGCCTGTATATTAACAGTTTTTCTATGAGGATCTCAGAGGACACAGTGCCAAAAGCCTCACTGAAATTCAGCTAGACAACATCCACTGCTCACCTCTCATCTACCAAGCTAGCCATTTCATCATAGGAAGTTACTGAGTTGGTCATGACTTTTCCCTCGTGGAAGCACAAAAAAACCAAGGTGATGGATCACAGTCAGAAGAGTTTCACCAAAGTCAAATCATGCCTGACAAATTTGGTGGTCTCCTCCAGCTTACTCCTCAACTCAACCCAAGTGGTAAATACACTTCCATATAACTGTTCCTGAGAGCAATTTTTACATGAATTTCCTTTAAGAATAGGCACAACAAGAAGAAAGCACTGTAGAAAGATTAGCAGGATGAGGACTAACAGGGGAAATACAACAAAAAGATATTTACAACAAAAGAAGTCTATTAAAGACAGCCTTGTAACTGACTTAAGACACACTGCCAATGAACACACTGAACAAGAACACATTGCCAATGAAACAAGCAGTTTTATCAGCCACTGCTCTCTAGCCACAGATTTCCACACACTCAAATGGATGAGTTTTCTAAATGAATCTGTATCAGCAAATGAAAGGAAAACTGTTAATGTTGACTGCAAGGACAAAGTCAGAAACATTTTTCAGCAGATGGGAAATGCAGAATCATTACAGTTGGATTCAGTTTGACCTTATTTACTACGAAATTTCGTCATTTGTCAACAAACATGCTAAAAAATTGCCAAGAAAATTCTTAGCAGCTCTTTATGATCAACATCTACTTGGGTTTGATTTTCAGTAGTATAAGCTCAAAGCATATAAACTTCTCTTACCAGATTTGTCTTGTTTCTCAAGTGATGAAGTTCTAATTTTCTCGGCACTGAGTTCTTCAGTGCCCATGCATGCAACTGGGTTATGTTATGACAGGGGTCAGCAGATGGCACTATTACACATTTTTTTAAAAACTAGCTTTTTACTGGTAAATCTTTATTTAACAGAAACCTTTCCGCATGCACACAAAAGAGATCAATTTTAGAAAAACAACTCCAGTCTTGTACTGATGTTCATTCAGGTTACAGTTTATTAAAAATATTCTGCCTCCACAACATCCAGTAATTATCTCTCTTTCAAGGTTACTCTGTGTTAAACACAAATTATGCCTGACATACATCTTAACACAGCTCATGTATTCTCTCTAATAAGAAACAGCCATGAAAACCACAGTAACTGTTATAGCAATGAAAAAAGTTATATAAATCACAGTCCAGCATAGGTTTTCCTCTTTCCTCTGTAAAATGGAATATCTAGCAGACTCCAGCAATTGTACGACAAAACACAAAAAGAAAGATTAATACTGCATACATTCTCTTGCAGTCATCTAATTTACCCTTTCTAGCACAGTAACTATCACATCACAGCATTGTTTACAGTAGGATAATTCTCCTATGTTAATTTCAGAAGGACATTCTGACTGAAAACAACAAATTCACCTTGGGAAAGGTTTCTCATTTCAAAATAAAGACAAAAAGCTGAAAAGATGCAAAGTGAAAGTTTTGGGTATTTTAGTGTGAGATGCCAAGTACTTAGACTGTCTTGCATATACATCACTTTCTATAAGTTTAATCAGTTAAAATCTACCATCCAAAGTGTGAATTTACAGTATTTTTCTCATATATATATACACACACACATATATATACACACAC
>VWZE01010497.1:0-13786 GCA_013396675.1 Eubucco bourcierii
CTCCTGCATCTGAGTAAGTTTCACCAAGTCTGTAGATACCTTCCAGTTCTGCACCTTATGAAGGCCAAGCTCAGGTCTCCACTCATGCTGCAGAAGGCAACAAGAGGCTGCTTTGTGCACTGGGCTATCTTTAAGGAGGCGACAGATACTGGGCAGGGAGTTTTCTCCAACAAAGCCCCTAGAAAATACCTACATTGGTCTCCTAACTGTAGGTGGCATTGGAGAGAGTGCACTGGAGATTGAGCATGGCAACAATTCCTTCCCTGCCAACCTGTGAGGTTTCTCTGGGCTGCTGCACCTTCCTCCCTTCTCTTGGGGCAGGAGAAGCAATTTTCCTGTGTGGGTTCTCTGCCTGTACAGCAGGGGGCAAGGGATTATCAGCAAATGCAGAGATGTTGCACACTCACCACACTTCTGCTGTGTGTTGTCCTCTCCTTTCCCTGCCCCTGCTAAACATAGCTCAGCCCTGCCTACTGTACCCAAAACAACACCCCCAGGCCCCCGAACAGGCTGTGGTGAGGGGCAGGAAGGGAGAGTGCCCTAACCTTGTTTGACTGTGGCTTATGGTCTAACTGCTGCTGTTCTTTTCCACATGCTGCTCTCCCTGCCTCGTGTCACACCAGCCCTGCTCCCCACACCTCTTGTTTTGTGCTCCACTTTCCAGGGGAAGTGGTTTCTGTGGTAGATGAGCATCAAAAGGTAACCCAGATCTTGACTGTGGCGTCATGGAACTTGGTAGTGTTTTCTTCCTGCCCCACCTGGGCCGTGAGACCCCTGCCACATCCTGTCCCACTGTGTTGTTTCCTGCCTTGCTTTGCACTCTGGTTTTTCTTTCTCAAAATAAACAAGAAAGTGCCAAGTGGTGATGGAGGAGGCTACAGGCCTAGCATCCCAAAGCGTCTTTGAACTAGACCTACAAATTCAGTCTTGCATCAGCTGGCACAGCATCTGAGGTTGTCTGTACACTCAGCCCTCACTCAGCACATCTTGTCCCTGGGGTCCTTAGCCTGGAGAAGTCTGAGCTGTGGAAGGAGGCAGCACACTGCCCTCCCTCTTTGGCCACAGGACAAAGAGCAGGTGGCTGATAAGGCTGAGGAGCATGGAAACGTCTGCCATGCCCCCGAAGGTTTCTGGAGATCTGTGAGGTGCAGTGGCTTGCTTTGTAATTCAAACGTGGCTAAGCTGTGTCCCTGGCCCACGGTGCACCTCAGCGTGAGTGAAATGTTAGCTTCAAGAGCTGCATGGGGTCTGGCATTTAAGAAGCTGTGGGCTTCCCACAGCTGGAGAGAGGTGAGAGGATCTTCTGTGGCCTGGGAGAGACAAGAGAATGAGTCCCTGGACATCTGTGCTAGGAAACAATCAGGGTAATGGACCCAGAGAGTTTGAGGTTGTCCCTTGGCAGGGTCACTCACCCTCTGTCACCCTCTGCAAGGCCACTGCTCAGTGCTCAGGTGGCAGCACCATGCCAGGAGACCAGGGAGGCTTCCTGGTGTTGCTGCTCAGCACTGTGGAGTCAGATCCTGCGGCAGGGATACAGGTCTGGCCTTCACATGGGGACCCTCTCCCACCTGGAGCACAGAGCCTTGGACTGAGCCTTTCCAAAGCCAGAGGACCTCACACTGCCTGGGGATCCAGCAGGGTAAGAAAGATCCAGTAAGGGGACATCACCCCCACCAGGCTGTTGAGGCTTCTCCTGCCACCCAGACACAAGCAGAGGATGTGTTTCTCCTCTCCCCCAGAGGAGCTGCTTCAAGAGGTGGAGAAATCGATATCACAAAGAGTAAAATGACCTTTCCAGACCTGCCAGTGGCAAACTGAGCCTGACAGACACAAAGCTGCTCCTTTGGTGGTCAGCAACACAAAACAGGCACCTGGTGCTCCAGTGGTGCCTGAGGGACATCTACAGCCAGGAGGCTTTGGGCTGCTGTGCTCCCCTAACAGCAGACATCTGCCTACAGGAACCTGAGCTGCTTGCTAGTCCTTACTGATGGCAAGCTGTGTGCTACCACTGCCTTCAGACCTCTCCTGGGAGGAAAGACTGAGAGCCCTGGGGCTGTTTATCTGGAGAGCAGAAGGCTGACAGGAGATCTGATGGAGTAGGTCCAGAAGAGTGCCCTGGAAATGATCAGGGAGTTGAAACACTTCTCCTGTGAGGACAGGCTGGGGGAGCTGGGGTTGTGCAGTGTGGAGAAGGTGCCAAGGGAGGCCTTAAACAGCCTTCCCGTACCTCAAGGAGGCGACAAGGTGGATGGAGAGAGACTGTTCCCAAAGGCCTGCAGTGACAGGACGAGGGCAATGGCTTCAAACTAGAGCAGAGCAGATTGAGATTGGCTGAGAGGAACAAGTTCTGCAGCAGGAGGCTGCTGCAACACTGCAACAGGTTGCCCAGGGAGGTGTTTGGGGCCACGTCCCTGGAGATCAAGGTGAGACTCAACAGGGCTATGGGCAGCCTTGCCCCAGGTGAGGATGTCCCTGCTGAGTGCATGGGGTTGGACTGGGTGGCACTTAGAGTCCCTTTGAACCCAAACCGTTCTGTGACCTTACTAACACCTATGGATACCTGAGGGGTGGATGTTGGGATGAAGGTGCCAGGTTCTTTTTTAACGGTGCCCAGTGACAGGACAAGGAACAACAGGCACAGGCTGGAACACAGAGAGCTCCACCTCAACGTGAGGAGAAACATTTTTGATGTGAGGCAGCTGGAATCCTGAAGCAGGCTACCCAGAGAGCTTGTGGAGTCTTCTTCTCTGGAGACCTGCAAAACATGTCTGGATGTGTCCCTGTGTGACCTGCCTGGGTGATCCTGATTTGGCAGTGGGGTTGGACCTCTGGAGGTCCCTTTCAACCCCTAACATTCTGTGAGTCTGTTCTGCAATAGCAGAGTGTGCTCTGGGGGGAGAGTGCAAGAAAAGGTCACCAGGCACTGGAGCAGGCTTCCCAAGGAAGGAGTCAGAACCCCTTGAGGTGTTCAAGAGACTGTGCTGGTTTGAGGCCAGTTGGCACATCTGGATGGGGAGCTCAGGGACATGATCTAACAGCTGTGTGCAGGGACGTTGCTGGGTGTGGTTGGACTCAATGATCTTTCCCAGCCAGATGGTTCCATGGCTCTGCGGGAGGTGTTCTCTGTTCACTCCCTCCCAGGCAGCCAGGCTGGGCTCTCCCAGACACAGCAAGGATGGTACCTGGGCAGGGTCTCATAGCCATTCCCCACCCACTGGATGCAACCACAAAAATCACAGAGCCTGGTGGCCAAGCCACCCTCCTCCACCCCTTTGGAGCATGCTCATTCTTGAAGGCTAAAACAATTCCTCAGACTACAGGTACAGAAGACAGACAAGTTTCTGCTTTTTGATGAGAACTGTTTAATGTCAGCCAAAGGTCCACAGAGCTGCTGAGACCCCAGAGTGGCTCCAGCAGTAGCCAAGAGCTGGTGCCTGCAGTTCTCACATGTGGACAGCACATCCAAGGACAGCACCCACGGACAGGGCAGCAGCTCCAGGTTTAAGCAATGGTCACAAAAGGAAACTGGGAAATCTGAAGAGCTAAGCAGGAATGGCAGGAGTGTGGATTGGACTTAGCATAAGCCACATCTTAAGCTGCTCTGGAGCCAGGCAGTGTCAAGGCCAGCTAAGAAAAAAAACACTGCAGAGCAGTCCTGGGATCATGAGGTGAGAATTTCAATGAGTTCAGGACACCCAGAAGCATATCTTCTAGGGGGAAAAAAGATACCTTGCTCTGGTCTAACTAACAGCAGCACCCTGAGCCACTCTCCCTCTGCTCTTCAGAGTGCTTCATGTGCAACTGCAGTGGTGTCTGGGAGTGCACATCTAATGGCTACCAAAACATGAAAGTTCACACTCCAGGGATATTTAGCTTGGGGCTGTCAGCAGACAGCACAGTCCCAATCAGAAATTGTGGCCAGTCTAACAGGAGGAATTGTGATGTTTGGCAATTTGAGTTGTAGCAAACTGTGCTCCATGCAGAGTCAGGCTAAATGAATCAGGCATCTGTGCAAGCTGGGGGCTGAAAATGTTTAGCTTATTTTGGAGCAGCTTTATCACAACACAAATAAAGCAACTGAGATCAGTGGCTGGGGAGATGCAGAGAACCAGCAGGTGAGATCCCTTGCAGCAGCCTCTTCCCTCTGAGAAAAACTCCTCAGCAGATTTTCCTTGGCACTTCAGAACTGCACCATCTGGTCACTGTCATTCCTGAAACAAAAGTAAAGAGGTGTTAAGTCCTGGTTTGGGATCCACAGGGATCAGGCCTCAAGTGTCAAGCAACAGGAAAAGAAGAAAGAGGCACTGGGCCAAGCTAAATACATTAGGTCTTAAATAGCATCAAATATTCTCTTTTGGAGACTGGTCAGGGGATGAATGTTATGCATGAATGCAACCAAGGGAAGAGAGGGATCCAGGGACAGGAGAGATGGCCAGAAAAGAGGAGAAATAGACTTGAGGGATGGGTGAAAACAATGATCTGGCTGAAGGAGCGGAGAATTTTACTGCTGGACAGATTGCATGGACAGTTACTACAAGGAGAAGGAGCACTCACAGCTAATGAACTGTCCAGGTGGTGTCTGCAGAGGCCTTACCCCTGCCCCAAGCAGACTCACCTGATTTTCCACATGAGCACTGTCATCAGCACATTAAAAATGACTCCTTTCAGCAGAGTGATCTTCAGGCCCAGCTGTGCCAACGACAGCATGTTCAGGTTTTCATCTGCAACAGGGACAGAGAATGAAGGTCACAGAGATGTCCTCCCTTGCAGACTGACTTAGGAACACTTCTAGTGAGGCTGTTCGCCCCTGGGTGACTGAGGCAGCCAGGACAGGACTGCCCCACTCAGACTTTCATCTCCTCAGCTGTTCCACTCAACACCCTCTCTGTCACCCAGTATGCAGCTCTGCCAACCACCCAGCTGGGTTCACACACAGCATATCATGAGCCCAAGGTGCTGGAGGTTGTTCCTCCTTCCTCTCCCCACAGTTTTTTAAGATAAGTGAGTGTTAAAAAGTTAGATTTCATTCAAGGAAGACAAAGTCTATTTGAGTTTTCTATCAATCTGGAATTGGAAAGCCCCTTTGGTTTGCAAATCCACTGATCGGTGCAGGGGAAGCAGGGAGCTGCCATCAGCAAGTCCCTTTCTGTCTGTCTTTGGAAGCCTCTCCCTTTAAAGCCTGACCAAGCCAGCCCAGATCAGCCAGAAGTCTTTTCCAAGAGCTGGTTTGGAACCATTTGGCTCCCTGGTTTCTCTCCAGCAAGCCGTGTGCTTGCACAAGCTCTGTTATTCTGCAAACAGGGCAGGTGCAGAGGCAGGCTCAGCATCTTTGAGCTAGCAGCAACTGCTTGGGCTTCAGCACTGCTCGATGTGGTCCACAGCCATGGCTGCAGCAAAGCTTGCTCAGAGCTCTAAGCTATCTTTAGTGCATCCCTGCCTCTGACACATGCTGCAGAAACCACCTCCTTAGCTCCTGCTGCTGAAGTGTTTGTGCACAAAAATACAAACAGCTCTTTGAAGTCTGAGCTGCAGCAAGGCTGACTCATATCAGTACCTTAAATCATCCTGTCACAGGGAGCCCTTTGGCTAGCACCAGCACCTAGGCACTGGCTACCCTGGTGACATAAAATTATCAGTTCAGATCTGGAAGGCTTCATTAACCCAGAGACTTCCAGCCTTGATCTTTAGAGCCTGTGGGACCCTTCTGTACATTTCCAGTCTGATCTTTTTGCTCCAATGGGAATATTGCAAATGGGACATTATCAAAAAGCTTGGGAAGAGATCTCCTCGGTCAGGCCAAGCTTCACTCCTCAAATGCTGTGTGCATACCTGTCCTGAAGTGTGGAGACATCCCTGTGACACAGACAGAGCTGGCACCTGCAGACAGCGACAGGACATTTCGTTAGGAACAGAAAGGTACTGCTCCAGGAGGTCACAAAGAGACCTCTGTTTAGGAGGGCTGGGCAAGAGCTGCTGGCCTTAAGGCTTCCCAGGAACATTAATTTCTCCTGCTCATAAAATATGAACATTCTTCTGGTCAGAAAATCTGATCGAAAGGATCCTTGTATCCACCCCACTGTGATTTTCAGCTCTCTCTGCTGTGACTGTACCAATCTACTGACCCTCACTCCTGTTTCCACCAAGAAGGAGGAGAAACGAAAGCAGAGGCAAGAAGGCTCCTGTGGAGCGTGGGAGTCCTGGCAGGGCTGGAGGTGTCCTGCTCACCCTGCTAGCACAGAGACCAGAGTGCCCCAGACCTGCAGACATCAGCAGTGGCCTTACCACTGTCAGGGTCCTTGCCCTCCAGCTGCCCAAAGCCCTCGTGGCTGGCAGCACACCGCACTTCAGCCTTCCTGCCCCAGTAGGTTGCCAGGTAGCTTGCCTCCCGGCGCCGCTCTGCTGTGGCCACCTCCACAATAGCATTGGTCTGTTTGTTGGTGAAGCTCAGGGTGAGGTTCTCAGGGGAGTAGTCTGTGATAAGGCACATTTCCAACTCTGCATCGTCTTGAGAGGTGAGCCTGTAGACTGAAGGGTCTGGAGTGACATCTGGAAATGGAGAAGAGAAGAGACGTTGGCGAGAGCACAGCTCCAGTGCCTTTAGTCCTGAGGGCAGCTGCTGAGCTCTGCCCCTGGCTCCAGTGAGCAGCTCCCAACCACAGGGAGCCTGTGCTGAGGCACTGCAGAGCCAAGCACCCTCAGCAGGGCACGCAGGACCTGCATGGAAGATGTCTTGTCTTGTGTGAGAGACACAGCGGGTGGTCAGGCAGGGTTCCTGGGGCATCTCCAGTGCTACTCTGGGCACCCACAGCCTGCATGTCCATGTCTAACCCGGGCACTGTAACAGCTCCTTCAACTCCGTTCTGCAGCCAGATCCCTTTAGGTCCTGGCCTGGATGCACTCTTCTTGTATCACTGCTGGGAGCTGTCCTGTGTCTGCAGAGAACTTGGCAGCCCAGGGGCATTCTGCCTTTCCTGCAGGTGTCTGACATCCAAAACCCAACTTCCTCCCCCTGTCCCGAGGGACAGTGGATAACTGCCAGGTCCTAAGGTCCCAGTTCCCACCAGTCTGACTGTGTCACTCTGGGAGAAGGGCACTGCACACTGGAGGGCATGGCCACAGTGAGGGGGAGATGATGAACCAAGTCCTATATGGCACTGCTTCATAGATTCATGGAATGCCAGGCTGGAAGGGACCTCAAGGATCCTCCAGTCCAACCTTGCAGGGTAAGAACAAAGTTAAATTGAGCTGTCCCAGCAGCCTGGCAGGCTGGGCCCTGAACCTGTGTAATGTAGGGGAATCCAGCACCTTCCTGGGGAGTTTATTGCAATGTCCAACCATCTGCATGGTGATATTTTCTTCCCTGGTATCCAGCTGTAATCTCCCCAGTAGCAACCTGTGCCCATCAGCCCTGGTCTTTGCCATGAGACTCTGTACAAAGGGAGTCTCCCTGCTGATGAGAGCTGCACTTTATGTATTTGAACGTGGTTCAGAGGTCTCCCCTGAGACTCCTCCGCTCCAGGTAGAACAAACTCAGCTCTCTCAGCCTTCCTTCAGGCCTCTGCTCATCTCGTGGCCCTTCTCTGGGCCCTTTTCAGCCTGTCCCCATCCTTCTTGTACAGCAGGGACCCAATCTGTGCACAGTGCTCAAGATGCACCTGCCCAGCACTGAACAGTGTGGCAGCGACATCTTTGTCCCTGCCTGTGAAACCCTTCTCAGTGCAACTCAGCATACTGGTGGCTTTCTTTGCCCCTGCAGCTCACTGTTCACTCATCTTGAGCCTTTTGTCCACCAGCACCCCCAGGTCCCTCTCTACAGTGCTGCCAGGTGGATCCCAACCTGAGCTGCATTCCTGGGTTGTGTGTTCCCAGGTGCAGGACTCTCCACTTGGCCTCATTAAACTCCTTGCAGCTCCTTCTTGCCTCCTCCAGCAGCCTGTCAAGACCTTCCTGGAGGCTTCCTGGAGGTTGCACTGCCTGAAGCACACAGCAAGGCTCTTTTACCAAATGTTGCCCTGCAAAAGAGGGCTTTGGGGAACTCAAGCTGCAGATAAAAGATATCTGAGGTTTATTTCTGTTGTTTTGCATCAAACTCTCCCAGTAAGTCAGACTTGGATTTTCCACCCAGATCAAAATACTACCTGTGGTTAAACTCCTGTTTGCACATCAAGCTTTGTAAGCTCCTGCTCTAAGCACACATTCACCTTATGCAGCTCTGGAGAAATTGCTTCCCAGAGCTTTGTTCTTGTGTAACAGTAAAATGTTGTGGGCACTGCAGTGCTGTAAAGATGTAGTATCAGTGAAGACATCTTGCAGCAAGGAGCAGGTTTGAGGCTGCAGCTTCTATGGAGTTTAGGATCACAGGTTTGAATAAGAGCTTCAGATCACATTTCTAAACAAACTGCTCCTGCACAGGCCTCAGTTTTAGTCAGCATTTGCTTTGCTTTGTCCTCACACTCATAAACATTGCAGCAGTACTGAAGAGATCCTAGCTCCTAGGAGCTCACTTCCTCCCACAGGGGAAGTTTGCACTAAGTCCTGTCTTTTAGAAATTGTCTGAGTCTTGTCCCAGTGCTGACCCCATCCCACCTCTGAGGTAAATGTTCTTCCCTTGCCCAGTTGCCACTTGGCAGCACCTTAGAGCAGCAGCCTTATGGTCCCAGGAGAAAACTAATCCACAGAGCTGAATGAGTTTTCCTCTGGCCCTTCTCAGCTGCACTTCGCTCAGCTTTGCTTGGCTTTGAAGAGCCTCATCAGACTCTCTCCCAGCTGTGTAGAGCAGTGGCTCATGTATGTTCTGGGTCTGTCAAGTCTTTTCCCCAACCTCCTGTACTCCCAGTTACAGTTCTGGAAATAGATTTCAGTGATCATTTGTTAGGGGGAGGAAGACAGAAGCAGATAAAACATTTAGTGGTAGAGCTCTGCCTGTAGTAGAGATGAAACAGGAGTTGTTCTGCTTCTCTCTCATCATCAGTGCTCTGCTTTCTGAGGAACTACATCTCCACCTCCCTTCAAACAAGGTTGTTTGCTGTTTGTGCAACGCAGCTGAAACATGAGGTCTGCTTTCTGCAGCAGCTTCAGCAGCTCCTTGCAAACCTCTCATTTCTCACTCTTGCTCAGCAGGGCTGAGGCTTTGTTCTGGTGCTGGAGTTGTTTCCCATCAGGCCCTTTGCACATTTGCACAGCTCAAGTCTGATGCTGGCCTTGGTAAATATCACCTCTCATAACCACAGCTCTGACTGAACCTTTCCTGTTTTCCTGTCTCAGTGGGTTGGTGAATGTGCTGGGGGTGCTGTAGATATCTGTGACCTTTATTTGCAAGAACAATTGAGAAGTAAACCACACTACTCTGAGCTGCCCACCCTGCCTAATTTCATAGAATCATAGACTGGTAAGGTTGGAATGGACCTCAAGGATCATCTAGTTCCAACCCCCTGCCATAGGCAGGGACACCTCCCACGGGAACAGGTTGCTCAAGGATTCATCCAGTCTGGTTCTGAACACCTCCAGGGGAGGTTGTGAAGCACAGAAGCACCCAACATGATCTTGCAACCCAATGCCTGAGCAACCTGTGCCAGTGTCCCCCCACCCTCAAACTGTGCCAGTGTCTCCCCACCCTCAACCTGTGCCAGTCTCTCATCACCCTTACTGCAAACAACTTCCTCGTAACATCCAGTTTCAATCTCCCCTCTGCCACTTCAAACCCATTCCCCTTGTCCTGCCATTCCAAGCCCTTGGCAATAGTCCCTCCCCAGCCTTCCTGTAGCCCACTTCAGACCCTGCAAGGCCACTCCAAGGTGTCCTGGAGCCTTCTCTTCTCCAGGCTGCAGAGCCCCAACTCTCAGCCTGTCCTCACAGCAGAGCTGCTGCAGTCCTCTCAGCATCTTCATGGCCTCCTCTGGACTGGCTCCAACACTTCCATGTCTATGCTGGGGCCTCCAGAACTGCACACAGGACTGTACACAATTTCATCTTGATGGAGGGATATCTTCCACAAGGAAGAGCAGGAGCTGTTGGAATGCAGTTCTTACAGAGAAAGCCAACCCCAGAGGCTGCTTTCAGGGAGAGAGCAACAGAAGCCTGTTCCACCCTCAGCCTGAGCACTGTGTCTGCTTTCCCAGACAAGCTGCAGCAGACTGAGCTCATTCTCCACTCCCCTCAAAGCAAACTCTGGATCTCCTGTCAGATTTGACCTAGTGGGGTAGAGATCTTGGATCCTCTTACCTCAGCCTGAGCCATGACATTGCAAAGCTGGAGCCAGCCTAGAGCTGCTGCCCAGCTCCAAGGGCATGCTCACCCCTGACAGCCTCCCACAGGCTGACCTTGGCCCCAGAGAAGCCTTAACATGCACCTCAGTGATGTTCACTGCCTGTTGTGCAATGGAGGTTCCCAAAGAGGTACCAGAGCTCTTTTGTGACATCTGCCGGGCCTGCAGGCATGCTGAGATGCCCACAGCAAGGCTGCATGGCCACAGTCAGTACCTGAACCCTTCTCTGGACTTTTGGTGCTCATGTCTGGAGGTGCTCAGATGGGAGAAATCAGGTCCCAGTCCTACCTCAGCCAAGTCACCCAAAGGAAAAAGCCTCTGTGCAGTGTTGAAGAAGCTTCATCTCCTAGGGGTCAGGCACAGCTCTGGGCTCCATCCCAAACGTGGGTTTGTCTTTACCTCTGTGATTGGACTTGGGGGAGTTCAGTTGCCAAAAGCACCCAGGAGCTTTCTCACGAAGCTTTAAAAGCAAGAGTCCTCCCTGAGGTAACACTAAAGCTGAATTAGTGGAAGGAGCTACCCAGAGTGTGAGGAGAATCCAAGTGCTGGGCTGGCTACACAGCTGCCTGGCGCTGACCCAGGATAGACCCTGGGCAGCATCTGCCTCCACTAGGGAAAGGTCACAGGGGTTGGAAGGCAACTCCAGAGCTCATCCAGTCCAACCCCTGCCAGAGCAGGGGCACCCAGGGCAGGGCACCCAGGGCCACATCCCTCTGGGCACAAAACACTTTTGCATCATCTTCTTCCAAAACCAGAGGGGATTTTAATTGCCAAAAAAGTTTTCAATTTTATATGCCAGAGATTGGATTTCTGTAGGAAATCAGAGTCAGAACAGATTTGGTTGGAAAGGTCTAGAACATTCATGGTCTAACAGTTGTGCACAGGGAGATGCTAGGTTATGGTGGGACTTGATGACCTTAAGGTCTTTGCTACTCTGGCCCTACCCTCAATTAAAGTAATTTCAACTCAAAAAAGAGAAACTTTCTGAATTTAGAGATTACTTAGTCATGTGGCACCAGGCAAAACAAAAATCACTTCTGTTTAATGAGTGTAAAAAAAACCCCAACAAACAAATGAAAAACCAACCAAACAAACATTCAGAAGATTCAGCCTCAAACCCCTTCCTAAAAGCAGCTGAAGATCATTGTCATGTTGATATCAAAAAGGCAGAGCCTTGGCTCTTACACCTACCACAGAATCACAGAGCAGCTCAGCTTGGAAAGCATCTCAGAGATCATCTGCTCCAACCCTCCCAACTAGACTCAGCCACTCAAGGCCTCATCCAGCCTGGCCTTGAACAGCCCCAGGGAGGAGGCAGCCACAGCCTCTCACCACTGTAGAGCTTCCTCAGCTCCACTCTCACCCTGCTCTGCCTCAGCTCCAAACCATTGCCCCTTGGCCTGGCTCAGACCCCCTCAGCAAAAGTCTCTCTGCAGCCTTCCTGCAGGATCCCTTCAGGCTCTGGCAGCAGCTCTGAGGCCCCCCTGGAGCCTTCTCCTCTGCAGGCTGCAACCCCCCAGCCCCCTCAGCCTGTGCTCACAGCAGAGCTGCTTCAGCCCTGGGAGCATCTTTGTGGCCTCCTCTGGACCTGCTCCAACAGCTCTGAGTCCTGCTGCTGCTGAGGACATCTGTGGAGCTGCCTCAGACACAGCTGCTGCCTCAGCCCACAGTGCCAGACTGTCCTCATCAGCCTTCAGCTAAGGAGGAGTTGTTTCATTGTTTAGGTAACTGCTCTGACTTCAGTGACCTCTGCAAGGCCACAGCCCTGTGTCAGCTCAGACACGCTCATCGCTCCAGCATCACATTCACCTCAGTTTGAATCACCTCTTTGGCCACCTGGGGAATGCCTTCACAAGGCAGTGCAAACCCAAGACATGAGCCAAGAGGTGTCCCTGCTTTTTGTTTCTTTTTCCTGCTTTTTGTTTCTTTTCCCCGCTTTTTGTTTCCCCTCAGTGGAAGGCAGAACACTGTTAGTGCCTGAGAGGCCTCAGAAGTCAATGTCAGTGATATGCCAACATCATTAACCTCACACACTGATGCCAGTGCCTCATTTCCCACTGTCCCCAGTCTCCCTGATCCATCCTCACGAGCATTCTGCTGAGAATTAACCCCAGGTTGATTTTCTTTCAGCCTTCCCTTCTCCCTCCACTCTTCTTTCAGAGTTTTTGTTCATTATCCACAGAGGGAGTCCTGTCCAGAAGCCCTGAGTACTGCTCCTGCTCTCACAGCTGTTCTTACACACCTGGGTTGACTTCCAGCATTGTTCCTGCCCCAAGCACAGATTTACCACAGCTCTCACTATCTCACTCCACGAGAAGCCCTCACAATAAATTTCTGCCTTCCAGCTGCACGTTCCAGTGGCTCCACATCCAACTCCCACAGGGGAGCTACCTACACAAAGATGCTTCCAATTTCATTCCATCCTTCCAGGTCTCTAAAGCATTCTGAACTCTGAGGAGAGCAGAGAGCTGCCAGGGGTCACAGCCAGTTGGGTCTCCTTCCCAACGTGTTTGAAAAAAAAAAATAAAAAAAAATTGCAGTATCACCAAGGTTGGAAGAGACCTCAAAGCTCATCAAGTCCAACCCAATACCACAGCCCTCAAGGCCAGACCATGGCACCAAGTGCCACGTCCAAACCTGCCTTGAACACCTCCAGGGACGGTGACTCCACCACCTCCCTGGGCAGCCCATTCCAGCAGTCAGTGACTCTCTCAGGCAAGAACTTTCTCATCACACCCATCNTCCTCCTGGCTACAAGCACCCTTCAGGTAGCTGTAGACAGCAAGAAGGTCTCCCCTGAGCCCCCTCGCCTCCAGGCTAACCAATCCCAGCTCCCTCAGCCTCTCTCCATAGGGCTGTGCTCCAGGCCTCTCCCCAGCCTCGTTGCCCTTCTCTGGAAGACGTTGAACACGTTCAAGTACCTCAAATGTGGTTCTGCTCTGCCTGTTCACACTGTGCCATCAGGTTTTACACTTCAGTCTTGGATCTTAAACCCAAATCTCATGACATTGTCTTAGGCTGGGGTAGAAAAAGCACCCTCTAAGGCATTCTCTGGCCATTTCCAAGCTGCAGTGCATGATGCTATGACTGCTAAAGCACCGTCCCCAGCCGCGCTGTCTGCCGCGGGTCACTGCCACACCGCAGCCAAGCACTCCAGGACAGCATCTCCACTCCCACCTGGCTTTTGTCAAGAGAAGCCAAAAAGATCTTGGAATCTTCTCCCATGAAAGTCCCCAGTCCATCTGTGCACAAATGATTTGCTAATCCTGGTGTTAATATGGAAGGGAAAGCTCAAACTTACTTGGGGTAACAAGGAGTGGAGTCCCTGCTCCAAACAGGAGTTTCCAGTAGCCCTGACTGGCACAGAGCTGCCAGCCTCTACAACAACAGCCAGACCTCCTCACCATGTGCTGACAGACACTGCAGAGCAGGGAATAACTTCAGGAGCGATGATGAAACTCACTGATAGAAGTCACCTTCAAAGCACTCAAAAAATCTCCTAAAAAACTACCAGGAGCAGAA
>VWZE01010498.1:6376-17039 GCA_013396675.1 Eubucco bourcierii
GAGATTGGCCTGGGCCCACCTCTCCAGCCTGTCCAGGTCCCTCTGGATGCCATCCCTGCCCTCTAGCAAGTCGACTGTGCCACACAGCTTGGTGTCATCTGCAAACTTGCTGAGGGTGCACTCCATTCCTCTGTCCATGTCACTGACAAAAATGTTAAACAGCACTGGTCCCAGCACTGATGCCTGAGGGACACCACTTGTCACTGGTCTCCAGGTGGACATTGTGCCCTTGATCACCACTTATCATTTTTCACATTACCCAGGAGAAAGACCCTTTATACAAAGCAACACAGAAAAAGCACTTAAGAATAGCAGAGATTTTCCCCCTTTTTCCAGTATCCCCATGCTTTCTGCTTCCTTCAACAGACTGCATGCTTGTAGGGGTTGTTTTTTTCCGTACTTAGTACTACAAATATTGAAAAACTCTGCTCTTAACAATACAAAACCAGCCAAGGCTCCAATTATCTGGGCATGCTGTACTGCAATATCCACATAAAGGGCAAGGTTCCAGACTTAAAACACCAGTAGATTAAAGTAATAAATCAGAGGTTATTTTAGAGTCAGATAAGTGCATTCTTAAGAAACATTTACCTTTTGAGACCTAGGTATCTTACTGTTATTTCTCTTTTGTACAGCACATTTCTCTCACCTGGTGGACTTCCGTGCCCTGCTGCAGCTGTAGCAATAGCAAAGGCAGAAGCAGGAGAAACTGAGCAGTGGCTGTTGTCAGCAGTTTGTACTGTAAGTGAAAGAGACAGAGAACAGGTAACAACTTCCACATTTCATATTTTTTTGTAGTTTAACAACAATAAAACTTAAAATGTTCACTAATATACTTGGTGAACATTTTATGTTTTCATTGCCAAAGGACTTTATACTAAGGGAATTAAAAATGTAATAGTCATATTTGTGATTTAAGTTTTATTTCCAAGTTGGTATAATTAATGTTGCTATGGAAACAAATGTCTAAGACACAGTCAAGGTGAGGAATTAAGCAGTAACCAAACAGAAAAAGGAAAAAAAAAAAAAAGTGACAAAAACAATGCTGCAGAAAACTAGCCTAAACAAAATGTCTTATTACAAAACTAAGCATATTAACCAGTTCCTGATAACTAGATTCACACATTTCTCAGGTCTTGCCCAAGGTACTTTGCATAACATATCAAACTTTCTCTATAGGAAGCACTGCAAACATGTTTTGACTAGTGCTCAGATAATATGATACTGTTCTTCACAGTTACCAGTTCCCAAACCTTGCCATCATCTTACCATAAATGTGCCTACTAACAAATTACTATTGGTTTAAAATTAAAGTATCTCAGCAACTTATTGAAAGTTGAGAAGGTTCTGCTGTGTTTCGTTGTTTTAATTTCAGACATGAAACAACTGCCTAGAAATCTGTCTTGCATGAGATTGCAGCATTTTAAGCATTCACGGACGTATCTCACAGCTCTGCTGCTGATTTCAAAGAGCCACGTGAGAGCTATTTGAGGAGCTCCAGCTCTTACTTTTCCTCTTCAATTGAGCAGTTTATTCAAATTTTGGAATGAATAATGTGACACCATCTGTAAATGTTCAGTGTTATACAAAGAAACAGACTCAGTCACTCCCTATTGACAATAATGGGTGTTGTGTATTTCGTGATTACGTATAGTGCCCAAAATATGTCCCCTTATGTCATGGTCTTGAAAGTTTTGTGAGAATAGCACTGACACAATATTAATCTTGAACTTGGGCACATTCTGTTCAAGCTGGTTAAGAATACGTGACTATACTGAAGTCCTATCCCAATATGCTTCCAAGACTCTTATTATTACTGAACAAACTAAGCGGTGTAATTCACATTCTAACAGGTTTTTTATACCTGAGAAAAAGGAAGATGCAAACAAGACATATCATTCAATCATTCTTTCCTAATATGACACAAAGACTACAGATTCAGTATTAAGACTATTGCAAATGACCATGAGAGGCAAGAAATACCAGCTCCTTACCTCCTGGTTGACGATAGCGAAGGTGACGTGGTGTTGAAGGGGATCTACATGGGGAAAGCTCTGTGGTATCCACTGCTGACGTGCTTTCAGGAATTGTCCGGTCCACTGACACAGATTCTAAAACTGCTGCTTTAAAAGAGAATAAATGTTAATACTAGGGTGATCATCCACAGTTTACACATCTTAATGTATGTTAATGTATATCATATATTATCATATTATCATAAAATATTAAATCGGAAGAGACCCAAGGATCATCTGGTCCAACCTTTCTTGGTAAAGCATGGTGGAGATGCCCCAGTACTCTGTCCAGTCAAATCTTAGAAATGTCTGATGTTGGAGACTCCACCACTTCCCTGGGAGGGCTATTCCAATGACTGACTGTTCTTGTGAAAATTTTTCCTCTTCTGTCTGATCAGAACTGCCTCAGGAGTAACATGTACCCTTCCTGCTCATCTCTTTTATATTATAACAATTGATACTAATGTGTCAAGGATATGGGATGTTATAGAGTCATAGAGTCATAGAATCAACCAGGTTGGAAGACACCTCCAAGATCATCCAGTCCAACGTATCACCCAGTTCTATCCAATCAACTAGACCGTGGCACTAAGTGCCTCATCCAGTCTTTTCTTGAACACCTCCAGGGAAAGCGACTCCACCACCTCCCTGGGCAGCCCATTCCAATGGCAAATCACTTTTTCTGTGAAGAGAGATTTCTGTGGGAGGATGTGGTATAACACAGTATCACATTTGGTAGGATGCATACTAATTTTAAAAAAATTAAGCAAACACTATCTGAATTAATTTTGGTTAATGAAATGGAGAATATTTCTGGGTTTTTTTGTGTTAACAATATGAGGTAAGAGAAGGTCTAAGAGTGAAGAATGTTTCAAAAGCTTTAGAATTCCACCTGGAAGTATGGGTTTCCACTAAAGCTGCAAGCCATTTGCACTGTTCTTTTGGAATAGATTTTTCAAGTGAATCATAGAATCATAGAACGGTAAGGTTGGAAGGGACCTCAAGGATCATCTAGTTCCAACACCCTGCCATAGGCAGGGACACCTCCCACTAGTACAGGTTACTCAAGACCTCCACCAACCTGGCCTTGAACACCTCCAGGGAGGGAGCATCCACAACCTCCCTGGGCAACCTGTGCCAGTGCCTCACCACCCTCACTGGAAAATACTTCCTCCTAACATCCAGTCTCAATCTCCCCTCTGCCAGTTTAAACCCATTGCCCCTTGTCCTGTCGTTGTAAGACCTTGTAAATAATCCCTCCCCAGCCTTCCTGTAGGCCCCCTTCAGATACTGGAAGGCTACTATCAGGTCCCCTCGATGTATATGATGTATACAACAATATAACATAACATCTACTAATCTTTGACACATTAATTAATATAAATAGCCTTTGAAATATAGATGGTATTTGAAATATTGAGCAGCCATAGGTAACTATGGTATGTGGCTTTAAGATATGCTTTCTATAATCACAGAATGTACTCGGAACAGGTTGTCTCAGATACAAAGTTGCATCTACAGAGGTTATAGTCTGTAGGTGCTTCAGGGCTCTCCGTTTACAAAACACCCAAAGACAGAATGTCTGCAAATGATCACATTTGAACAATATGAATTGTACTACATTGATATATGCATCAAAAGAGGCTTCACTGAATGGCAATATTTTAAAAGTGGTCATTAATTAATAGCATTAAATGCCAATGTTTCAGTGCCAACCTAATACCACTAAATACCCTCTAACACAAACTCAATAACATTTAATTTGCAGTTTATCGCTGTTTTAAACAGTACTGTTTCTGGAATCTACAATGAAGTTTTGGCATTAAGAAGACTAAGCAATAATTATCCTCTGGATGGAGTTAAAGGGCTGGGAAAGTTCTGTATCAATGACATAGCCACATAAAATCTCAAAAATTGGTGAAAACCAGCAAGTTGTCAGTTCTAAAAGTAGCCTGGGTAAGACTTTGGGTCAGCAGAATATGCAGAGAAATGCACATGTAATGAGGATACTTGAACTCTCAGGTTCTATATGAGCCAGGGAAAATAATCATTGATGGGTAATTATTTGTAGTCAAACATTGCCCAATAAAAAGGCCAAAAAGTAGCGGAGAGCAGACTAATCCACAAAGGAATTCTTTAAGAAAAATAAAAGAAGAATTGCAGAAATACTACTTCTGAACTGAAGGAAAGTGAGTTTAACTCTTTTTTACATTTGATATGAATGACAACTATGCCTGCAGTGTAAGCACTACATATATAATATATATGTAAAAAACAAAACCTTGGAAAGCAAGCAACAACTTTGGAAGTCCCACTTTTAGGAGAAAATGAGAATTCCAGGATGTAAACAGACAATATTCAAGGAGATCAACAACTACCATAATAGTATGTTCTAGGAAACAGAGTTTGTACAGTTACATCAGATTTAGAGTAAGTTTTCTTGGAAATATGGCCGTATTGGAACATTAATCATAAAGGAGTAGTGACTCCTGATTAAGCTGAAATTATTTCCTTTATCCAGAAAATTTCAGAAAGAAAAAAATTTGTTCTGTATGAGAGGAAACATGCAGACCAGGATTTTGTAGTTCTACTATCTGTTTCCATTCTCTTTGTAAGCTTTCTTTCTAAACTTCTTTTCCTCAACACACTGTATGCAGCTGGATGACAAAGAGACTTTTCCCTGCAGAAAAGAGCTATCTAGCTGCAAATTCCTCTAAACTGCTTAGCAGGAGATCCCTAAAGGGACTAGAGGCACTGCACAGACAGCAATTTAGCATTTATATGAGGATCTTGCCATTTCCAAATGTTCTTCATGCTGCCCAGACGACACTTTCAGCTTTGACAGATTGGAATGCAAAAATCTGAATACCTCTGCAACAATGCCTAGGGCTAACATTGGGCCAGAATAACAGTATATACTAAAAACCATTATACCTAAGACTGCAGTTACCTGTGTACAATTAATTTTAATGCATGACCTCTATCCTGCGACATGCTGTGCTACTACATTAATTTGAATATGGTTACACTAGTGCACAAGAATTTGTCCAACTCTCACTCTCTCTCTCTCTCTCTCCCTCCATATATATATAAATAGTCTGTTACACTATTCCTTTAAAAACTTGCTGTATGCAGAAATATAATTATAATGGCCAACAAGAGTTTTATGGAAGCACAAATCATAGGCACAAGGAGATTCCCATAATTCTGGAGTGGCTAACTTGCCTTTTAAGATTTTGTTAAATGATAGACCTCATTCTATAAAAACAAACTGTCTGTATCAGACATATCACAAGGCAGTTATTTCAACTCATCAGTAAGGAGTAGAAATAATGCTTCAGTCATATTTTCTTTATGTTTGGTACTCTTTTCCTATTTTTCTCTTGGATTATATAAATTTTTGTTGTTACAGTACTTGCGAGTAAAACCTTGCTCAAATTTTCAGTTCAAATTCTTCAGACAAAGTCAGGCCATGAAAGACCATAGCTAAACCTGAATTTTAGGAATGAAATAGAATTTTAAAAATTATTCTTCTTCTGTTTAATGTAGACACAATGCCAAAAAAAATTACCATATAGTTCTAATTTAGAAGACTATCCCTCCATTCTCAAAGAACAAGAGTAATAAATGCACTTATGCATACTGTGAGATTAGAGCTACTTTCTTGCTCTGCCACCTATAAATACAGTTATTCCACTCTAAATGAGGCTTTACATTAACTCACTTTGTCCCTCTGGAAGCAGTAACTATTCCAAGGTGCCTTACACAATCAGTAAAGGAAAGCAGGCATTTGCACAGAAGCAATTAATCTTTTTTAGACATCTACCTTCTGGATGGATAACAATAGGGTGGTATGAATCTCACCAATGCACCAAACGCATCACATAAATTACATATTTGGACTAGTGCTGAAATCTGTTGTGGAACTAGATTTGTTATGCAAACATCTTAGAAGCTTTTTAGACCTTTACATTCCTACTGCATGTTAGATTGCTACATTCCTGTTCATTTCAACTTAGTATTTTACCTCCTGCAATAACAGTACAACTAAAAAATACTTCACCTGAGGAAACACAATTGGCATAAAACGCTTCCTTCTGCCTTTCTCTTTAATACTCTGTTGAAGTGAAATCAGAGAAGACCATTCTGTCATACAAATTTCCTTTCCTTTTTCTGTTCCTACAAATAACCAGCAAAGTGGTGGAAACAGATAACGTATCACAGCCTCTACTAGAGGAGAAACACAGAGCAGAGTATTTGGTTTCACAACACAACTTGAAGTGATGAGAAGCCAGAAAGATGTTTGAGAAACAATTCCTCAGCCTTAATCTGTTAAGTCAAGCCTACCTTTGAGAGAACTCTGTTTACCAAAATTAATATTCAGTATTTTATGAGTATGTAATACCTCTTCGAATGCTTCTCCTCAGCTTGTTGCAGAGGTCAATGCGTGGGTTCTCCAAGCTGTCCTCAATGGAGCCAGGGCTTTGCTCAGGAGATGAGGGTGCTTTGCTAAGGTCCAGTGGTACTTTGCTACCTGTTGGGGGCGGGGAGGTGGCAGGGCTGTAGTTTGAGGTAGGACTGCTTGCCACAGATGAAGTAGAGAGGTCAAGGGCACCAATCCTTGAATTGAGTGGTGAAGTCAATGACAACTTTCGGGTTCTGACAGGTGAGGAAGTTCTGGAGAGTGACAAGGGAGGAGGAGAAGAAAACTTGCGACAGAGGTGTGGTGACTTCCCATCAGCCAGATACTCTCCTCTGTTGTTTTGGCTGGTAGCAAAGAATAATTCCAAAGATCTGAGAACAAGAGAACAAGAAAGAAAAACAAAACAATTAAAAAACCCAACATCAGATGATAATAAATGTCAAAGAGGTGTAAAGTAAATTACACTTACAGACAAGTTCTTATTGCAAATCTGCATGCACAACAAAATTTGTATGACAGTCATACCTCAAAGCCAGGGCAGAAAGTTGAGACAGACTTACCTGAAAAGTTATGTCCTATTTACAAAGGAAGAACATTCTTAAATTATTCATATAACAGAAAATGGTTAAACAAAAACAAAGGGAAAATGACACCATATTAATTTCATAAGAAAACTATGACAGAGAGGAACAACTCCAGAGCTCACCTGACAGGAATGGAAGTGAAAGGCCGTCGATATATGTCTGAAAGTTTTTCCAGTACAACAGCTGCAGTAGTAAATATTCGGTAAGTGTGTAGGAAAGTGTTGAGGAAATCAATACTTAGAAATCTCAGGTCGGTTAGCCGCTCCAAAAGGCGCTCAACGCTTGCATAACGGATTTGGGGTACTTTGCAGGAATTCAGTGTTTTGCTGAAGCAGATATCAATGTCATCTCTATGAAGACGAGCATCAGATCTACACAAAGTGAAATTTAAAACATTTCTCCAAAGAGGAATAGTTATTATGGCACAATAGTGCTGCTACTTTAGCTGTTCCTCTCACCAAAAACCGTAGATCATAGAATTGTTTTGGTTGGACAAGATATCTAAGGTCATCAACTACAAATGTCCACCTTGACACCATGGCCATTAAACCATGCCCCAAAATGCCATGTCTACACATTTTTTAATATCTCCAGCTATGACAACTCCACCATCTCCCTGGGTAACCTATTCCAATTCCTGACCACTCTTCCTGTAAACAAAGGTTTCCTACTATCCACTCTTAACTCCCTTGGTCCATCCTTCTATTTAATAAAAAAAAAAAAAAAAGAAAATTCCTTGTTTGCAGTGATACCTGATTTCACTCAGTTCTGCTTTATGCCATAACTAAGGGAATTAAACTTAATTTTGTGGCATACGATTAATTTATATTTCAAGGTCCAATCAATTATTAATAAGGTTTAAATTTCTGAAGTAGAACAGGAAGTATGTGTCCCCTCTTATCTGTTTCAGGCTATTGTGGCCTGTAATCTGACACTGTAACTCACTACAGAACAATAGTGGACATATCACATTTATTTTTTCAGCTTTTTTTTTCTATCTAAAATAAACTAATGGGCTTCTAGCAAAAGACCAGCAAAACTAACCCCTTAGCTAAGACCAGGACTCACTTGTAAGGAAACAAGTCTCCTTTGGTTCCAAGAACTAATCTTGACTTTTAGCAAAGAAGAAAACAGAATGTAACTTCTAAAATTTCAAAGCAGAAACCATGGAGAGGTTTTGCTTCAGTAAAAAAAATCACTAATTTTTGCTCAGATGAAAAAAAAAATCAGTCATTTGTAAAAGCCTACTCATAATGTGTTTGTTTGGGTTGTTTTTCCTTCAGATTAATTTTTGCTGTGTTCTATACAGTTGAAGGCTGAGGTTATAAAAAACCACAATGGATCCTAAGTAAAGTATCTTTACTTTGCCTCTTGGTCCTATTAAAAACTACTGGGTTTTCTGAGAAAATGACACATTCTGCACACTTCTACATTGCATTTCATAAGGGAAACAATAACAAAATCCTTGTTTCTTAAATAGGGTTCTCGTAAAAGTGGCACATGTTATTTCAAGCAAAGACATCTGATTCTAGAATGTGTGCTAAAAATCAGACAAGTGAAATCTCAGAAAGAACACCAAATTCGTGTCTATTGTGGAGATCCTGTATAGGTTTTAGAATTAAGATTTTTTTTCTCTTGACATTGGGATTAAGACCTTGCTGAACTCTGCATTTTGGAAACAAATAATATATATTTTAATGTTCAGAAGGTAGCAGAAGTGTTTGCACACTGGAGAGTTCCTGGTATAAAAACACAGACAATAAAGTGACTTCTTTACAGGATCAAAGGTTTGTGGTCTAGCAGCTTATTCACAGATGTTATCCCTTCATCATTCCTAAACACTTATAACCAGAGAAGAGGCAACAACAACAAAAGAGATAAGAGAAATCTTATGTACAAAGCATATCTAAGAGAGAGAAATTACCTAGTGACAGATAAAAGTTAAGAAAGGAAATATTTATACTTATATATTCTTTATATTGAATAATAGGGGAAACTCATATAAATACAGACCTGGTAAGGATCCAAGAGCTAAAATTCTATTAGAAATTTGGAATCATGTACTCAAAATTGATGCTTACAAATAAAAAATATTTATTACAATAATGACTGAAAGAAACCATAAGTGGAGGATGCAATGTTATGAATAGCGGCATTACCTTGATGACCTTAAAATATTACCAGAAATAACAGAAGGAGAAGAAAAATTTTTGGTTAATACAACAAAATACCTTTGAAAATGATACTTTTATGCAGTCAACTTAAATTATGAATGCACTTAAAAATAAAGACAGAGAATAAATTTTTTCATCTGAAGCATAACTGAAGACAGCTTCAAAAACAACAGAACAATAAAAAATGTGATCCTATACAGTGTAATACTGTGAACGCAGAGTATACCTTTAAGACATCTCTCAAAGTTTGAAGAAAAACATCTTAAAGGTACATTTTGGGATGTAGAATGAATTACATCTGACAAAAATGGGGAAAAAATAATTTTCTGAGTTCACGTTTTCTTCTTTTAAAAGTCTTATTAAATAAACCCCAACAAGCTACTTTTTTTTTGCTATGAAAAAGTTGCACTTACCTGATCATATGTGGCACTGTGACTTTAGAGTTTTCCTCAAACACTATGGTCATTAAGCCATTGCACCTTATATTATCAATGCACTGTGAAAATGAACATTGAAAGATGTTAAAATCAATACACAGGATAGGGTGGCTTATTTTCACACTTTCCATATCTCTGTGAGCTTGCAGCTTAAATTTTTACAGGGTATGGACTGATTGGTACAAGGTGTTTTCAAAGATTGAAAGCAGTGATGCAAGCATTAGAGTGGACACGTTTTCGAGTCTTCTGCCTTTAATCTGCATATCTGCAAGTTCATACACCTTTACCAGCACACTTAGGGTACTCAGCTCAGTATCCTTGATTTTAGAGTTGGAAGTGACATTTCCTTTGAAGTTCCTTTGAAACTGAAAAAAACCAAACTACCTCTAGTAGTTCCTAAATGAATGTTATGCTTTAAAAGTCAACACTGCACAGAAGTTAAAATACTTTATACACATACACATAACACCTTAGCCTTTACACTGTACAAAAGGACTGAAAAACAATTTTGAAAAATATCACTTGTAAAACAACTTCAATTGGTGCTGTTATTGTGAAACACAGCTATGAAGATGCTGTCCAAGGAGGTCCTTGTTACAAAGTGTTCTATGAGTGTTTTAGGCTGGGTATTATAAGCTGAAAAGACACTTCTGGGGCACAGTCACAGCATATACTTCTTTAGAAATTGCAGGCTGTCCTGTCCTGTAGCCTGCAAAAGTCTACAAAACTAGGAGTGCTGTTCTTGAAGGCTCAGTGTGGACAATGAATAGGGGTAGATCAAAGCCATTCGCACACATATCCTCTGGTGTCCCAGCTAAGGGTGACGAGATACCCAGGACTGCAGGACAGAAATCACACTCCTTCTGAAGAGTAGAATCATAGAATCATAGAATGGTAAGGTTGGAAGGGACCTCAAGGATCATCTAGTTCCAACCCCCTGACATAGGCAGGGACACCTCCCACTAGTACAGATGACTCAAGACCTCGTCCAATCTGGCTTTGAACACCTCTAGGGAGGGAGCATTCACAA
>VWZE01010504.1:0-11642 GCA_013396675.1 Eubucco bourcierii
TTTTTTTTTTTTTTTTTTTTTTTTTCCCCAGGGATGTATTCACATGAGAGCTCTGGCCTTCTGCAGACGTTCAGTTTGCAGCTCACACAGTATCTCTACCTGTGCTATCAGTTCAGGAATGGATTCTGATCGGGGTCTTCAGTCTATTTTTCTAGGTGTCAAACTCTAAAAAGAAGTGCAGTTGAGTCTTTCATTTAGCCAGGTGACTTGTAAATTGAGTATGATTTTTCACACACTAATGCCAGCTTTGCTGATACCTTCCACCATATCAGTGATGGTTAGCTCTGGCAGTCTACCCAACAGCTGCAGACTTCCCAGTTTTGCACTTACAAGGGTGGAATGGGAAACTTTATTGAGAACTGAGGCATCTCAAATCTCCTAGGTATTTTTCAACACCATTTACTAGCAAATGGGACAACCTACCTAACTTGGCTAAAACTCTTGAGGGTTCCCCTCCTCATCTCTACCACGTGCTGTATCCTAATGTCCTCCACAATTGTTCCCCTTTGCAGTACTTTGCAAAGCTGAATAAACTGTTTACCCAGCTTACTGAGAGAGGATGCAACAAGAGCTGACGTGGGGGCTGGAGAAGATTATGTTTAGCTTTGTTGTGGGTGGCCTTTGTAGAAGGAGGAAATTGCTGTTAAAATGCAAACTTATGAGAAGAAAAAACATCAGAAGACTGCATTACTGTTTGTACCCATAGCATCAGCAAGTGATACTTCATGTTTTCTCCAATGTCACCATACAACAGATGCCCAACCCTTTCCTCAGAAGTTTATGATATATTTATCCTGTTTCAAAAAGGGAATTTAAAATACCAATCACATGGGAAAACAGATGTCTCTGACATGATCCTCTGGAAGTTTCTTGATACCAAAGGATTCCTCTATAGATTAGAAGAAGGTCTATTAATTTATCCTGGTGAGGAACAAGGAGTGCCTGGAGATTACTGGACATTAAAGTGGGGAGGAAATACGGGCCTTTGCTTCTCCTTAAATTGCGTGAGCGCATTTGGTGCTGGCTGAGTCCTCATAAAGTGAATTTGGTCTCAGGAGAGGGAGCTGCAATGAGCAGACCACCACAACTAGAAATCTGGGTCAGGCTATACAATCTCCTTACTCATTAGAGTTTCTTTACTTTGACAATAGGTATATTCAAGTGTATTGAAAAGTCCAGCCATGAGCCTCAGGCTTTGTGCCATCTGGACGATTTGTGGCGTAATGATCTTGATGTAATGCAGGGTTAGACCTTTGAAATTTCCACCACCTTCCCGTCTGTCTTTTTTGGATTGAGCTGAATCCTACTGCTTTTCATCCATCTGCTTATTTCTTCCAGGCATTGGTGACAGCTGAAAGCACACCAGCAGAGACAGCAAAGAACAGGCAAGTGCTGTCTGCTTACTGATTGCATGTTAGTCGACTTTAGTCTTAGTCTCCCTGTGTGGTCCCAGAAAGACAAGGAAGAAGAAAAGTGCATAGTCTAAAGACTTAAGAGACAAAGGAGCAGCTGGCTTCTGTGACCTGTAGATGTCACAGCAATTATTCCTGCTAGAATATGCAAGGACAACATTACCCTGCTAAGGTCAGAAGTGTTAGAGGCTGGGTGAGAGAAATAAAGAAAAATCTACTTTTGTAGAGAAATCCTGCACAGAGTCCACCTTGAAATTTTCATCATCATATCCTGGGAGGAAACTTTTAGATGAGAAGAGCTTTAACACTTCTGGAACTTAATGCAAGTCAAGCTTAATTAAGTGAAGTTAAAACCAGCTTAACCTCCCAAGGTGTATCTGCTATGCATTTAGTCTTTGGACAATGTTTAGCCTTTCCCTTTAACTAGATTCTTACACATCTATTTTTTCTGTCCTCAGAGAGGTCATTACTGTCTCGTGCTCATAATGATTTTTTAGCTCTGTGCAACATCTGCAGGGTTGGTTTTTTTTTTTTTTGGATCCAGATCTCTTTGTGAGCTTCAGCTAAGGTGCTCTGCCTGTGCACTCTTGGCTCCTTCTGAATGGTAACAGCGTGAGCTGCCAGATTTCATTCTTATCACCCCTCTGCCAAGACATTGCCTTCAGGTTGCAGCAATGGCCAAAATATATCTGAGCCTCTGCAAATGTTGAAGGCAGAATGTCCTTTCTCACTATTGCTTCTGTTGAGATTCAGTCTGGGTGCCAGGACAGGCAGCCTTGGAGTCATGCAGGCCTTGAAAGCCAGCTAAGTGTGCACCCTTCCTCTTTTTCATCTCTATGTGGGATGCTCTAATGTGACTCGGTCCTGGCCTGAATCCCCAAGTGGTGCTGTTCAAACCTGGCCTGTTCTCCGTGTCATTGGTCAGGACAGGAGAAAAAGGAATGGAAAAAGTGATGGCCAACGTTGGCAGATCCACCTCCTTGGCTTCTTCTCGCCTACCCCATGACTTAGTCGTTAATCAAAAGCCTTCCCAGGTTGGTACTCCCATCCCTGTCTAGTCTGAACTGTATCTCCTGGCTTGCCACATCAGCACCAATCACTCAGCTGGGGGTATTTCAAATTAAGATGGCCATTCTCATTTGTCAAATGAGACAATTCTTCTCCCTCTGACAGGTGCGTGGAAAGCACTTCAGAGCAGGAGCTGTTACTTTGCCCGTGGCTGTCCAGTGCTGAAATCTTGTCTCGTCACCACTGGCCATTTATTGATGAGCTTCAATCTGCCTACTTAACATATGGCAACATTTTATGCACCTTGTCCTCCCCCAGGAGAGTCTTCTGGCCTATTCTGAATTATGAGAGACATAAATTGTCCCTGCAGACCTCCAAAGGCTCAAACATCTTTCCAATGAAAGCTGTTTTAGGTGGACCAGTTCAGCTGGTATCTACAGCATCAGATCAAAGGAGCTGCCTGATTACACAAACAAGGTTTCACCCACCCTTCATAGAATCATACAATTACTTTGATTGAAAAAAGACCTTTAGGATCTTTGAGTCCAACCACTAATACGTCACACATTTTGTTGTTTGAATAATAACACAAAGCAAGAGTAAGGGATTAAAATAGGGAAAAGTCTGATCAGACTTTTAAAGAAAGGGGGAAATAGTTTTAGCATCAGTTTGCAGCTTTTTGCTGCTCAGTTGTTTGGGGTCTTTTTTAACATGAAAAAATTAACAACAGTAGCCTCTCTTGAAACGATCCTTTCACCCCAACCAGAGCCCAGATTGGTAACTCTTCCATCAACTAAATGTTATCTCCAGGCTACAGCATTCAGTGGAGTGTGAAATCACAATTAACAGAGCAAGTGTTTTGTAAGTGAGCAGAGTTGGCTGCAAATTACATCCTGCTATTAGCTGATTTTAGAACAATGCTGTTGAACAGCCTCATGATTACTGGGCTGTGGCATGTATTAAAAAAACATTAATAAAACATAATTGATTGTGAATTGTGCTTATTGCCTTCCTAGTTCTAATCACAAATGTCCCAGAAGTTTACTATAAACAAAAGTTGCCCTCAGCTATCTACAGGATCTGGATTGTTAGAAATTTTTTACTGAACTTGATCTGCAGCTGTTGTAAATTGGAGCTGGACTAGATGATCTCCAGGCTTTCCTTCCAATCCCTACCATTCTGTGGTTCTGTAAATCAGTCAACTACTGAAACCTATGGATTTTGCTGACTTAGAGATCATAGAATCATAGAATCATAGAATGGTAAGGTTGGAAGGGACCTCAAGGATCATCTAGTTCCAACCCCCTGCCATAGGCAGGGACACCTCCCACTAGTACAGGGCACTCAAGGCCTCATCCAATATGGCCTTGAACACCTCCAGGGAGGGAGCAGCTACAACCTCCCTGGGCAACCTGTGCCAGTGTCTCACCACCCTCACTGCAAACAACTTCCCCCTAATATCCAGTCTAAATCTCCCCTCTGCCAGTTCAAACCCATTGCCCTTTGTCCTGTCATTGCAAGACCTTGCCAATAGTCCCTCCCCAGCCTTCCTGTAGCCCACTTCAGATACTGGAAGGCTACTCTAAGGTCTCCTCAAAGCCTTCTCTTCAGGCTGCAGAGCCCCAGCTCTCTCAGTTTGTCCTCACAGCAGAGCTGCTGCAGCACTCTGAGCATCTTTGTGGCCTCCTCTGGACCTACTCCAACACTTCCATGTCCTTCCTGTGCTGGGGGCTCCAGAACTGCACACAGGACTCCAGGTGGGGTCTGAGGAGAGCAGAGTAAAGGAGCAGAATCCCCTCCCACACTGCTCTTGCTGCAGCCCAGTACTCAGTTGCTGTCTGGGCTGCATATGCACACTGCAAGATCCTTTTTGCATTTTTCATATCCAGGCAGCAAAAAAAAAAAACAACAAAAAACCAAAAAACACCAAACCAAACAACCCCAAAACAACAAAAATGTACAAGAATGCCTTGCCTCTGCCAGAAATTACCACTGGAAGCTTGATGGAAACAATATCCTCAATCTCACAGACCTGCCATTCACTTGCCCCTAGAAGCAGGCAGTGTCACTGATAGGCAACAGGAGCTGGCAGATCCTGTTTGCTGAGAAACAAGCAGCTGTACAAAGCTATACTTAGAAAATAGAGCTATTTCTCTCTTTTCTACCCCAAATTATTTTCAACCTTTAAATCATGTGTTCTAACAGGAGCTCTGTGATGTTTAATTCTGATCCATGATCCTGTCTGGACTCACAGACGGATGAGGTGTGCCATGGGAAGTTTATGGTTGCATTTTCCAAACTTGGATACCCTGCTATGAATTTATGGACTTTAAAAAGGCCATTTACAAT
The DNA here is from genome assembly GCA_013396675.1 of Eubucco bourcierii. Taxonomy (NCBI): domain Eukaryota; kingdom Metazoa; phylum Chordata; class Aves; order Piciformes; family Ramphastidae; genus Eubucco; species Eubucco bourcierii. The sequence goes on from VWZE01010504.1 coordinate 4,770, forward strand.
CAGTGCAATCTGAGACTTTGACAGAATTCGAGTCCCAGCCAGTAATGTAAACTGCCTGCTGTTCTGCATCAGTTAGTGCTATGGGGACCTAAACTCATTCTCAGGATGAGATCTCCCAAAGCACTTCTATTCAGGCATGCCTGCATTTGCTGATCACAGTAACACCTAACTCTGTTTACTAGCCAAATTTAGTCAGAGTAAGACTAAACTCTGCATAAGTCCCTGAGGAAATATGCTCAGGTATCAGGTCATCAGGATCTTGCTCTAAGCTGTAGGTATTTAATCTCATGCTGTTTTCTCACCCTACAGAGAGGTAGGGAATAAAGTAGGGAATAATATTCAGGAGTTCTGACTGTCTCTTGCTATGATCACCTGAAATGCTAATACTAGGAGTGGAGGAAAATGTTAGAACATGACCTGAAATGGAGTAATACAAGAACTGCATTATTTATTTTTATGGCAGCCTGTGTCCTGGCAAACAATCTCCAATGTAAACACTGGCAGTAGATTGCTGAAAAGCATTTCCTGCTAAAGAGTTAGCAGTGAGGGGTATTTCAATAAAAATATAACCAGAAAGCAAATTTTTCCTGTCTCTGTCAAAACATATCCTATGAAAGCAATAACAACCATGCCTTGTCTTGACCACGAGAGTGATTTCTACTGGTATGAAATGAAATGTTAAGTCAGTCACGACTCAGGCTCCTGTTTAATCATAGAATGGTAAGGCTGGAAGGGACCTCAAGGATCATCCAGTTCCAACTCCCTGCCATAGGCAGGGACACCTCCCACTAGCACAGGTCACTCGAAGCTTCAACCAGCTCTTTGTTGGTGAAGGTGTATCCTTGAACAAACATGGCCAGCCTGCAGCTAGCTGCTCCTTTTCCCTTATGCTCCATCCGTCTCTCAGGTCTGATGTAAGTTGTTTGCTTGCCTCCTTTTGTGGAGTTCCACAGCAGTGCACATACATTCATATATGGTTTTAAGTGTACAGAGCCTCAACTTGTTCACTGCCTTCTCTCACTCTAAATGGCCATTGCCATGGCAACAACTGTTAACTCACAATTTAGAGAGGCATTTAGCACAAATTATGAAAGAAGAAATGCAACAGTGTTCTGTATCAAATGACAGTTCCATGGTCCACTGTGGCTCCAGGCACACTGGGGACCTCGCCACCTGTGGTCTGACACCTGCTCAGCATGGCCCAGGAAACAGCTTTCTGGAATGCTGGTTTTGTCTTAATTCTCCTCTGTGCTTACAGTAAATGGAGTTTCAGCCATTTGAGCATCCACAGAACTGAATTTGCAGTCTGCCCAGTCTGGACATCATTATCTCTGCCAAAATAATTCAAATAATTCATCATTTGATGGTGTGAAGGGGAATTCCTTGCTAATGAAGGTAGGAGAATAATGCAGGTCTTATTTTAGAGTCTCTTGAACAGTACTAATGTTCTGCATCAACATGGCTGATGGCAAACAAAGAGTCTGGCTGAGGCATAGAACAAGGCATGCCTCATGTCTGTGGCAATTCTCCTTGTGAGTTGTAGCACCATGGTGCCAAATTTTAGGCAAGGTGATAGAGTAGGAGAAGGTTCAGAAAAGGACAATGATTCTGGGGAAGGGCCTGAAGACCAAATCTGATGAGGGAACTGAGATTATTTAGTCTAGAAAAGAGAAAGCTGAGGAGAGACCTCATTCTTCTCTACAGCTACCTGAAAGGTAGTGATTTGGTGGTTGGTCTCTCCTTCCTAGTATCAATTGATATATGAAGAGGAAATGGACTCAATCTCCACCAGGTGAGGTTGATATCAGATATTAGGAACAATTTCTTTACTGAAAGAGTGGTCAGGCCTTGGAAGAGGCTGCTCAGGGAGGTGGTGGAGTCACTGTCCCTGGAGGTGTCCAAAAAACCTGTAGACATGGCGCTTCAGAATATGGTTTAATGGTTGTGATGGTGTTAGGTCAAGGATGGGACTTAATGATCTCAGAAGTCTTTTCCAACCAAAACAATTCTATGATTCTCTGGAGCAGCTCTGCTATGAGGACAGACTGAGAGAGTTGAGGCTCTGCAGACTGGAAAAGAGAAGGCTTTGAGGAGACCTTAGAGTAGCCTTCCAGTATCTGAAGGGGACTACAGGTAAGGCTGGGGAGGGACTATTGACAAGGTCTTGCAATGACAGGACAAGGGGCAATGGGTTTGAACTGGCAGAGGGGAGATTTGGACTGGATGTTAGGAGGAAGTTGTTTACAGTGAGGGTGGTGAGACAGTGGCACAGGTTGCCCAGGGAGGTTGTGGCTGCTCCCTCCCTGGAGGTGTTGAAGGCCAGGTTGGAGGAGGCCTTGAGTGCCCTGTACTAGTGGGAGGTGTCCCTGCCTATGGCAGGGGGTTGGAACTAGTTGATCTTTAGGGTCCCTTACAACCTTACCACTCTATGATTCTAAATTCATATATTTTCCCTTTGAAGATGTGGAACTCTTAGCAACCACCAAATGACCTTCAGAGCTTTGAAATGGGATTCTTGAGCTTAGCTAGAAAAAAACCTTTTCCCTTGATTGATTCTGCCTCATTGCAGTTTTGTCTGATGTCATCTCATTCTTATAATGGAAAGATACTATGCCTGAATGAAAATGAGGAGAGATAAGACAACTTCCAAAGCTATCCAATGTTAAAGGCAAATGTTCATATCCAGTTTTTGAGATCTAAAGTGAGGTTTCTTACTTTGGTTTCCTTTAGAGTGGATGAACAGAGGTAAGAACTTACAAATGGCAATTTGTGCTGTGGGTATCATAGAATCATAGAATGGTAAGGTTGGAAGGCACCTCAAGAATCATCTAGTTCCAACCCCCTGCCATAGGCAGGGACACCTCCCACTAGCACAGGGCACTCAAGGCCTCATCCAACCTGGCCTTGAACCCCTCCAGGAAGGGAGCAGCCACAACCTCCCTGGGCAACCTGTGCCAGTGTCTCATCAGCCTCACTGTAAAGAACTTCCTCCTAACATCCAGTCTAAATCTCCCCTCTGCCAGTTCAAACCCATTGCCCCTTGTCCTGTCATTGCAAGACCTTGTAAATAATCCCTCCCCAGCCTTCCTGGAGGCCCCCTTCGGATACTGGAAGGCTACTATCAGGTCTCCTGGAAGCCTTCTCTTCTCCAGGCTGAAGAGCCCCAACTCTCTCAGCCTGTCCTCACAGCAGAGCTGCTCCAGCCCTCTGAGCATCTTTGTATTCCTCCTCTGGACCCACTCCAACACTTCCATGTCCTTCCTGTGTTGGGGGCTCCAGAACTGCACACAGGACTCCAGGTGAGGTCTGATAAGAGCAGAGTAAAGTGGCAGAATCCCCTCCCTTGCCCTGCTGGCCACGCTGCTCTTGATGCAGCCTAGGACTTGGTTGCTGTCTGGGCTGCATGTGCACACTGCAGGCTCATGTTGAGCTTTTCATCACCCCAGACTCCAAGGTTGATGGGTAGGTGGGATGAAATACTCTCTGCAAATACTATCTACCTCTACTGTAGAAAACAGGAGCTTAGTGTGAAAACAACCCTAACTTCACGGCCTCAGACAGAAACCTGAAGCCAATCAGTTCGAATCTAGCTACTAACTGGATGGAGGAGGCCTTGAGCGCCCTGTGTTAGTGGGATGTGTCCCTGCTAATGGCAGGGAGGTGGAACTAGATGGTCCTTGAGGTCTCTTCCAACCTTACCATTCTATGATTCTAACTGTGTTCTTTCCATCCCTCCCTGGAGCCAGGTACAAAAAGTTTTATCAGGGAAGAATTAAAACTGGTTTGCATGGCTGTTTGTATAAAGGTTTATTATTTCTTGGAAGGTACAGTCCACACCAGAGATGTACTCCGCACTCACTCCAGGAGGAGTTAGATCTGGTTTGTTTTGGGAGGACCAGGGCTAAATATTCTTTCTGTGTGGCCTGTGTGCCTTGTAACAACAATCTTTCTTGTTATTACAATTCTCATTGCAATTTAAGGTTAATACTTATATCCTGAATTTCACTGAGGCCAGCATGAATGAAAAATAATCCAATTAAAGAATTCGGGACCTGGCCAAGATTCACTGCTTGTGTTTGCTAACAAAACTGAACCAGAGGTGAGGATTTCACTGCTTTACTTGGACTTTTTGGCTTTCATTAGGGAGAAGCTTTGTATCTGCCAACATTTCTGCTGACCACAGGAACACCAGCAGAACCATCCATGCAGCAGTAGGCACACAATGAATGCTGGTTTTTGGCAACTGCCTCAATTTTTCTGACAAATGGTGATTGAAAAATGTGAGCTGAGAAGCCACAAGACCAGATGCATGCAAAGAAAGTAGGTTAGGAATCATACATGGTCAGATTGAGATCCAGGCTACACTCCCCTCAAGGGCATGTTGTTCTAGATCCACATGTTTCATGAAGCAGGAAGATGACAGAAAAATCTCCACAGATTTTCACAGAATCATAGAATGGTAAGGTTGGAAGGGACCTCAAGGATCATCTAGTTCCAACCCCCTGCCAGAGGCAGGGACACCTCCCACTAGTACAGGGCAATCAAGGCCTCCTCCAACCTGGCCTTGAACATCTCCAGGGTGTGCAGCCACAACCTCCCTGGGCAACCTGTGCCAGTGTCTCACCACCCTCACTGGAAAGAACTTCCTCCTAACATTCAGTTTCAATCTCCCCTCTGCCAGTCCAAACCCATTGCCCCTTGTCCTGTCATTGCAAGACCTTGTCAATAGTCCCTCCACAGCCTTCCTGTAGTCCCCCTTCAGATACTGGAAGGCTAGCTGGTGTGTAAGCATGAGGAGTGAAGGGGTGGGAGGAGGTTGAGGTGCCATCCCTATGCCAGTGCCATGGCTCCAATAGAATAAGGACTCTACCTGCAGGTGATGAACTGTGGATGTGTCTCTGAGAAAGGAGATCAGTTGGGAAGAAAAAGGAAGACCTTGGAGTGGCTCTACTCCAGCAATAGCTCAGTGACAAGTAAGGCCATTACCGAGCCCGAGGACAAATGGGTTTAAAGTGGCAGAGGGGAGATTTAGACTGGATGTTAGGAGGAAGTTGTTTGCAGTGAGGGTGGTGAGACACTGGCACAGGTTGCCCAGGGAGGTTGTGGCTGCTCCCTCCCTGGAGGTGTTCAAGGCCAGATTGGATGAGGTCTTGAGTGCCCTGTACTAGTGGGAGGTGTCCCTGCCTATGGCAGGGGGTTGGAACTAGATGATCTTTGAGGTCCCTTCCAACCTTACCATTCTATGAATTAGTCAGGATGTAACTAATATAATATATTTTAGCCATTGGGATTGGATGAAATGAATTGCAACCAATGGTATCTATTTCTCTTCACTGCCAGCCTGTGGAGCTGGGCAACTGAGTTTCCTGCATGGAGTGAACTCTTCAGGCACCCATTTAGTCAATGAGGTCAGCACAGCCAAAAGAGGTCAGCATGCAATTCATTTCATCAAACAGAGGTGTCTGTTTTAGGCTGAATCACACCCTGCAGTATTGACTATATTGATGAAATCCATGTTAAGTCATTTAGCTCACATTCAGACATTTATAACAAAGAAATCTAGATAAAATGGATTCCCCTTCATGCACACGTAGCTTTTTGATACAGCTAAAGGCTGGTCCCTTTGTCACACTACTGTCAGACTCCTATGTGTCTTATTAACAAAAAGTCCCCCTCTGTGAGCAGGAGCACTACTATATGAAACAGGTAGAGTTCTCATTTTGCAAATCCATTCTCTCTATGGGTACTGTTTCATTTTCATTCTGGAATCATTGATTTGCTGGTTTCGAGCTGTTTTCTTCATCAAGTCTGGAGGATAAGAGGATTTTTGCACTGCACCTTTCTCTCTTCTATGGCTAATTCTAGCTTATTCTCCTTCAAATCTTATGTAAAGCCATTACAGGGGGAAACAGATAACTGTGATATATTATTCAGATTGGGTTTTACCAGAATAAGACAAAATAAACTGGAAGGTTGTCAGTGTGTCTTGCAGATTATGTGTTCCAACTCACAGGAGCATGCAAAGTCGCTTATAACCCACCAAGTGTAATAAATATGTTTTTTTGATTCTGTCAGCATGGCTAAAGATGAAAGCTGATGGCAAATCCATAACACAGTCATAGAGATCAAGTGATCTATCAGGCTACAAGCCTGTGTTCATGACAGATAAATGCTCTTATTATCTTTACAGCATGCCCCAGTTAGTACATCGTGAACTTGGTGAGTTAACTTGGCACTCTGCAATTAGGATGCTTGCATGTAGAAAGCTTGTTTTTTACAGTGGGGTTGGAAATGTTCAATGTTCTGTTTCTTCAGACTGTGAACTGTTTCCCTTCATTGACTACTGCTCATCTCAGCCAATCAGTAGCTCTTAGACATATCCCCCTTCTAGCTCCCTGTTGCAATCTCCTAGTGTTCTTCTACAACAGAGTTGCAATTTCCTTGTGTTCCACGACTGGAAATTGGCCAATGTGATCCCCATCCACAAGAAGGGTCAGATGGAGGAACCTGGGAACTACAGACCTGTCAGCCTGACCTCAGTGCCAGGGAAAATGATGGAGCAGATTATCTTGGGGGCAATAACTGCACACCTGAGGGATGGTCAAGGGCTCAGGTCCAGCCAACATGGATTTAGAAAGGTCAGATCCTGCCTCTCCAACCTGATCTCCTGCTATGATCAGGTGAGCCGCCTGGTGGATATGGGGAGGCCTGTGGATGTGGTCTGCCTGGACTTCAGCAGGGTCTTTGACACTGTCCCCCACAGCAAATTACTGACTAAGCTGTCAGCTCGTGGCTTGGATGGCAACATTCTGTGTTGGGTTAGGAACTGGCTGGAGGGCCGAGCCCAGAGAGTGGTGGTGAATGGTGCCACAT
>VWZE01010516.1:0-14937 GCA_013396675.1 Eubucco bourcierii
CTCCACCCATCAAGTCCATGTTTTTCCAGTTCGGTGAACAGGATAGTCAGAGAACAAATGTGGGAGTAAAACATATATCTGCTGATTCACATCAGAAATCAAACTTTTGCCTCATTACTTAATATCTGTGGGGTTTCACAATGACAAGTAAACTTGAACAAAACCAGTGTTAAATAGTTCTGTGGATAGACACTTCTATAGAGTTTTGGGGGTTTTATGTATTGCAGAGGAAAATCCTGGTACCCAAAGCAGTAGTTTCAATTTCTGTGGCCTTGCTTTGCATACTTTTTTCTTTTTTTCCTGACTTCAGAATATGTCTGGAGAGTAGACTGGAAAAGGGGGCTAAAAAGGGGGCTAAGAGTAAGATTTTAATTTCCATGAACTTTTTTTTTTTTTTTAAGTGAATTGGTTGGCTGATTTGATTATATTTAATTTCCAGATGAAGTCAGCATGGCCCACAGAACCTTTTTCAGTAATATAGTTCAAGAAATTAAGATTTCATTCTGTGGATCTATGGAATTAAAAATACTGTGATTGGGCAAGACCTCACCAGAAATTCTTCCCAGACACATATTGTGCATGAACTCTGACCTATTCTTTCTGGGAAGAGCCAAAGTTCTGCAGCTGAGAAAAGTGGGTCTAAGATACTTAAACTACTAAACTACTTCACAATACTTCTACAACCCAGTCAGTCATCAGAATTCGTGTTGCTCTGAGACAGAATGATTTTCATAAGGAAAAAAAAACCACATAAAATTGTTGTATGAACTCTGGATTAACAGACAATTTCATTTAATCCAGAAGTGCATTTTCTGGAAGATGAACTGTTTGCCATGATGGGATCATCTATAATGCACACCAAACTCCATTTGTTAAAAACAGGACTGGAGGCTTCCCTGAACCTACTTGATGAACTGTGTTCTTCTTGCAGTTTTAGTTGCAAACCAAAAGCAATAGTGTGGTTTGCTGACATGGACACAATCCAGTCCAATTATGAACCAGCTGACAGGCTGGTGGATAGAGTTGCTCCATGCCTAATACTTATACCTTCTCCCCCAAGTGCTGAAACATTTTGTCTTAACTGTGTAATAATGGATTTGTTTGTTTCTTTTTTTCCAAATTAGATGCTGAGACTCTAGGACTTTGACTAAATCTCAGGAGCTTCAGGATTTATAAGCAGCACAGTATAAACTGCTACACTTACCTCATCCATCCTTGGTGTAGCCATCTGCAGGACTTCCATGCACTGCCTCGAATTTTAAAACACCTTTATTTTAAAAATTGTTTGATACTCTTTAAAAACATTCCTCAACATACATTCTGTTTTGTTGTTACCTTCTATAGGGTACCATCTTTAAGATTTAATTCCAATAGGTATACGGTTGCTGGATGATCTTCCCGTAGACCTGTTTAGTCAGAGGTTAGTGTCTAGAGTCTCTTTCTGTATCAGGAAATCCTAGTTCACATATCCATGTGCTTTCTCAATTTCAGTGTGAGATCTAGGCCTTTTGAAATGGGAGATAAGGACAGACATCCTGAGTATGGCCCAGAATGTCCTCCAACAGGTCCCTTATCTAGGTAGCTCTAGTCCTGGGCAACACCAGATCTGCTGTGCTCTGGCATGCCACTGCACAAGGAGTCTAGGTGAAATGTAGCTGGCTGGCTAATTAGCCTGTGCAGGTTTCATATCTCGGTGGAGGAGCTAATTTTAGAAGTTACTTGTATCTTCAGTATGATACTGGATCTTGACAGGACTCTGTATTTACTCTGGTCCATTTCTGTTGGCATTCTGATCTGTTTTAACTCAGTGAGGCTGTCTTTCTGGTTTTCCCTCTTCTCAGTTAAATTCGTGTTACTGAGCCAGATAAAGTTCTTCCTACCTTTTCCATCAGGAGAGACCTTTATACAGATAGTTTGGCCTAGCTAATTGTACTTTGGTTTTTTTTTTGATCCATGGACTACTGACATAATGTTTGTACAGGCTTGAGTTCTGGCCAACAGCTTTCCTGGCTTGTTCCCACTAATACCCTTTTTTCTTGACCCCTCTCCTACATCCAGACCTCACAATAAGAAGTCTCCATTCAAACCTGCTGCTGAATTCTCTCAGATGTTCCTTGTTGCAAATTCTTGCATCAGTCTCTGACCAGTGCAGTCAGAGATCATTTGAACCTTGTGAGATGTTCTGTGGTAGGTAGAAATACTTCTTGTCACCTCCCTTCAGTAACTTCCTAATTCCCACGTAAAAAATTAAGAACATTAGCCAGTCTTTTCTTGGAGTGACTAACATTTAACACATTTGACATTTAACTACATATGGAGTCACAGAATGGTAGGGATTGTAAGGAAACTCCAGAGATCATCTAGTTCAGCCCTTCTGCTAAAGCAGGTTCAGCTACAGCAGGCTCCACAGAATCAAGTCCAGATGGGTTTTGAATATGTCTAGAGAAGGTGACTTCACAGCCTTTCTAAGTAGCCTATTCCGGTGCTCTGTTACCCTCAAACTTTTTTTCCCCTCATGTTTAGATGAAACTTCCTAGTTCTAGTTTGAGTCCATTGCCCCTTATCACTGGGAATCAATGAAAAGACCCCAACTCCACCCTTCAGATAATTATCGATATTGATGAGATCCCCTCTCAGTCTGCTCTTCTCCAAGCTAAACAGCCCCAGGTCTCTCAGCCTTTCATCCTCAGAGAGATCCTCCAGTCCCCTAAATCATCTTCATGGCCCTCCTTTGGAACTCTCTCCACTTGAACTGGGGAACCAGGAATCAAACACAATACTCCAGGTACAGCCTCACCAAGGCAGAGTTAGAGGTACAGGAGAACCTCCCTTAACCTGCTGGTTGTACTCTTCTTAATGCACCTGAAGATACACTCACCAGCATTCCCAGGTCCTCCATGGAGCTGCTTTCCAGCAGGCTAGCTGCTTCACTGTGCTGGTGTGCAGGTGTTATTCCTCTCAAAGGGCAGGACTCCATACTTGCCCTTGTTGAACTCAATGAGGTTCACCTCTCCCAACTTTCCAGCCTGTCCAGGTTTCACTGAACTGCAGCACAAACTTCTGGCTACAGGCCTTCACCTAGACTGGAGTCTGTTGATCACAACCCTCTGTGCTCTGTCATTCAGACAGCTCTCAATCTATCTGTCCATTCATCTAACCCACAGTTCCTAAGCTTACCTGTGAGGTTGTTACAGGAGACACCGTCAAAAAAGCCTTGCTGAAGTCATGGCAGATGACATCCACTACTTTCCCCCATGTACAAAGCTGGTCACACTGTCACAGAAGATTATTAGATAGGTCAAGCATGATTTTTCCATAATGAAAATAAGTTTGCTGAGAACACAAAACTGGGTGGAGTGGTTGACACACTGGAAGGTTGTGCTGCCATTCATCAAGACTTAGGCAGTTGGGCAGAGAGAAAATTAAATTCAGTAAGAGCAAGTGTAGAGTCCTGCAACTGGGAAAGAACAACAGCAGGTATCAGTACAGGTTGGGGACTGACTGGCTGGAAGGCAGTGAAGGGGAAAAGGACCTGAGGGTCCTAGTTGATGGAATGTTGACCATGAGCCAGCAATGTGCCTTTGTGGCCAAGAAGGCAAATGCCATCCTGGGGTGTATGAGAAGGGCTGTGGATAGCAGGCTGAGAGAGAAGTTCTCCTCTTCCTCTACTCTGCCCTGGTGAGGCAACATCTGGAATATTATGCCCAGTTCTGGGCCCCTCAGTTCAAGAAGGACCTCAGGGAACTGCTTGAGAGAGTCCAGTGTGGACCCACAAAGATGACTAAGGGACTGCAACATCTCCCTTACGAGGAGAGATGGAGGGAGCTGGGGCTCTTATGAGGAGGAGACTGAGGAGTGACCTAATTAATATTTTTAAGTATGTAAAGGATGAGTGCGAAGAGGATGGAGCCAGGCTTTCTTAGTGATGCCCAATGCCAGGATGAGGGGCAAGGGGTGGAAGTTGAGGCAGAGGAAGTTCCATGGAAACATGAGTGTAACACTTTAAGAGTTAAGACTAATTTGGTTCTAAGCCATAAACAAGAGAGGAACTTTCTGGACATTCTTTCCAATATAGAGTGAGTGAACAGGGCATTGGTTGTAAAAGGAAAATAATGATAAATTCTATATCATTTATTGTTTTGCTAATTGGTATAAAAAGCCGATGTATAAACAATGTCTCATTCTTTGTTCCCTTTGCCTACTGCTGTCTGCCTCCTCCACTGCTCCTCTGTACATAGCTGAAATCTAACCTTGACTGAATTGATAACATGTGAGATCTTGCTGGTTTTCTTTCTAGGGGGAGAAAAGAAGGTGACTTTGGCCCTTTCTGGGCTTTCTTTATCCAGGGGTAGGATTGAATTTCTGTGTTATTTCTAAACTGTAAGTAACTGTATATAATTGTAAATACTTATAAATATATTTTGTATATACTCTTGTAAATGTTGCTTGCTGTAAAAATACAGTTTTATCTTCCAGACCTTCTGAGCTAGTCTGGTGATTTCCACCACAATGAGGATTTTTTAATTTTTTTTTTCACTGTGAGGGCGATGGAACACTGGAACAGGCTGCCCAGGGCAGTTGTATCCTTCTTCTGTAGAGATATTCAAAACCCACCTGGATGTGTTCCTGTGTCATCTGGTATAGGTGATCCTACTCCACTGGGGGCTCAGACTAGACGATCTTCCAAAGTCCCTTCCAGCTCCTAGCATTCTGTGATTCTGTGAATATGTACCAACTACTCCTGATAATCTTCTTTTCCTCCACATGTGTAGAGGTGACCTCCAGAATTAACTACTCCATCACCTTTCAAGGGATGGAGAAGAGGCTTATGGGTCTGTAGTTTCCTGGATTTGCCTTCTTACCCTTTTTGAAGACTGGAGTGACACCAGCTTTCCTCCACTCCTCAGGCACCTCCAAGTAGGTCTCTGAAGAGGTCAAAGTTTGTTCTTTCGAAGTCCAGGGTTGCAATCCTGCTTACTACCCTGCTACTTCCTCCCATGATCCTGCACTCCATCATCTTGTGGTCAGTGCATCCAGACTACCTCCAACCTTCACATCCCCAACCAGACATTCCTTGGTCCAGCAGCACACCTTTTCTTGCTGGCTCCCCCACCACCTGTATCAAAAAATTATCAACAATGCTTTGCAGGAAACTCCTTTCATTTGTTCCTTGCAGTGTGCCTTTCCAGCAAATGTCAGAGTGGCTGAAATCCTACATGAAAATAAGGCCGCATACATCATATATACAACCAGGGAACAAAATGTGCCTTTGGAACACCTCTGCAGAGGAAACAAAACAAAACAAAAACAAAAACAGTAAAAAAAAAAAAAAAGACAGAAAGACAGAAAGAAAAAAAAAGAAAAAGAAAACCAACAGCTGCAGCAACAAAAACCAGCAATCCAAAACCACAAACAAACAAAACCCCAAACCAAACCCAAGAAAAAACTAACTCAGGAGTTTCAAAGCCATGCAAAAATTATTTATTAGCCATTAAATACTAAATAGTGCAGTAACCTTCTCTTAGTAAGTAACTATTTTGAAACAGAAGTGCAGTGCAAGTGATTGATCATTTTATCTTGGCCATGCAATACTTTGACCCACAGAGCTTTTACTGCTTATACCTCTTTCTTACTGACCTCCCACTTGTCTGTCACTCACACAAAAAAACTACCAGGCTTGGTTTTGTAGTGGAATTTATATTAGTGCCCAGGCATAACTGTCCATTGTGCCAGGCTTATTTTTTTGTAACCACTGCAACTTGGATTGCCTTTTAGGAAAAAGATCAATTTTTTGCATGGACTGGAAAAAAAAAAAAAAAGAAAAAATGTTAAAGATACTATACCACTGAGAAATGGGTAAAGCTATATGAGTTATAAAATAACTCATAACTCTATTTTAAAACTTCATTTGCAGTCAAGAGCTTAAGCCGTCTGGTTACAGATGTAGCAATGTTCTTAGGTACAAAACCAGTGTAACATTGTCTTTTCAACAATCATTCCAAACCTAGCTTGCAGAGAGTTTCTTCTTCAAAGCACAAGCTGTGCCTAGGTGTGCCTAGGCAATGAAAATTCAAAATTACCTTTAAAACCTATTGTATTTCTGTCACTGTGGTAAAAAGTTGTCATTCTCCTAATTCAATATTTAAATACTGTTAAGTGTGACTAGCACAATGGAGTTTTGCTTCTCTGACTGGTAACTAAAACCCTAAGTATCAGAAGCAGCAGAAGCAAGCCTTTTAGTCACCTCCAGTTGTTAGGAATAGGCCAAAACCTAACCATTTTATTTCTGTCAAGAGGGTGATTTGTGTAACTAGAAATAAAAAGCTTGAGATGAGTTAGAAGGTAGATTGCAACTTCTCTATTTTTGTGAGAGATGGTGCAAAGGGAACTAAGACTCTTGTTTCTCTCTCACTCCCCTTTTTCTGTATCTCGTCATCTCATCATCCGCAATGTTTTGTTTCTTTGGCCTTGAAGTTCCTTCAGAGCTTTCCATTCCAAAAGCCAGCACATCCTAGGCGTCTCGTGTCTGCTACCCCATCCCTTTCTCACATACTTTTTCTCAAAATGTTGTCAGCCAAGAATGTACCATTTCCCAATTTCTGTATTCTCCAGAACTCCTTCTAGCCTGAGTCTTTGTCCCAGTGCCTTCCAAGTTCTGAATCCCTTCTAATCCACTTGATCCTAGCTTGCTAGTTACTTTCATGCAAATACTGTCTCATGCAAGACTCAAAGCTCTCGCAGAGCTCTTCAGCTTCCCTCACCTCAAAACCTTGTAATTTGAATCCCAGGCTCCAAATCTAAAGGGTCCTCCTAAGAAAACCACCACTCTGCTTTTTCTGTTCCAAGATGAATTACAGCTTCAAACCTTTTCTTCCACTACTTTTCAAATCCTCTTTTGTTTCTGTTTGGCAGCTGCACACTTGTTGTCAGTTGCTGTAGCTCAACAACCTTGCCCATGCTGTTCCTGAAGAAATTAAGCACTGAAATGCCTTTTAAAACAGACCAAATAGATACTTATCAAACCCCAACATCTGGTCAAGACTCAGAAGACGGGAAAGGGGAGAATATCAGAAAAAAAGTCTTAATTCGACTCCTCTACAAATAAACCTATTACCATAACCAAAAGGGGATGTTCAACTATTCTTCTTTCCCTTCACTTTAATATAATGACTATAATTCTATAGGTAGTACTCAGATATATGACTCAAAAAGCTCAAACCCACATTTAGTTGACCTTATACTGAAGGTTGGATGGGGGTTCCACAGTGCATTTCTACCTCCTAACATTAAAAATCAAGCCCGATTTCTCAAGTACCTGTGTGAATACCCTTGCAGACTTTTGGTGTAGAATACAAATATGATTTCAAGTTAAACCTACAAACCATACACAGTAATATTAGCAATACACAGATCTCAAGTCATGTTTTGTTGGATCTATGCAGCAACCAGTGTCTGTCCCAATCTTCAAAAGCTATGCATGTGTCTTAGTTATTGTTTGCAGGCTGGAGAAGGTGATAAAAATGAGAAAAGTCTTTTGGCAGGCAGAATATTTGAGTTAGTCCTCAAATGGAGAGCAAATAATAAAATATTGCAGCATTCTCAAGTTAATGAAATGTCACCAAAAAAAAAATGAATTGAATGCATCCACCAATGCCCAGAAGCACTGATGTGTTACAAGGTAAGACAAGTACATAATTGTCTGAGAAAATGCACCACACTGAGTAAATGCTAAGGAGGCAGACAGAGCTGTGAAATGAGTGATGGTGGCTTTTAGGAAATCTGTCAAAGGATTACAAGCAAATAATTACAAATGTACTGCTCACCATAATAATTTTTAGATGCAGACAGAATTATGTTTAAAATGTACAGGGGAAATTGTCTTTTCCTCTCTTTGTCCTGTCCATCAGTGTATGTCCTTAGTCTCTCAGCTTCTTCTGTCCTCTTGCCTATAAGGCTAATTAATCCTCTCACCTGCTTTGTCTGGAGGAGAAAGTCCATACCCTTCACAGATAAGTGCAGACTGACTGTGCACACAGTGTTCCTTTACCACAAAGCAGGAAGGGGAAAGCTTCTGAGGAGCCACTGTGCCACTCAGCTGCTATTTGCAACAGGACTAAGTTTTACACAGTTGCTTAGCTGAGAAAGGATTCCCCTTTCCTTCCCTGTGCAGTTATGTGAAGCTTCATAACTAGGCCGATCTCAGAGGAAGTTTTATCCCAAGGCCCAAACACTTGTGCTGACCATTTTCTTTTTAGTGTAGGCATGTGAAATTCTGTTATTGTGGCACCTGAGCAGCTGTTAGAGACTGACTTTGCTGACCTTATATTTAAGAAATAAAATTCAGCCATGTGAAAGTTCACTAACTGGAATTATGCCCTTATGCCAAGGCAACACTTACTTAAAGCACGCTATACTTTCAACTAAATTGAGTCCTCCCTATGTTGACTTGAAAATTCAAAGTCTGATGTTTTGTTTGCCTGTCTTGCTGCTGAATTTATACCACCCTAATTTTCAGAGATCTGCAGTTGTACTTTGTTAGTACACTTCCTCACCTGTACTTCCCACTGTGAAGATAACCATAGATGTTTGTTGTGTTAGCAGCAACTTTAAGGTGAGATACAACAAGGTGATCTATTGCCTTGTCTAATAGTCTGACATAGTGTGAATATGATGTAAACTGAGGGAATCTGAGTCTTCCACTAGTGCCTGGGGTTGTATTTACATAGGCAAATAAATAGAAATGGAAATTATGCTCAAATCCCTTCCCAGGCTGTATGCTTGCTGACAAATGATTGTTTCTGGTGGTACGTTGTTTGGTATGTGGAGAATTTCAAATTTAAGCCTTTAAAAATACCAATTCTTAGTTCCACATACTCTGGTGTTTATGTGCTTGAGATTTAAACAAGAATACCTATTGCCTCCCGGTTTTAGCCAGCATGCATATATATATATATACAGCAACTGTGTGCTGGGCTGCAGCAAGAGCAGTGTGGGCAGCAGGGCAAGGGAGGGGATTCTGCCACTTTACTCTGCTCTCCTTAGACCCCATCTAGAGTCCTGTGTGCAGTTCTGGAGCCCCCAGCACAGGAAGGACATGGAACTGTTGGAGTGGGTCCAGAGGAGGCCACAAAGATGCTTAGAGGGCTGGAGCAGCTCTCCTATGAGGACAGGCTACAAGAGTTGGGGCTCTTCAGCCTGGAGAAGAGAAGGCTTCCAGGAGACCTTAGAGTAACCTTCCAGTGTTTGAAGGGGGCCTACAGGAAGGCTGGGGAGGGACTATTTACAAAGTCTTGCAATGACAGGACAAGGGGCAATGGGTTTAAACTGGCGGAAGGAAGATTTAGACTAGATGTCAGGAGGAAGTTCTTTCCAGTGAGGGTGGTGAGACACTGGAACAGATTGCCCAGGGAGGTTGTGGCTGCTCCGTCCCTGTTCAAGACCAGGTTTAATGAGGCCTTGAGTGACCTATGCTAGTGGGAGGTGTTCCTCCCTATGGCAGGGGGTTGGAACTAGATGGTCCTTGAGGTTCCTTCAAACCTTACTATTCTATGATTCCATGATTCTATGATTCTATATGTATATATGAAGTGTTTGGAGCTTTAAATGGCTTTCTCTACTTTTAATCAGAAACATAAAGCACTTGAAAGTCAGTATTAAGTCAGTCACAATGCAGAACTTACCTTCCCCTATCACCAGTGCTTTTGCTGCATCAATATTAATGTAGAGCAGGAGAGATCCGGAGTGAATGTTGAAACTGAGAAAAGCCACCACACAGCCCAACTCGTCTGGGCCAAAGGAGACACTGTTGAAGTCAATTCCATTAACCACAAGCAGGGTGACATTGTCATTTTTTTTCAGAAGACCTGTGATGCTCTGTCACTCTTCCTGTCCACATCCTAATAAGTGTGCACCTTCTCTTCACAGGTGAAGAATGGCTTGTGGAGAATCTTTCCCATTCTGTACTTGAAAAGGTCAATTCCATTACTTTTCAATTTCTTTACCATTGCTTTTACCTGCTTCCACCTCAAGAAGTATACCAAATCTTCCCAGATGTGAAAAATATGTTCAGAGAAGCACACAGCACCACTATTCCTCCATCAGTTGTTGAAGGCTGCACACATGACATGCTTGAGGAGAAGAAAGTAATATGTTAACTATTTCAGAGAGGTAAAATACAGTACATTAGTACAGTTAATAATGAATTTTAAGACAGAGTGGAAGTTAATAAGTTAATTCCAATTCTATCAGCTAACTTGAAAACTTCTAAAAGCACTGTATTGGGGTTTGCTATAATACAAAGACCCAGAAAAATATAGAGAGGGAGTAAAGAATTAAAGACCATGTGCAGTTTATATGGACAGAGGAGGTCATTCAGAGTGAAGAATGTGGCTGTTGTGACAACAGAAATTTTAAAAGTAACCAAAGAACAAATGAAAGAAGATACAAACCCAGGAAACAATTTGACACTATTTGTTTGTTATTTTTAAGCTAGAGTTTGGTCTCAATTAGTTTTTTGCCCCATCACAAATCCTNACTCCAGCTCCCCGACCAGAGCCTGAACAAAAAACCTAAAAAAAAAAAAAAAAAAAAAAAAAGGAAACAGCTATATTGTGTTATATCATTGGTATATTATGAAAATTTGTTACATAATGTGCACCTCTAAGAGGCACCAAATATGTTAGTCTTTACTGCCTGAGTTGTCTTATTATTTTAATAGAATTTGAAGCTCATGTAATCTTCCACAGGTTTGAACAGTCAGATGAACACACTCAAATTTGGGCTTGGCAGTATACTGTGAATCTCCTGCATCTTCTGAAATAGCTGGGTTTCACCTTAGGGTTTTCCGGCTTTTGCAGTAAATGATCATTAATATCTTTGCATTATTTACAATATTTTCCTTATTTACAGAAGGATTCTGAAGTCTCAAACAAAATCATGCACAAGAGCATAATAAGATTTGGGAAAACGAACCCGTGTAGCATAGATTTTATTAACTTCATTAAAGTTCACAGCTGTTAACTGCTGTTTTCAAGTGGTCATGGAAGAGGACTTGTGAAGGTTATGTGAGGTCACTACAACTTGATATGTGTACCATTGACCAGACTGCTTTTTAAAGTTTCAGGCAGGATTACCACAAATACTTGAGACATCTAATCTGAAAATAGAGAATTCAGGAACACTTCAGAAATCTGGGAGGCTTTTCCAAATGATGTGACCTCCACTTTGCAGTTCAGAACTTTACTGATGAGCTGTAGTTTTGGTATGTTCATCAAGTTTGTTTACATTGTTAGCAATATTCAGTCAATATAGTAAGATAGGATTTTTTTTTGCAGCAAGGAGGATATTTTTTATACGTCTTTTAAATCTAAGTAGTGTTGTATGGGTAAAATATAACCTTAAAAATTGGAGCACTGTGGCATTAATGCCATACAAATATATAAACAAGGTTAAAATATAGTGGATGACATTTTAAAGTTCTGAACGAAATTTTTTAAACTCATTACTTCCTGAACGCTAATTTGTAATTACCCTGGTGTCTGCTGATTATTCTTCTTTATTATGCTGTCACATATCAGACCTTTTTATATAGCTCCCTGTTTGGCTTCCTGGCTTTCTCAGAATGTTGTCATTTACTGGCCAAGAGTGCTAACAGAAGACCTCATGATGTAATTGAATGACTTACGAATTAACTGTAAGTACAAACACCTCTTGTACCCAGTCCTATCAAATTCATGCTTAATCTGCAGTCTGAGCAAAACTTTTGTATTATTTGTGCTGGTTTGAGGCTAATTGGAATATTTTAATGAAAAAAAAAAAGTAGATTATAGGCTGTGAAAAGGAAACAATGGTGATCTCTGCTTCACTCATAGGTTTACTGAGATGTATAAAACCAAGAACACAAATATAGATAACACAGACTCTCTCTCTCTGGGAGTTGGTGTGTCTTCTGGCCTTCTGCTGTGTAACCCAACTAATCCTTCTGCTTCTAACCCCCCTTGCTGATCCTCCAAACTCACCTTTCATGTAAGGTAGATCCTGAGATAAGGTAGAGGGGTGGAAAGAAGGTGGAAGGGTGGATGGGAGCCCCTCCTGGGGACTCTGATTTCTAGGAGGAGTATTGCGTTTCTGTATTACCTTTTACTTGTATATTTCTGTAAATATTCCTGTATATTGTGCATATATCTGCTTGTATATTGTGCTAAGCTGTAAATTGAGCTTCATTCCTTAACTTCCAGCTGGCTGAGTCTAGTCTCAGGGATTTCATAGTGCAGGGGTGGGTAACTCCCAAACCATCACATTATTCTAAATAAATAATCTGCTGTTGAATTTTGTCATGGTTTAGTTCAGGATTTTTTTCTTATGTCAGAGTCAGTGACAAGTGTTTGAAGTCTGCTTGTTATACCTCACAGAATCACAGAACTTTATAGGCTGGAAGGGACTTCTGGAGGTCATCGAGTCCAACCTCGCTGCCAAGGCAGGATCACCCAGAGTAGTTCACATAGGAATGCATCTAGGTGGGTTTTAAAAGTCTCCAGAGAGGGACACTCCACAACTTCTCTGGGCAGCCTGTTCCAGTGCTCCATCACCCTCACTGTAAAAAAGTTTCTCCTCATGTTGAGATGAAACCTTCTGTGTTCCAGTTTGTAGCTTTTGCTCCTTGTCTTATTGCTGCTGACCACCAAAAGAGATCGACCTCATCCACTTAACACCCAGCCCTCAGATATTTGTATACATGGATAAGATTTCCTCTCAGTCTGCTCCAGACTAAACAGCCCCAGGTTTTTCAGTCTCTGCTTTACATTCTTTTCCCTGAGTTTCATGTGGTGGAATTTTACTGCATTTGTGTCCACGTTTGTATCTCTGCATGGTCAGAAATAAACTTAATTATTCCTATGAGTCAACATGCTCTGAGATTTTTTTTTACCTTGAAATCTTGGAAAGGGCATTTGGACAGTTAGCTTGAAATAACTGAGTAATTCCTTCAACTTTGTTTTAAATAATGAACAAACTGATATTTCCTGTCTTCCTTTGCTTATTTTATAAGAGTCATTCTATGCCAAAACGTGCTACTTTAATGAAAACTGATTGCTGGCTCTTCTCATTCTGAGCTCCGTTTCTCTTTGCCTGGCTCTGATCAAGGTTATTCTGTTGGGGTTGGGGGGGGGGGGGGGAAAAAAAAAAAAAAAAAAAAAAAAAAAAAAAAAAAAAAAAAAAAAAAAAGCAGCCANAAGAAGGAAAACAAAGCAACAGAGCTGCCACCTCAGACAGAGCTAATACATGGCCACAGATTTGTGGGTATGTGCTAAGTAGTTTTGGGAGGCAGGAGATTTACCAGACAGAGAAAGCACAGGATACACTCAGTCACGAACATGTTAGACTATTCAGAAATGTTCTTCAGTCCCAAGAGAGCGTGAAGATCCCTGTGTGCTGACCATGGTGTCAAGTTTTATCCTGGTTCTCTGAGGTGTCTAAGATGTCTCTAAAACACCTGAGATAAAGAACTTCCATGCTATTACCCTTATAGCCTTATAGTTAATATTACAATGACCCTAGAAGTGCATATGACATGAAATACACCCTCTGCAAACTTTAAATAGTGACCCATCTAGCCAAAAAATATTTTCAAGGTAGAAATGTCGTTTTAGTAGCCTTAGCATTTTGAACAATTGCTACATAGCTTCCAATGCGAAATTTGGAAATAGAAAATTGCAATTGAATTGAGGAAAACTAGTCACCAAAATCACTGGGTTTGGTTTGTCAGGGGTTTTTTGTTTTTTTGTTTGTTTGTTTGTTTGTTTTTGGTTGGGCTTTTTTGTGCTATAGTCAGAAAGTGGGGAAATACGGAGTTTTGTTTACTTATTTTCTCTGCTTTGTTCCTCTGTCTCTTTCCATCTTTTCTTTTGCAGTCACAAGGATTGAAAACAATTCCTTTCAACGAAACAATTCTCATTGACAAATATCTTTCTCCAGGTGTTTGAAGCTTGAAGTAAAACTCAAAAGACTAAGGAAGTAATCAACAGTATCAAATTGCACTATTAACTAGTTCTCAGTATCTAGGCTAGTTCTCAGTATCTAGGCAACCATATAAATAATGACAAACAGAAAAGACTTCCAAATATAGTGAACCCAAACACTCGCTAATAATTCAAGTGGATATTCTGTTTTCCAGTTAATCTGCCACCTTTTTCAGTAAAACAAGCTACCTTTACCAGAAGCAATCTAATCAACAGGCAGCAGAAGTTCAGTTTTGCAGCTCACTGTACTGTTTAATTGTAGGACTATATTCAGATGTTTATCCAGTTTGATGCAAAGAGACAGAGAATAACTTCATCTAACTACAAGCTGCTGCCACATCTCCTGGCAAAGCTGGCAGCTTGTGGCTTGGAAAAATTCACTCTGATATGGGTCAAGAACTGGCTGGAAGGCCAGGCTCAGAGAGTTGTGGTGAATGGTGTCATATCCATTTGGCAGCTGTCACTAGTGGTGTTCCCCAGACATCAGTTCTGGGCCCGGTCCTGGTGAATATCTTTATTGATGATCTGGGCCAGGGGATTGAGTCCATCATCCGTAAGTTTGTAGATGATGCCAAGTTAGGAGCAGGGGTTCATCTGTTGGAAGGTAGGAGGGCTCTGCAGAGGGACCTGTGTAGTGAAAATGATTCACTATTAACAATGATATTAATTTTTATGTCTAGGCAGAGATTGTTAATAACTATGCAAGCTGTTTATTAACATTAAATCTCACCAGAAACCTTATTTACAAGGTTCAAAAACACACGGTTTGGAAATTTATACATACAGGGAACAGGCAAACTGAAACTTTTTAAAGGCAACTAGCCTAAGCAAACATTTTTACTGGAAGAGAAGGTTTGTGTGGTCACTTTCACTGCTTGCAGTTAGTTATCCTGATTAGCCACTGGATGGGTGCAGGAAGCTC
>VWZE01010525.1:0-27663 GCA_013396675.1 Eubucco bourcierii
CCTCTGATCATCTTTGTGGCCCTCCTCTGGACCTTATTTTGTCAATAAGAATATTTTTCTTTAAAACTGCTGTTGTTAAATCTTCGTTTCTCAGTTGCTCTTGGAGCTCTTTTGTAATCAGCCAATTCCCCATTTTTGTCATTGGCAGTCCGGTGGTGTTTGCACATATGGCTGCAATATTTAGGGCAATAAAATGACGATGTTTCATTTTCTTAAATTAGCTTATGCACGTCACTTAAGCAACATGGGCTTCTTTGTACAGCTTCTGATTAACGTGCTTCATACTCTCACAGAAAATTTTCTGGCTGTGCACTCTTCAGTGGTGTTTTGTTTTTTTTTTTTCCCCTGTGACATGTTGCCTGCAGTATGTCTGCTAATTTGAGGATGCCAGCAAGATGCTTCTCCTGTGTGGTATCATGCTTAGCATCTCTGTACATTAATTGTTTAAGAAGACTGGCACTGCCTGATCCTTGAGGGTCAGTGGACCCTTGTGTTCCCTTTCCTAATAGATGGAGGTCTTTGGACTAGGGTCTGTTTATTGAAGATGTGTGGTTTTTGGCAATGTAATACAGGGCCTTGGGGAATAAGCTAATCCAGTCTAACTTCACCTTCTCAGGGGCTGTGTGCCATATCTGGATCATTTTATTAAGGATGGAATCAACCAGGTTGGAAGAGACCTCCAAGATCATCCAGTCTAACTTATCACCCAGCCCTATCCGATCAACTAGACCATGGCACTAAGTGCCCTATCTGGTCTTTTCTTGAACACCTCCAGGGATGGTGACTCCACCACCTCCCTGGGCAACTCATTCTGATGGCAAATCACTCTCTCTGTGAAGAACTTTCTCCTAAAATCCAGCCTATACTTCCCCCAGCACAACTTGACTGCGTCCTCTTGTTCTGTTGCTGGTGGTGTGGGAGAAGAGTCCAAACCCCACCTCGCTACAGCCTCCTTTCAGGTAGTTGTAGACAGCAATGAGGTCACCCCTGAGCCTCCTCTTTTCCAGGCTTAACAACCCCAACTCCCTCATCCTCTCCTCATAGGGCTTGTGCTCTATGACATTTACTAATGAGGTTCTAGTGTGGTGACACACATCCAATTATTTTTTTGCATTCAGTTCCCACTTGTTTAATGATAGGCAACAGGACCTTTTAAAGCTGCAGACCTGACAACTTTGTGTCAAAATCATTATTTTAGTTTAGCCTTGACAGTGTCTTCCAACCTGGTTAATTCTATGATTCTAAGTCCAGCAGATAGGCATGAGGATGACTGGGAGCCTTGAACATCTCCCCTATGAAGAAAGACTGAGAAGCCTGGGGCTGCTTAGTCTGGAAAAGAGAAGGCTAAGAGGAGATCTGATCAATGTATACAAATATCTGAGAGGTGGGTGTCAAGTGGCCAATCTTTTTTTAGCTGGTCAGCAGCAATAAGACAGTGAGAAACAGCTACAAATTGGAACAAAGAAGGTTTCACTTCAACATGAGGAGAAACTTCTTTACAGTGAGGGTGACAGAGCACTGGAACAGGCTGCCCAGAGAGGTTGCGGAGTCTCCTCTGGAGACTTTCAAAACCTACCTGGGTGCATTCCTGTGTGATTCTGGTGTGATTGTGCTTAGCACAATGTACAAACAGATATCTACAAAATATACAGGAGTATTTACAGAAATATACAAGTTGAAGGTAATACAGAAACACAACACCCCTCCCAGAAATCAGAGTCCCCAGGAGGGACTCCCAACCACCCTTCTACCTTCTCCCCACCCCTATACCTTACCCCAAGGTTTGCTTTATGTGCAAGGTGAGCTTGGACCAGGGAGATTAGAAGAAAAGTGATTAATGAGATTACTCAGCAGAGAAGGGAAAGAACCAGAAGCTGCTAGACAGAGACGCTGTGCCCCAGAGAGAAACTGTGTTGCCTTTAACTTGTATATTTCTGTAAATATTCCTGTATGTATGCTTGTACATTGTGCTGAGCTGTAAATATAGCTTCATTCTTCCACTTCCAGCTGGCTGAGTTCTAGTCTGGGTCATTTCACAAAGGGGGGGGGTGGGGGGTGGGGAACTCCCAAACCATCACATAATTTTATTTTTGACTTATCTATGTTTTGAGTTCTTCTTTTAAACATCTCAGCAAACCTATGAGTGAAGCAGACATCACCATTGTTTTCCTTTCACAGCTTATAGTGTAATTTTCTCTATTAAAATATTCCAATTAGCCTCAAACCAGCACACAGAACTTGCAACAATGCACAGGAAGATTGGAACTTGTGGAGGTTTGTGCATCCATGCAGTCCCCCTGGATTAGATGTGGTCAGCACAGGGCATCATTTAACAGGAGAGATGATAATCCATTTCTAAATTATGGAAAGGAAGATGGTTAGCAGTCTACGTAAGGCCATAATGAGAACTTATAGAGATAAAATGAGATGGGCTAAGATGTGAAGTGGATGTAGTTGACTTGTGGAGTCATAAAAGACAATGCAAAAAGCTTCTAGACATACTCTGAGAGGAAGACAATGAAACCATGGCATTGCTGCTGAGTTACGAAGAACAGAAAATTACGGATGGCCCAAAAGATAGATTAAGTAATTTTGTCTTCTACCTTTGTAAAAGAGACTGATTTTTATCAGATGCTGAACACAGGTCTTCAAAGGAGAGAACAGTTGTCAGGGAGAAGGAAAGAAGAGATAGAACAAAATATTTGATAACTTTCATGCATGTCAATCTCTGAAAATCAGCAAGAATCTATCTGGATAGTTTGGAGAGATGTGAAAGTACTTCTACTGCAACTAATAAGTATGTATAGAGCCTTCCAAGTATAGTAGGTTACAGTATGTGTAAAATTGCTTAGACCTATGGGCTGTAGCTTTGCTCCTTTTGTCAAGGACCTTTTAAAAAAAGAGAAAAAATCAAGCAAAGTTTGGAAAAAATCATACTTTTTTTTTTTTTCCTCCATTCTCTCTGTGGGAATCTTCACACTTCCTTAAAAAGTTACTTTTCCCTCTGAGCAATGCTTGCGGTATTTCTACTTTGAGTTTTCTGTTATTACACAGTCCAAATAAAATTTATCTGTGAAAAAAATTCCTTCAGATGGAGGTTCACTACCAAGAAAGTAAGTGTCATTTTCACTATCCTCTTGGTAATCTGTGTAGCAGAAAGGGCATTTTGAAGTGCACAAAACATGCTTTCAGTGCAGGGTAGTTTTGCACCCTGTGGTGACCAGGAAGCCTTTTTTAGTCCCAAATTCCCTGAAGCAGAGAGAACACATTACTGCAAAAAGCAAAATGTTCAAACTGTGGAGGTCATCTGTGTGCCCTCTCCCTGTAGTCAAGTGACCCATGTCTGTTTCCAAAAGGATGTATTCAAATAACTTTGTTTTAATGATATTTTTTCCTCTTTTCTTCTGCTGTTTTCTACCACTGCTGAAAAAAANCACCTCCACTAGGCTAAACTGCTGAAAAAAAAAAAAAAAAAAAGGCAAAAATATCACCTATAAGAGTTAGTTTATGCTTCATAGCTGCCATGGGCAGACAGTCTACTTTCTTGCCACCTTTGAGAAGCTTTGTAATATCTCAGAAAAATGGCTCTCGGGAATTAAAAACACAAAATCAAAAACCCATCTGCAGTTCTGTATCTGCATCTTCAAAGATCTTTCTTCCTTCTGTTGGGACAAGCCCTCTGAGAGAATTTGTTTCACTATTGGAACAATTTATGTATTTTTTGCAAGGCAGTCATCAATGAGAGGTAGTGAGGGCCTGAATACCTCAGTACTTTTCTGTTTTTTCCCAACTGAATCACAGAAGTGCTTGAAACTCTTTGTATGTGTGCTGCCCATATGTGGAAAGAAACTACTTTCAAATGTCCTGACATGAAGTTGTGGATTGCAGATCCATTTCAATGCTTCTGTCCCAAATCCAGCTTTTATATTGTATAATTTACTTTTCCTCCTGAGAAACAGCTGAAGACAATATTACCCCTGCTGGCATGTAACCATCAACTTCCCTTCCTTCTATAACCTTCAGAATTTGCTTGGAAATGGGTTCTGTAGTTTCACTAGAAAATGTAGGGAGAAGTGTAGGATTTTAATAGCCAACAGTGAGATATAAGAAGTAGAATATCTCACCTTAAATTTAGGGGGTTGATTTTACACTAGTGTAGGGAATGTGTCTAAACTCCTGTTACAGCCAGTGCAACAAGTGGAGTCGAGAGCATGATTCAGCCTGCTGAGTGTGGGTAGTGTTTTTGGGATGAGTCAGTGGACTCCATGTTGTGTCCTGACTGGCTCTCCATGGGTTGCAATGAGAACTTAGGCATCTGCCTCACATATAGACACCTGCATTGTTGCAGCTCTGATCCTGGAGATCTTCATTGTGGCCTATATATCTATGCAGGCAAGTACTGTCATTATTTTTTGCCCTCCTGTATGGGAGCTATATCCTGTAGAATGTAAATTTTCTACTGTGAGACTTGCAGCAGCCATCACAATAGTACTGAACTTACTTGTTCTAAGAGATTAGCCAAATTGTGTCTTATTAAGTATGGGAAAGTTTAATGTGTTTCACATCTTGAATGTTTAATGTGTGTTGAATGTTTAATGTGTATTGAATGTTTAATGTTTGTTAATATAGTTTAATACCCTAATGAGAGATTGGAACTGCTGGGAGAACTGAAGGCTCCTCTTTCCAAAGACACAGGATCTCATCTGAGGGTAAGTTTTCACATAAACTAGTGCTTGTATTTCAGGAGTCAAAGACATTGAGCAACATCCCAGAGGACCTGTGGAAGAAAAACATTTTGAAAAGCAGACTAAAGAGAACCCAGGGACCTACACTCTTTTAACCTATGCCTTAGAACTGGAAAGAAAGAAAAAAAGATAAGGAAAGTTTCTTGAGACTTGAATGACCCACATGGAAAGCAGCAGATACATGTAGAATTTTAATGATCCTGTAACTTCTATAAGCAATTTGTGGGGATAATGAAACCCTGAAAATGTTGGTTTATTCCACTATTCAATCCATCTCCTTGGTCTCATATAGCACTGGGATCCAGATAATTCCTACAATGCTATTAAATGTCACTTGGTTATTAGGTTTAGGATACATGATTTGTAAAGCCTTTAGCACAACCCTGAAAATGTGAAGAACAGAAAGCAGATAATTTTGGCAGCAAAGAAATTACTTTGAATTTGTGTTCAGATCCCCAGCCAAGATAAAGAACCTTAGAAGACCATTTTGCTCAAGATGTGTGTAGTAACATGTGATGCTACTAGAGTGTCATTCCGCTACCTTTCACAAGAGGATGACAAACCAGAGGTGGTAGAGTGAAGGATGTAGGTTGCAGTAGTAATCACATCCCTCTTCTTCTTTACCCCCTACCCTTCATGAGAAGAACATGGGAAGAGCAGCCTACATTTTGTGGCCTTTTTTTACCCGCCTATTAGGCCACAGTTTTGTTCTCTTGAGCTCTAGTCCGCAGGTGCTTCTTGCACAAAGGCTGCTAGGTTAAATCAGTAGCCTCTTTGTCTGACTGATTAAACTCTCCTCTCTTTAATTCCTGATGTCTTTTACTAATTGTTTTATTTAATTACTTCAGGTGGACTTCTGCTGCTTTCCCTGCTATAAGCATCTGAACAGGTGAACCCTCTTGCTTCATACCCATTGTGGGTAATACAGTATGTTCAGTCAAGTTGTCACATACTGGCAGGAATCCTGGGGGCAGAGTAGCTCCAGGCTCTGTATTCATACCGAGCACAACCAAAAAGAGTTGCTGGAGCGGAGCTCTGGATTTATGCTAACAGGGGGCCTATTGTTTCAGATAGAGTATCTATCTTTGGAGGATCTGGTGTTCCTTGTGGCTTGCATTTCTGGGTGCACTGCAAGAACCCAAATTAAAATAAGCTTGTGCAGAAGACATTTTTAGTATAGCAATTATAGCAGTTTAATATTACATAAAAATATGTCACAAAATAGATTTTCTTCAAAAAATAACATAGAGCTGTAGAGGCCAGGAGTTTCATTGTGGAGTTAGGATTTTTTTACTTCTGCAAAATAGTCTCTCTTCTATTCAGCTATTGCCCAAAGGACTAAGGGTCCCTGGCTCCTGACTGAATATGCCAAGAGGTGACATCCGTCCTCCAAAGTTCCCCAAACAGGGAGTAGCCCTGATAATTTCCTAAGTCTGAGAAGATTTTGTGGTTTTTATATGAATCTTGACTGCCATTGCAATTGCAAATACAGCAGTGGAGTGTTTATATACCCTTGGGATTTGTTATTTTGGTTTTGCAACAACTTCATTCTGTTAGAACTGCTTAGGACTTCGCAATATGCAGTGATGGTTCCATCTTAGTTTGGTCATTCCTGATTATATATTATGGACTACTAATTTTGTTTTCTCTTGGCACAATGAATATTTTCTAATATTTCTTTCTTTGATGAAACAGAAGTGATTTTGAAGAAGAGAGGAAAAAAAAAAGATTTATTACGACATGGATCTTCAATGAGATCAGACAAGAAACGTTGTGAATACGCAGAACGAGATCAGTTTCTGTCTCAAATAAATTATCCATGGGAAAGAAAGAACCATTAGCCTGTTATTTAGAGATGAGAAACTGAGGTGGAAAAAGGTAACTTTTCTTCTTATGCCATGGCTGTGTTTATGGGTACTTGTTTAGTTCAAATGAATACTTGGAATACATGGAACTACTCAGGCGTAGCCTTGAAGACAGCAGCCTTAACATTGTCACTGATAAAAGAGGGTAAACATGGTAAAGAGGGTAAACATGGTAAAGAGGGTAAACATGATTATTCTGAGGGTTGTTGCTTATTTCAGGAGGCTTGTAGACCTATGTCAGTCATACTATGGAATGTCAGAAGGGTGTTGTGGGATTAGGTAAAAGCTATAACAGTAAGTTTGGGAGAAAGAGACTGATCAGAGCAGATTGGTAAAGAATAACCACGAGGCAGTGAAGAGTGGTAAAAAATCTTCACTGGATAGGACTGAACTGAGCCCTGTGTTTGACCACCACATTTATCCAATCTTCTTAAATCCTTTCCTGAGCTATTCTTTCTTTATAGCCTCACTATGCTGCTAGAACTATGAGGTCTAAGTGCCAATATCTGAAGAAGGGATTGTGGGTCCCTGTAATGGGCAGGATCTATTAAAAAATTAGAGCATGACTGAATGATTCTTAGGAGTGGCCACATAGCATCCTGGGATTTAGCTGAGGGCAAAATGCACTTCCACAGCTGCAGGACCTACAGATTCATAGCCAAGGAGGGTGGAAAACTCTAGGGAAACTACTGCACATTTCAAGCAGGAGAAGCAATTGCACTGCAAAGTTTAAAGCAGAACTAGGTGATGCATATTGTTGTACAGCCAGGACCATGTAAAGCCAAAGACCACTTCCAGGCATATATCATATGCTTTGCACAGTGCTGATGGACACAGCCTCTTGAAAACAAGGCTGTTTTACTCTGTGTCATTTGGAAGCCAGAAGGAATTGCAATTATCCACTTGAGTGATGTTCAGCCTTTAGAACTGAAACTTGCTAATAAAATAACCTTGTTTTTCTGACTGCCTCTAGTTACAGCCTAATATGTGCTTCCACCTGTGGTGCAGCTGTGATTAATAGTTTCTGTTGTGATGGGAGCCTTTGCTAACTGTTGATCCCAAAAAAGAGGCATGGCACAGAAGGGGAAGCTGCCCTAGGAGTGCTGGGCAGGTCAATCAGAAGAGAAGGAAGAAGCACCTCTGATGGTCCTGAAAACATGCTGAGGGAGTTTGCTGAGGCTTCTCAAAGAAAGTACAAAAATGGAGTTTAAAAATAAGAAGGAAAAGGAAAAATTGGAAGAGCAATATAGAGAAGATGCCAAGAGTGGATGTTTTTCCTCTCAGTTTTGTCCCTGATCAGTATGAAGATTAGGAGAGACAAAAGAATTTTAAACAGATATGAGTCATCTCTTCTAATTTGTAGGTGAATTTGTAGGTGAAACAGTCCTGTGCAGTCATTTTCAGTGTATGGTTTTGGGAATCTGTCTGCCTAACTGAGGTACCTTTAGCCCTTGCAGAGACAATTGTGATTGCATTAATTCTACTTGCTGCCTAAATGCAAGCATAAGGAAATGTGTTTGGGGTAGCTGTTTGGTTTCAATTGTGGCATGTGTTACCACTAAGTAAAGTGTTATCCTGATTATTCCAGACCTATAGACCACTGAGGGTCTGAAATGCTTTTTCTCCACTATTAGTAAATTTAACAGTGTGGTTAGGGAGCCCAACAGCTACCTTTCCCTGCGATGAGATATACTCTGCTTTCTTTTGAGGTGATTTTCCAAAAGAAAACCAATTCTCATTTAATTTTTTAAAAAAAGATCTTCATTTGGGCAGTCATTCTTTGTGAAACTGTACTAAGAGGAGTTTCTTTCAACAGTTTAAGTAAAGACTGCAGAAATAAATCACTGACATATATTCAATGGCATGAGGTGGAGATGAATCTTTTCTACTGGCCTTTTAACCAAGCCAGTGTGAATTGCACAATACATAAGCTTCGATCTAGCAATAAAGATTTCTGGGCTTCTCCAGAAACTTTCTTTTTCTGTGCTCCTCAGGACAACATCACCCAACAAGGACTTGTGCTAATTTATCAAATATGTTTTTTATATTAAGAAGTCTCAGCACATTTTGATCCTTCACATAATTTATTCCTGCTGTGCAAATGAATCAGGTTCTCGTAGATGTTGGGGCTGACTCGAGATTTATTACTCACTTTATATGAAAAGTAATGCTGGGGGCATATGGCTTCCTAATGCTATAATGCTCTGCAGATATTTTATGGTCTTTGGCTCACTCCCATTATAAATCTTGTATTATTTAGGTATTTCCCACTCACTTGTTGAAAATTACATCAAGCTAACGTTCAACACTCAAGATGTTGGTTAGAAAATTATCCAGAGTTAAAAAATATGCAGATGCCTTAGTCAAAGGTAGTCTCTCCTAAGACATAACACTTCTTAGGACTACTAGGGTTCACATGAAAAGCCTTGGGGAGGGAGGCAAAAGCAGAAAACCCGTAGCTGTTCGGTTGTCCTTTTAGGCTCCAGGTAAGTTCCTACATTAGACACTCTGTACACCTAATAAGATTGTGCCTGACCCAAACAGCTTGCAATCCAAAGAGAGAGAGGCACAAACTGATGAAAGAGGTGGGGCAGAACTGAATTTTATGGGTACCAGCTGAAACCCTCCCTGCTCAGGTGCAGAATCCTTGATAACCTGGAGCAGTTCCAAGTGCTTATATCTTTTTTTCTGTCATTCTATCAGTGTACAAATAGTGCACTAATGGTTCTTAGTCCCTGTTACAAGATGGGTTTGGTATAACTGATCCTAACAGATTTAAGCAGGGCAAGCACAGTTTGAGGCAAGTGAACAGGTGTGTTGTTTCTTTAAAACTGAGTTTGTCCATAAGAGCTGCCCTCAGTGAGCTGACTTGGTCTTTTATGCTTACTGGACAGTGAAATCATTCTGCATCTGGATCTTTTAGAGTGTGTGTGTAAAACTTATTTACATAATTCAAAGTCCATTTAGACAAAAATGCTGCATCCTGGCAGTAGAGGTGGTAAGCACATTGACATTAGGACCCTTGCAGCTTGCTAGGAAGTTGCACTAGATAAGGAAAAGGAAATGCCTCCAGGGATATCATTCAAATGCATATCAGCAGAGAAGTGCTGGAAGAAGATCGATGGCCCAAAGTCAATTGTATGAGGTTTAACAAAGCCAAGTGCTTGGTCCTGCACTTGGATCACACCAACCCGAAGCAGTCTTCCAACAGAGTGGCTGGAAAGCTGCCTGGTAGAAAGGGATCTGGGGATGTTGGTTGTCAGCTATCTGAACATGAGCCAGCAATGTGCTCAGCTGGCCAAGAAGGCCATTCTGCTTTGTATCAAGAATAGTGTGGCCAGCAGAAACAGGAAAGTGATTCTGCTCCTGTACTTGGCACTGGTGAGGCCACACCTTAAATGCTGTGCTCAGTTTTGGCCCCCTCGCTACAAGAAAGATGTTGAGGTTCTGGAGCGTGTCCAGAGAAGGGTAACAAAGCTGGTGAAGGATCTAGAGAATAACTCTTATGAGGAATGGTTGAGGGAGCTGAGGCTGTTTAGAAAAGGAGGCTGAGAGGAGGCCTTATTGCTCTCTATGGCAAGGAGGTTGTAGTGAGGTGGGGATCAGTCTCTTCTCTCTATTATCGGGTTGATAGGTCAAGAGAAAGTGGTCTGAAATGTTGTCATGAGAGATTGGATGTTAGGAAGAATTTCTTCACAGGAGAGTGTTCAGGGACTGTAAGGTGGTGAGAGTCACCAGGAAGGTGGTGGAGTCACCGTCCCTGGAGGTGCTCAAGAAGTTTGTAGGTATGGCACATTGAGATGTGGTTTAACGGCCATGGTGGTCTAAGCTTGATGGCTGGACTTGGTGATCTCAGAGGTCCTTTCCAACAGAAACAATTCTATGATTTTAAGGGCACAGGAGAGACATGCCAGCACTGAGAAGCTATGAGAGGACCCTGGCTCGCCTTACCAGAGCAGCACAGGCTACCTTGCCTGTCTTGCTGAGGAGAACGAGTTGTGTTAGTAACACAGATACTGGTAATCTGTCCTGCTTTTCATTCCTGTCAAGCCATGATGTTATTGTTTTTTCACTTAGCTTCAACCCACAAGCTATTAATGAACAGCAGGGCAGCTTCATCATTAGGGCAAGCCAGCCTGGACACCAGGTCCTACCAGACTGCCTTGTGTGGAAATTCTGTGGGTTGTTCAATTAATACAACAAATACAAATGATAAAATTACATGGAGATATTGAACATGAGCTTTGCGTGGGGATTTTTTCAGCTGGAGAAAATAACATTAGCATCAGAACTGTCTGATGTTCTTCTTGTTTCAGTTATTGAGAGATGATACCTGAAAGTGCTACAAGGGGCAGGAAGAAAGAGCTGTAATAAAGGCATCAATTTAGATTTAAAACATTTTCTATACCTAAGCGGAAGATGCACAATGACACTGAGCAATTTCTGGGGCCTATTACCTTATTATGGGTGACAGAGGTGCATTTAGAGATAGCTGTATGAGCAGACAAGCAATATTTAGAGAAGAAGGGGAATTGGGTTCTTAGACAGTAGTGCGTTTTTTGACAGGCCTTCGTGATGAACCAAGGGGAAAATAGCTGCATAATGAGACTTTGGAATATGTACTACAACTGCAATCAAGACAAAGATTTTAGCAAGACAATGAAATTGTCAATCTTTCTTGGTGTCTTTATGTAAAACCAGATATTACTTCCACAGATTTGAGGCTTGGAAGCACTGTGAGAGCAGCAAATGCTGTTGTCTGCTTTCTTGAAGCAATGAGTTTGACTTAAAAAAAAATATATTTCAAAATCATGCCAGAGGGAAGGAAAATGAGAGGTGATATTTTTTGCTTTCTATTAAGAATCTCCCCAACAGTATCCCGTTGTAGCCTTGGTAGTGGGAAGCTTTTAAAAGATATCACAGTATCACCAAGGTTGGAAGAGACCTCAAAGATCATCAAGTCCAACCCATTACCACAGCCCTCAAGACCAGACCATGGCACCAAGTGCCATGTCCAAACCTGCCTTGAACACCTCCAGGGACGGTGACTCCACCACCTCCCTGGGCAGCCCATTCCAGTAGCCAATGACTCTCTCAGTCAAGAACTTTCTCCTCACCTCCAGCCTAAACTTCCCCTGGCGCAGCTTGAGACTGTGTCCTCTTGTTCTGGTGCTGGTACCAAGGCGAGCCCTAGGTGTTCTTTAGAGCTTGTTCTCATCCTCCAGATGCTCAAGGCCATACCTATGTGAAAACTGGTATGAATTTATTAACAGCTGTTGTTGAACACAACCTACATATTCTGAGGAAGTGTTGCTGTTGCTGTGAACATCTTCAAGAAATATTTTGACCACCACACATGCTCTACCCAGTCAACAGGGGAAAAGTACATGGACGAAGAGTAACCACTGCTAGCTATTTTACACCAAGGATGCCTAAAGGTGAAGTGGACCTGAGGTGAAGTTTCAGATTAAATATCTCAACCAACCCTTGGCATCAAGGCAAACACCTGCATGAGAAGCAGGACCATTATTGAAAAGCTTTGGGTTTCCATTTGGCATTTTACTCAGATTTTCCTGAGGTAAGAGAGGCCACACGCTACTGTGAAAGGACAAAGTGAGCACCTGACATGAGCCTCGTCACTTTGTGGTGGACTGTGGCAAGCTCTGGGGTTCATAGTTGTAGAGTAGTGACATAGAGAGTACAAAATCCACCGTTAAGCAAATAATGACCATGAAGAAGTAATTGATGTGGATTTCTGTTCTGGCCTTTTGCTGTCATATCATCTTTTCCCAGAAGTAGGGATATTTATCATTCAAGAGTACCCACCACTGCATTTGGATTTAGTTCAATCCGCTGGTTTTGTAATAATGAGGAGGGTTAAGAGCTGAGCACAGACTATGAAACTACTTATAACACTAGTGCTGTTGCAGAAGCCACTTATGTAGACAGAAAAAAATCTCTTTTGTGCTTAATACCATGTAAAGTGCTGTGTACAGCAACTCAACTGAATGAGTAATACAAAAGTGATATAATAATATTAAGGTAATATAAAAACCTCCTGAGACATTAATGACAAGAATCCTATCTTTTTGTATCAGTGTATTTCAGAGTCCCCTAGGAGAAACTCTCTTCCTGCAGAAAAGCTGATTTACGAATTTTCCTGCAATATCCAATTGTAAACGAGCCCCATAACAAACAAACAAACAGAAAAGAGAAGAAAAGAAAAAAAATAAAAGCTGCCTTTAGAGTGCCTTTATCTCTTAAATTTAGATACCCACTCATGACGGTGTGTGACCTTGCTGCCAGCTCACGTACTCAGTGATTCCCTTTTTATTTTAGATCTAGTGCTTTCCTGAAATAATACACAGCTTTGCAGACCTTACCAGTGGGGATATGGAATAAGATATGTCTGTGGTAACTAACCAAACAGGCAATAAAAATTGGTACTTCAGAAAAGCTGTTTTCAAAGAGTTGGTGTAAAAGATTAAATATGCTTTAAGGTATACCTGTTGTGAGTCATCTGGTTGCATGCCAAGTGGTGAGCAGTTCGTTTGGATGCTTAAGGGCAAATGATGGCACACTTAATGCTTCAGATACCTCTGGAATGCTTGGACTCCTATCAGGGGTTAAACAAAAGTAACACCGAGTTAGCTGTGTTTAGGTTTCAACGTGTGACAGAAGCTCTCAGCACACTGCTGTTACTGAAGACTGCTTGTAGCCTTCCTAAGCAAGAATTGCTTATCAGGGATAATACCACAACAATCAAATTCCAAATATGTGAGTGTGGGAAATGTTTATGAACTTTAGAGAGTTAAGGAAATTCTCCCTCCTTCCTATGTCTTTCTCAGATTTCTACCTCCTCTTTGTACTCTTGGTGCTAAGGGAAAAATTGTTATTGAAATCTTTGCTATTCACTCTGGAACTCTCCTCACCGTTGCTGTTTATTCTTTTCTTTCTTGAGTCCTTCCTGTGCCTGCGTATCACAGGACTCTCCTATCAACTTGCTCCTACTTAATACCCTGTGAGATGTGAGCTGGTGGATTCTTCCTGCCCCACACTTATAATTTTCAGAATTTTGACATCTGAGGAATTGCCAGCTGCTGGAGAGACCTGTGTTGCCTGTGTGAATATATCTTTCACTAGCAGACGTCTGTCTGGATCTGCCAGAGAGATACAGCAGCTGCCGCTCATGCTGGTCATGTGTGTGAGTGCTCTGTGTGTGTCTCTGTACAGATCTGTGCTTGGTGTTCACCAGTGGCTGGCCATGTGTGTTGATCCTAGCCTGAACCTGGGAGCAAGAAGCTGCAGCAACCTCGCAGCAGCTGGGTGAGGGCAGGCAGAAAGCTCCTGGGTGCTGCTCTGGATATAGAATCGTAGAATGGTAAGGTTGGAAGGGACCTCAAGGATCATCCAGTTCCAACCCCCTGTCATAGGCAGGGACAACTCCCACTAGTACAGCTCACTCAATGCCTCGTCCAACCTGGCCTTGAACACCTCCAGGGAGGGAGGTTGCCTTTGGGCAACCTGTTCCAGTGCCTCACCACCTTCACTGTAAAGAATTTCCTCCTGACATCTAGTTCAAATCTCCCCTCTGCCAGTTTAAAACCATTGTCCCTAGTCCAGTCACTGCAAGACCTTGTAAATAGTCCCTCCCCAGCCTTCCTGTAGGCCCCTTTCAGATACTGGAAGGCTACTATAAGGTCTCTTCTCTTCTCCAGGCTGAAAAGCCCCAACTCTCTCAGCCTGTCCTCACAGGAGAGCTGCTCCAGCCCTCTGATCATCTTTGTGGCCCTCCTCTGGACCCGCTCCAACACTTCCATGTCCTTCCTGTGCTGAAGGCTCCAGAACTGCACACAGTACTCCAGGTGGGGTCTGATGAGAGCAGATATGGTTGATAAGGTGTGATGGAGAAGAACACACACTGCTTCTTGTGTAAGTTTTCATTCAAGATTTAATCTTGGACCACTTTGCAGATGCTGGCTTGGGGTGGGGGGCTTTATTTACAACAGAAGACTCTCACATCATTGAGAGTTGTGTCATCCCATATTCCCTGAGGTGCTTGCACCTTTGTCTGGAGCCCACAGATGGCCCCAGAGGTGCAGTTTCTGCTCCACGGGCCAAAGTGACCCCCTGAAGTTCCCAACCCCTCCAGCTTTGTCCCATCTGAGCAGGCAAACCTCACGTTGTTGGCCATCGTGTCATCAAGCAGGTACCTCCTCTTTTCCACACGCAGTGAGAAGGAAACCAGCTTGCTGCTGGAGCAGAACTGAGCTTTGGTCCAGTTTCCCCAGCTGCCAGAAAAGAAAAACAACTTGCTAAGGCACGTTCAGCCTCTGCTGCACCAAAACTCACCTGGGACCCTGTTATTCCTGAGGTAAGGGACCTAAACAGGGGTGGTAGATTTCTACAAGCGCTTGTCTCACTCTGCTTCCCCATCCCCCGCTAGATTCCTGGCTACCATCAACCCTGGGCTACCCTGCTGCTGCAGAACCCCTCGGGAATGTCAGCTGCTTGCTTTGTCCACGTTAATGTGATTTTAAAAGCAAGCATTTGAGGTAAAGGAGAATGTACAGGTGCAAGATCCACATTTTTGAACTCTGCTTCATCTTTTGAAGTACTGATCCCTTCCCTGGGACCAGATCTCTACCTTAAAACCTTCACGCTTTGTGGTCAGGGGGACCTCAGTTATGTCCTCAAGTAGAGTGAGGAGCTACCTTCAAAGGGGCTTGGGAGCCCATGGGGAAGCCATTGTACTAATTTTCCTTCTTATTTCCCTGAAGGGCAGTGAGAAAGCAAAGACTACTCACCGTCCCACAGAGGACTCGATGACTGTACCGTCACTGCAGAGCAGGCGGATGCCATTCAGAGCCGTGTCATCATAAAACAGCCAAAATCCCTGGTAGGCATCCACCTTGCATGAGGGGAAGAAAACGGAAAGCTCAGCACCTTCCCTCGTTTAGAGGAAGAGGTGAGGTGAACCCTCGTGATCATCACCTAGGTAGTGGTGCTTAGGTGGGCTGTGAGGCATCTCTACAACATTTCTCAGCGAGCCCTCTGCTTTGTCTCCAGACTACAGAGCAGAAGTTCTGGACACAGGAATACTTAATAGCTGCTGTCCTGGGTCATGCCCATCCTCTTACCATGTGCTGTGACATTGACAGCTGAAGTGCTGGCAAGTGGGAGTTGTTCTAGCCCCTTGGGAGCAGGCTGTGTTGTACTGACCCCAGGTGGTTTCTGGTTCCATGCTAAGATATGGCTCTTCTGTTAAGATATAGTTCACTGTCAGGGACCTTGGAAAGCTGCTCCATACTGTAGATTTCTTGCTGATAAGGTTGCATGAGTGGTGGAGATAGCATGCTAAGTGCTGTGATGGGACCCACCTGCCCTTCTGAGGCCAGAACTAAGCGAGAGCATTTCACAGCAGTGTTTTATCCAATAGCAAAGGAGGAGTGAAAACTTACCTTCAGTGCAAATCCTTTAACGTAGCCACTTGGGCAAAACTGTTGGTGCCCCCAAGAGCCCCAGGGTCCTCCATTTGGCACCACAAGGATGGACTCATATTTGCGCGCCTCCATGCCGCAAAGGCAACAGAAGCCCAGTAGGTAGAGGATGGCAGAGATGAGCAGCTGCATTGTGAAAGACCTACTCAGTGCCACATCGCACAGAGGTGATGGCATGGGGGAATTTATGAGCCAAGAGAGTGGGAAAGAGTCCCTAGAGAGTGTCAACAAACCCCATGGGGAGTGTTAGCTGTTGCTATGTACTGCTCCTGATGACTGCCTGTCCTTCATTGGTGGGGCCACCCTTGCCAGGCAGAAGAGTTGGCACTGGTATACACTGGCCAGAGGGCTTGCAGGGCTGTGAAAATATGTTCATGTAGGTGAAGGGAAATGGCCCAGAGCTGGGACCACTCTGAGCTAAGCTAAGCCACCAAGAGGCTGCTGTGGTTTGGGTCCTGGCAATGCTTTGAGGAGAGTGTGGGAAAGAATAAGGTGGTGGGAGTAGTGGTGGGCTGGAAGGGGAAGAAACCTCTGAAGGGGTCAGGCAAAATGGAGGTGGAGAAATCTTTGGGTCCTTCACCCTGTGGAAGTCCTCATTTCTCTTTCCTTGTTTTTCTTTTCTTCTTACCATCCCACTGAGGTTGAGGAAAGTAGCTGTACTGGAAGCCACTGTGTTTTGCTCTGGCATGTGCATTAAGTGTAGGAGACTATGCAAAAGGTGGGAATTCCTTCTCACGGCAACTGCTCCAGCTGCCAGCTGTCTTGTGTATCCTCTGCTGAATTCAGTGCAGTTTAGTCATGTCTTTCTTGTACTGCAGGCAGGGAAATGGGAGCAAAACTGCACACAGTCCCATCATCCCATAGACTTGTGCAGACAGCTCCCAACTGCTCATGTGTGTCTTACGAGATGTGAGCACAGAGAGGATGGGAGTTCCCAGCAGAAGCAAACCTTTCTGCTGTGTTCTACTCAAATGGGAGCTTCTGTTGCATGCCTTATTTCTTCAGAGGGCATAGCCAGAGAGGAAAGTTGACAGCAATATTCAAGCTTATTTGCAGAGTAGGAAGATAAGCTACTCACAATTCCATTGAAGAGTCAGTGATGATGTAATTTGGGGTACTTGTTCTATGAGGTCTATACCAGCAATATATCCTACATTGTAAACACAGCCAGCATAGGAAAAAAGAGTTGTTTCAGGCTTCATTTAGTGAAGACTGAAATAGCTTGCCTCATTTTGTGAAGATGAAGGAGAAAGAGTTGTTTTCAGCTGAAATCCTCTAATGTTTTCCCTTGGGTAAAATTGTGAACATCTTCAGTTTCTAACAGCAGCCCACGGGAGACACTGAGGACAAAGATGTCTAATTCTGGTGCTGTATCTCATAGGCGGCGTGAACCTGACAGAAAGAAGGCAATAAGAACAAAGGGCTATGTGGTCAGGGTGCTGGTCTGGTGAATGGATAGCTCATGGACATCTTGCCACTTCTGGCAATACAAGATTTCCTAAGATTGAGGTGTCAACCAGATTTCCTCATAAGAGGAGCAACACCCACAGCAAGAGTAATTAATAGGCCATTGCCGGGTACCTTATCAAGTAAAGAGCTGTGAATAAGTGATAAGAGCAACCATCTTCATTAATCATCCTGACTGCATGATGTTCAGGATGTATGGAAAGTTATGAAGTAGTGGCAGAGACAGCTAGAACTGTAAAGGATCATAAGGAGAAGCAGTGAAGAGATGGTAGAGGAGGACACCCCCAGCCTGGCTGATGGCAAAAATGTAGAGGCGTTTTACAGTTTGTAGATATATCCACAGACCTGAATCTTGCTCCATTTGAAAAGGTTTGTTTTGTCTTCTACTTTCATACAACTTCACCTGTTTCCTTTCTGTCAGTCAGTCTGATCTCCAGCCCCAGATACCCTGACACTGCAGGTAGGAGAAGGGGATGCAGGCCCAGCAAAAAACTGTTCATCATCTTTGCTGATTTTTTTTGTTGTTGCCTTTTGACTGCTTGGGGAGGAGGTGGTGGAGTCAGCTGCACTGGGTCAGTGGTTCTCTGATATTCCAGGAGGAAGCAGTGGAAACAATTCACGTGAGTAATTAACTCTGCCTGTGGGACAAAGTGAACAGTGTGCTTTTCTATAGCTTCAGAGTGGGGAGGCAGAAAACAAACAAGGAAATAATCTCAGCTTTTTGTTTCCCTTGATTGTCTCTCATTAATTTTTAATCCTTGCAGGGTGATGAACCTCTTTCTTGAGCCAAAGAAACTTTGAAGGGTTTTGCCCTAGAGAAACCTTTCCAACTCTAGAAGTAAAGCACGAACTGGTATGAAAATGCCAGTATCAGTATCAGCAGTTGAGTTTGTGCTGCTGTGGGGCAGGGCCAGTGAGTACTTTTGGCTTAATCTGCTCATACACTGAACTTCTCTAAGTATCCAGTGATGTTTCTGCTAATGAGCATTTTCTCATCTAGCTCTTTCTCTTCTCCTCCTTATTCTTTTCATCTTCTATTAACCTGCACTCCTCCAAGTCAGGTAGGGAAAATACTAACTTGCAAGCCCAGGACAACTGGATTCTTCATTATGTTAAGTTGCAAATCTGGGCTTTGAACTTCTCAGTGAGTCTGGGAGGATAGCATTAGACTCAGCAACAGAAATGAAGACATGATGGCCAGTGCAAAACAACGATCAGTTCTGTATTCAAACATAGAAACAGTTTTGTTTTGTTTTTTGTTTTTAAATAAACAAAGTCTTTGAAAATAGTGCAAAATAAGTCCTGAAAATAATCAGAACCCAGCAGAATACAGAAGGTAGTCACACAGTCTAGATAAAAGAGTGACGTGCTTGCAGTATCTTTGTTGGTATTGCATACATGCATTTACATTGTAGATTCCTATGTATAGGTTAGGTGAATCCCACTTTCCATGGGCTAGAAGGTATTTTGTTATATGCTTCCTGTTTTCAAGGTGGTGGAGCTCTCCAAGGAAAGAACAGGAACTGTGTTCTCAGTTGGTCTTAGTCTTTAACAACATAAACCTTCTTAGATGATGATGAGCAAAAGTTTAAGTCATACACAGCCTGGAAACATTCTTGCAATGGCCTTGTAATGTCACTGGAGATAAAGCCAGTTAAATTGTTCCTGTATCTGGAAAGTAAAGATGGGGTTTTGTAGCAGCGAGAGATCCTGGACAGAGCTATATGTAGACCAATATGGATCCAAGCGATGCCCATTTATTGAATATGAGTATACCCTTATGTACTTTTTAACAGACTGTGAGGGTTAGTTCATTGTTAAGCAATTGGTCCAAATCACTAAGGCATAAACTCTGTGGCATTAGACAATTGGTCTAAATTGTTAAGGGGCAAGCTGTTGGCATTAGGTAATTGGTTCATCATTATCTGTTCAAACGCTTTGCAAGAGTCCTTGTTTTGGTTTGCTCGCCCATTGTTGTTCAGTTCTCCTGGCAGCAGCTCCTAGCTGGTGTCCTTGCCCTCCAGATGAATCTCCATGTGAAGCTTTTCAGCTCACCATTAGAAGTTGGCACAGGTTGGATTGCTCACATGTCCATTTAATACAAATTGTTTCCCTACAGGTTTTGGATAAAAGACCCAGTTTTAAGCATACTTTGGTGCTGCCAAAGGGCCACGCAAGCTTTGAAGCCTGTAGCACTCCTGCTACTGTCATGTCCCTTTAAAAACAGATGAAGAATCTCAAAACTTTCTATGCCACTAATCTTGTTCTTTGAGAACTAAGGGACCCAATCACACAAAACGAAACACAAAACCCACAAAAAACCAACAACCAGCAAATGAAAATACCTCAAGCATAAAGGAATTAAACTGGAAATTAGGAAAAGAAAAAAATCACAGAGTGGTGAGGCATTGGAACGGGCTGCCCAGGGAGGAGGCTGAGTTACCAACCCTGGATGTGTTTAAAGGTCATTTGGTTGTGGTGCTTGGAGATATAGTTTAGGGGTGAACTTTGTAGAGTAGGGTTACCAGTTTGGACTTGGTGATCCTGAGGATCTTTTCCAACTGGAATGTTTCTGTGAATTCTGTTTGAGACTGGATATTGAAAGCATAAGGGCAGAGGAGAGCATGCACAAGGAGAAGTTTTTCACTGTCGATGGAAATCCCTTGGTACAGCCACAGGAAGAAAATTGCATAAACCCTTTGTTACCCCAGGAGCTTCCAGGGGCACAGAGGGGACAGAACTTTGCTGTTGAGCTCCTCTGCCCTAAGTGCAGCAGGAAAAGAGCAGGCAGGTAGAGAGCAGCTGCAGCAAGGTTGCATGATGACCATTCATCTTGAGTACTGAAACAGCAGTTGCTGACATGCTCACAGATTTGTAAATTGAGGAATTTATATTTCAGCAACATAGGGTGATCCAGCCTCTATAACCACTGCTGCTATCTGCTCCTGTGTCTTCTGAGAGCAGATGTCAAGGTGAAGATACACCCTGCAACAGCCAGACAGGAAAAATGGCCAAGTTTACTGAGAGCGAGCTTGAACAGTTGCATCTCCTTGAAGTTCATTCATAGAAAGGGACACTAGAGTGAGTGTAAAGTGGGTCCTCAGCTGGCCAAGAAAAGGCTAGCCAGAAAGGTTTTCCACTGAACCCTGACATCATCAATATCCCCTTTTGTGGGCTCCTCCAGGATCCTTGATAGTTTGTTGCCCAGCACCTGCATGCATCAAATTCTTCCAACTCCTCTCTGGGACATGCCGGCATATGAGAGGTGGTATTAATTTGATAACTATGTGACATGCCTGTGGCAAAACACACAATTTCTGAGTTGCTACCAGCAACTTAGTTGCAACTAAGATGAAGCAGATGTTATGCATTATGCATTTTGGTTTATTGTTTTGTTTTTAGATGGAAAACAGGTAGTAACTGGAGTTTAACTTTGTTTCTTCGTATCTCTTGCTTTGTCCTGTTTCTTATAGGCCCTTTATACTCTGTTCTATCCTCTTGCCCTGGCCAAATCAAATTTCCACAGAAAAGTTTCACGAAGAATGAACAAGATGGTTTCTGGAGACAGTGTTGGTAGCAGGGAAATTTCAGGCCAGGTTATTATTAGTGATTGCTGTAAAATAAGCAGGCTAACTGTGCAGACCATAGCAAACTGGAA
The DNA here is from genome assembly GCA_013396675.1 of Eubucco bourcierii. Classification (NCBI taxonomy): domain Eukaryota; kingdom Metazoa; phylum Chordata; class Aves; order Piciformes; family Ramphastidae; genus Eubucco; species Eubucco bourcierii. The sequence continues at coordinate 21,236 of VWZE01010525.1, forward strand.
TAAACTGCAAGTACTTTGCAGTACTTGAACTTGACAAATAGTCTTGTAAATTGAAGAAACAGTTTGATAAAAATAGGATGCAGTTCTGCAGGGACGAGTGCAAGCTCCCACCTCATACAGAAATAAGCAACCGTGTGAGGAAAAAATGCTTGCTTTAACAGAACTCTGCAGAGAAGGGTCAGGGATCATAATGGATCAAAGGCAAAGCAGGAGTCAGAAGCATCAGACTGTCTCTGTGCCAAGATATATGAAACAAATTACAACCTGTGAGACAAATGGAGCGATTTTACTTCTCAGCATGTGTGAGGCCCCAACAAGGATGCCTTGCTAGGCTGAGGGCACTGAACTCAGTGAAGGATGTGGCCCAGTTGGGCAGGGTCCAATGCAGAGCACAAAAATGGTCAACTGTCTGGCAAATATGACCTATGAGGAACAAGTGCCAGAGCCAGGACTGTATTGTTGAGAAAAGGGAGGGCTAAAGAAAGGGAGTCATGGGAAGAGTGGTTCAGTTAGGGGTCTGCAGCTGGTGCTGCTGGGGGAAGATGGGGGGAAGGCAACACAGGGAGCACAGGGTAAAACAATCTACACTTTTTGCCTCTTTCCTCACTGGGCTACCTCTGTGCCACATAGAGCTAGGCTGAGTGGCAGATATGAGGGACCGAGGTGGGATGCAAGGAACGTCAACATGGGATGGAGAATGTGGTGGCTTCCCTCTGTTCAAGGAGGGGATGCAAGGACTATGTTGTGGAGCTAGGCATTGCTTCAGAATGTGAGAAATCATGTCACAGTAGGTACGTTGTCACCTGGAGTCTGCAAGGAATGAGAAGATCATCAAGTGCCTGTTATGAACAGCTCACAGTCACTACATGGCAGCAGGGTAAGAGCCTGCAATGGTACTAAATATTGCTGCAAAGGGAAAGGGAATGGTCTGGTCTCATGTAGCTGCACCTGGGGCCACTGGGGACATGGGAATAGCTCTGCTCATGGACGCTATCTGCTATCAGTGCTCACTGCAAGAACTCTGCCGCGAGAGGCTTTTTGCTGAAGCATTGGTTTCTAGAGGTGAGAGTGGATGGGAGGAAGAGTGGAGATGCCACTTCTTTCCCTGTGCTGTGATGATCATGTCATACTTGTCTGTAAACTCCTTGGGTCTCACCTGGGTGCTTGCCTTGGCCCCTGCACTGCTGAGCTTCCAACAGCAAAGTCTGTGCTGGTGCTACAAAGAGGGGAGTGTGAAATGGCAAGTGACAGCCGTTTCCAGAAGCTTCACACCAACAAATGGGTGAAGGCTGCTGCCGAAGGCACTGCTACAATGTTTATTTTCTTTGCATTTGCAGGGTAAAATTGAGAAAGAATTGAGAATATGAGCAAAAGCAGTCAGACAGCTGGGGTCTGACTGTACAAACTACTGATGGAGAATGTAAGCAGCCAGGGTCATATATACATTTCAGCATATGCAGAATTAATTAGATTAACTATATGAAAATATTTATAAGATCATATATTATTACTTGCATTATGTTTCAGTATGATTGTAAGACTGGACTGATTTTCACAGCTCCTTTGCAACTGACCAGCAGAATGGAAATACTAAATCATCTTGAACCTTTATTAATACAAACTAGACCAGAGTTGCAGATAAGAAGCTGTTGGACATAAAATTCCTGCTGCCTGGGGAGCCTAGCAAAGGGTAAACATCCCCAACGCAGCCGTGCAGAAAATCAGCAAGCAAATAAATCTTGCCTAGCCTTAACATGTAAGAAGTACCATAGAGACAATTTTCTAGGGACACTCAGCCATTCCCTTTACCTACAGCATTGTTCACAGAGCTGGGTGAGCCCAAGAGCACCTGCCTGAGCTTTGGAACAGGTCTGACCTGGGTGGTGATTAGGAAACACCCTCTCAAACTGGTGTCAGCTCATTTCTAAGGCAAAGATGGGAGGTGAAAGACCATTTTAGGATCAAACAGGGGAAAGGGAGTAGAAACAGTGGTTTATTAGGACTGAATTTCTCTGCCATTGCCAGATCTGGAGTAATTATTTGGATGAAGGAGCAGGACTTACTCCTGGATAATGTTTACTTTTGTGCAACACTTCTGTAGAACTGGCAAGCCTCCCCACTCTGGGGCCCTGGTGGTGCAACAGTAATGAATACCCAATGTGGCACAGGGGCAGGAGATCTCCAATGCATCAGTACTAGCCCAGTGTTATGGCAGCATCTGTCTGACTCATCACTGCTGCTCTCTGTGGAGATTGAGTATTTTCTGTTCAGGACGGTGCAAGATAAGTGTCAAGTAATAGCCAGCCTTCTGGGAAATCCTTCTGCTGCCACTAACCCCAAAGACTTGAACAGTTTGTGAGGCTTCTCTAAACCCAGAGACCTACTAGGGGCAAGCTTCTTCAGACATTATAGGGAAGAACAAGGGTCTACTAGTATTTTGGATATTAAAGGATAGTTGACCATTTAATGCTACCTGCACAGGAACTGTTTGCAGGACATGTGTAGGCAAAAATAAAACAAGTCATTACCAGAAGCCACAATGAGCAAAATGGCTGTGGGAGCATCACAGCTGTTGCAGAAGAAAGAGTGAGATGGCTGGATAGTGACTGTTGCTGAAGGAAAGTATTTCTGTTGTCACTGTCTCCATCTTTCCCATCTCCTGTCAGCAAGTGGAGAACTGTGCACCCCATTCCTGTCACTTCCTGGCACCTCTTTGCCAGCAGCAGGGTGTGGGGAATTGACAATTACTGTGGCGAGAAGTGTGGCCCCAGCCAATGCTTTCGAGTTTGTCTGCACTGGCACCAGCAACAATCACAAACCTCCATCCATTTCTCTCTCCCAGCACTGCCTCCTTCTGACAGTCTTCTTTTCCCGTGGTGAAGATCGAGGCATGCTGTACCTCCTCTTCAGGGGCTCAGAGCTGAACTCTGCTGTGCTGCTAGGGAGATAAGAGCCATCTCTAAGTTGTTTTACCAATGCGTTTTCATTTCTTGAAAAAGGATAAAATCTGAGGATTATGATTATTAGTAGTATTAAACACCTGGTTTATTATCACAACCTGCCTAGGAAAGATGCTTCCAGCACCTAAGGGAATAATTCCAAAGTCAAGTTCTTTGAAATCCTAACATTTGAAGAGGGGTGTGGCCATGCTCATCGTTCCTTTCTTTCCTCCTTCATCCATCTATTTATTTTCCTGGCGTATCTGGAGAAGGGTTTTTTTCAGGGTCTAATGTTTCAGTTCTGTGCTATTTCTAAGTGAAAATGAACATGTTGAAACACCCTGCACAGAATATGCTGATGCTGAAGACTTAGGCTTTCTTTCACCTGTCCACCCCCATCCCTTCCTCCTCAGCTATCCCATGGGACCTGTGCTGCAACCATCCTGAGATGGTCTCAGCCAGACTTTAATTCCGTGTGCTGCAGAGCCTGTTTATCCATCATTTCCCCTGAAACTCAGTGCAGGGTGTATTAGCTCTGCATTGGCATTGGCAGCTGTATTCTGCTGTACTGAGACAGCCTCTGTAGATAAATCCTGGTGGTGAGAGCAAGGTCACTTGGAGTGGAGGTGAAACAAGACTGGAGAGACAGAGCTGTCTAGAAATACCACTTACCCCAGGGACATAGACCTACACTAGGTGCATTTTCCCATGTTGCTGTTTCTTGCATTCATACTGTACCCTCCCCAAACTCTTTCCTTGTCCTGCTGGTAAGCCAGCCCATTACTTTACTGATGCAAACTCTTTTTTGCTGTTCTTCCCTGAAGAACTTGGCCTCCATTCCTCCTCTGGTGAGGTGGCTGTTGCCCATCTTCACAAAGGAGGTGCACCACTCACATATAAGTGCCCGTGACTGTATTTGAGATGCTGCAAGCCAGGAGAGAAGAAAACAATTCGCAGCTCATAGCAATGACTCAATGACTTTGCTATCTGTGCCCTAAAGACTCTTCAGAGCTCTGTTATGACCTCTACTTTTGGTAGACTCCACCTGGGAGAAAGCAAAGATCTAGTGACAGGAAAAAGACTATAAACTAAGAAAAAGTCACCTCAGTTTTATTCAGGGGTTCAAGAAAAGCCTGTGCTCAGTCTGATTTACAGGAATCTCTTTAGAAAAATAATAATTACAACTAAGGCTGACACATCACATGGTTTCAATACACAAAGCCAACTGTTTCCTGAGCATTTCCTCTCATTCAGACTGTAAAGCTGAGGTTCTGGACTTCATCTGGAAAATATGAATGGGCTACCTTGCCCTCACTGTCTTGCCATTGTGATCCATCATTCACTCATTGCTGGTAGCAAGACAGAGATCATAACAGCTTCAAGCAGATTGGGAGGGTAGAGCCAAGGCTTGATTTGCATTAATTTATGCACTGAGGCTTCTCTTTGTCTGAGGAGCTTTTAGTTAATAGATCTCTCATTGGCAGGAGCCAAGGTCTAATTACATGATGAAATTGTGCAGATATGGCCATAGAAAAGACACATGCTGTTAATGCAGTATTTTTCCACAGTGGCTTGTCCCAGTTTGGAGAGAAAAAATAAACTTGTCTTTATTTTCAGTTTTCTTTTTCTATTTTTTCCTTGTGTAACTGCATCTCATGTAGGCGTACAATTAAACTTACTGCCTCAGCCTCTCTGATGAAGCCAAGATGTTTGGATCTGTATTTCAAGAAACTCTGTGGCTTTGCCCTTCTATACGTGGCTGTGGGCGAGGAAGGGACAAAAGGGAAAAAGCATTGAGGAAATTCCCCAAAGTGAAGTGTGTAGATATAATTTGTAGCATTCAGAGACCAATTGTAATCCTGCTTTGAGGAGCAGATAAAGATGAGGGGAACAGATCATGTGAGAAGCTGACAACTCTGGCAATCAGTTCCCCAGGAAAGCCTGGAATATGCTCTGGCAGGGAGTTGGACTAGATGCTCTCCAAAGGTCCCTTTGAACTTCTATCATCCTGTGATTCTGTGATTTGTATGGGAAGTTAATAGGATTCATGCCATGTGGATAGGATTTCTCCCTTTTTCATGAAAGATTTTCTGGGGAAAATTCCACAAATTTCCAAGAAACAAAGGAAATACCTATTCCAGCTACATGAAATTACTGTGAAACTGGACATGTTGGGGAAATCTTGATATGAAGTAGCTCTTGGCATGCAGCCTGACAAAATGTGAACTGTTGCTGTCACTGCAGATGCTGCTATCTGTGGAAAATCACGTTCCGGGATCAAGGAGGGTTTCCAGGAGGAGTTAATGGCATGGGGATAGCTAGCATAGGGCACTGCTGCAAGTGGAGAAGAATTTTACCTTCAGTGCAAATCCAGCCATATATCTAGCAAAGCAATAGTGGAGTTGCTCAGTTGCCCCAAGAACCTTATTAGGAACAGTGAAGACAAACGTGTTTCCATGCACCTGCTCCCTGCAAGCACCAAGAAAAGAAGAGATCAAGCTCTTGGGTGAGGGCCCTGGTCAGTATCTGAGTTTGAACTCTGGCCTGATCAGATGTCTTTAGTGAGCTGTCCTGGCTGTCACTGGCAGGGAGCTGTTGAAGGGTGGGCAGGTTTGTGTATCACAGAATCACAGAACCTTAGAGGTTGGAAGGAACCTCCAGAGAACATCAAGTCCAAACCCCCTACCAAGGCAGGATCCTTTAGAGTAGTTCACACAGGAATGCATCCAGGTGAGTTTTGAAATCTTCCAGAAAAGGAGACTCCACAACCTCTCTGGGCAGCCTGTTCCAGTGCTCTGTCACCCTCACCATAAAGAAGTTTCTCCTCATGTTGAGGTGAAACCTTCTATGTTCCAATTTTTAGCTATTGCTCCTTGACTTATTACTGCTGACCACCAAAAAAAATGTGGCCCCATCCACTTGATACCCCCCACCCCCAATATTTGTGTATATTGATCAGATTTCCTCTCAGTCTTCTTTTTTCAGACTAAACAACCCCACGTCTCTCAGTCTCTCTTCGTAGGGGAGATGCTGAAGTCTCCCCTGTTATCCTTGTGACTCTCTGCTGGACTCTCTCCAGCAGGTTCCTGTCTCTCCTAAACTGGACACAGTATTGCAGGTGTGGTCTCACCAGGTCAGAGTAGAGAGGGAGAAGAACCTCCCTAGACCTGCTTGCCACACTTTTCCTGATGCACTCCAGGATGCTATTGGCTCTCTTGGCCACAAGGGCACATTGCAGGCCCATGCAGAACTTGCTGTCCACCAGCACTCCAAGATCTTTCTCCAAAGCGCTACTTTCCAGCAGGGCAGCCCCCAACCTGTACTGGTGCCTGTTGTTATTCCTCCTCAGATTCAGGAGCCTGCACTTGTGCTTATTGAACTTCATGTGGTTAGCCTTCACCCAGCTCTCAGCCTGTCCAGCTCTTGTTGGATAGCAACACAACCTGACAGGCTGTCAGCCACCCCCCCCCACCCCCCCCCCTCACTTCC